>JAOTOL010001352.1:0-322500 GCA_034440575.1 Imbricaverruca yamaguchii | reverse complement strand
GTCTGGTTGGTTGACTTACCTCCCACCTGTGACCCTCCCGCGACCTTCCACCTGTGACCCTCCCGCGACCTTCCACCTGCGATCCTCCTGCGACCCTCCCACCTGCGACCCTCCTGCGACCTTCCACCTGTGATCCTCCTGCGACCTTCCACCTGCGACCCTCCTGCAACCTTCCACCTGTGACCCTCCTGCGACCTTACACCTGCGATCCTCCCGCGACCTTCCACCTGTGATCCTCCTGCGACCTCCCACCTGCGACCCTCTTGCGACCTTCCACCTGCGACCCTCCTGCGACCTTCCACCTGTGATCCTCCTGCGACCTTCCACCTGTGACCCTCCTGCGACCTCCCACCTGCGACCCTCCTGCGGCCTTCCACCTGTGACCCTCCTGCGACCCTCCTGCGGCCTCCCACCTGCGACCCTCCTGCGGCCTTCCACCTGCGACCCTCCTGCGACCTTCCATCTGTGACCCTCCCGCGACCTCCCACCTGAGACCCTCCTGCGACCTCCCACCTGTGACCCTCCTGCGACCTTCCACCTGCGACCCTCCTGCGACCGTCCACCTGTGACCCTCCTGCGACCTTCCACCTGTGACCCTCCCGCGACCTTCCACCTGTGACCCTCCCGCGACCTTCCACCTGTGACCCTCCTGCGACCTCCCACCTGTGACCCTCCCGCGACCTCCCACCTGTGACCCTCCTGCGACCTCCCACCTGCGACCCTCCCGCGACCTCCCACCTGCGACCCTCCCGCGACCTCCCACCTGTGACCCTCCTGCGACCTTCCACCTGCGACCCTCCTGCGACCTTCCACCTGTGACCCTCCCGCGACCCTCCTGCGACCTTCCACCTGTGACCCTCCTGCGACCTTCCACCTGTGACCCTCCTGCGACCTTCCACCTGTGACCCTCCCGCGACCTTCCACCTGTGACCCTCCCGCGACCTTCCACCTGTGACCCTCCTGCGACCTTCCACCTGTGACCCTCCTGCGACCTTCCACCTGCGACCCTCCTGCGACCTTCCACCTGTGACCCTCCCGCGATCCTCCTGCGACCTTCCACCTGTGACCCTCCCGCGACCTTCCACCTGTGACCCTCCTGCGACCTCCCACCTGTGACCCTCCTGCGACCTTCCACCTGCGACCCTCCTGCGACCGTCCACCTGTGACCCTCCTGCGACCTTCCACCTGTGACCCTCCCGCGACCTTCCACCTGTGACCCTCCCGCGACCTTCCACCTGTGACCCTCCTGCGACCTCCCACCTGTGACCCTCCCGCGACCTCCCACCTGTGACCCTCCTGCGACCTCCCACCTGCGACCCTCCCGCGACCTCCCACCTGCGACCCTCCCGCGACCTCCCACCTGTAACCCTCCTGCGACCTTCCACCTGCGACCTTCCACCTGTGACCCTCCCGCGACCTTCCACCTATGACCCTCCTGCGACCTTCCTGCGACTTTTCTCCTGCGACCCTCCTGCGACCTCCCACCTGCGACCCTCCTGCGACCTTCCACCTGCGACCCTCCTGCGACCTTCCACCTGTGACCCTCCGGTACAGCCGTCAGGCGCGTCTGCAGCCGAGCTCTAGCCGGCAGGGCGGGCCGACTTCAGGGCGGCTCGCGGCGCGCCAGCGCTGCCAGCCGGACCGTCCAGGCGCCAGCTGGACCGGCCACGACATACCTGGCCAAATATGGCAGCCGCCGCGACCCACAAGGACGCCGTCGCCCGGCAAAAATCCCCACAACCGGCCGGCGCTAATCTGCCTCGAACCAATCCTAGACGCCGGCGGTCGGCACTGCCGGCCGCCGTACCGGTACCGGTACTGAGTCACGGGTACGCGGGTACACAGGAGTACGGGGTGGTGGTGGTCGGCACTGTCAGTCACCGTACCGGTACCGGTACTGAGTCACGAGTACACGGGTACACAGGAGTACGGGGTGGTGGTGGTCGGCACTGTCAGTCACCGTACCGGTACCGGTACTGAGTCACGGGTACGCGGGTACACAGGAGTACGGGGTGGTGGTGGTCGGCACTGCCGTATCGGCACTAGAACTGAAGCAAGGGCGCAGGAGCACAGGGACACAGGTGTGCGGGAGGGCAGGAATGATGGAGTACGGGTGTGCGGAGTACGGGTGTACGGAGTACGGGTGTGCGGAGTACGGGTGTACGGAGTACGGGTGTACGGAGTACGGGTGTACGGAGTACGGGTGTACGGAGTGCATGTGTACGGAGTACGGGTGTACGGAGTACGGGTGTGCGGAGTACAGGTGTGCGGAGTACAGGTGTACGGAGTACAGGTGTACGGAGTACGGGTGTACGGAGTGCATGTGTACGGAGTACAGGTGTACGGAGTACAGGTGTACGGAGTACAGGTGTACGGAGTACAGGTGTACGGAGTACAGGTGTACGGAGTACAGGTGTACGGAGTACAGGTGTACGGAGTACAGGTGTACGGAGTACAGGTGTACGGAGTACAGGTGTACGGAGTACAGGTGTACGGAGTACAGGTGTACGGAGTACAGGTGTACGGAGTACAGGTGTACGGAGTACAGGTGTACGGAGTACAGGTGTACGGAGTACAGGTGTACGGAGTACAGGTGTACGGAGTACAGGTGTACGGAGTGCAGGTGTACGGAGTACAGGTGTACGGAGTACAGGTATACGGAGTACGGGTGTACGGAGTACGGGTGTACGGAGTACAGGTGTACGGAGTACAGGTGTACGGAGTACAGGTGTACGGAGTACAGGTGTACGGAGTACAGGTGTACGGAGTACGGGTGTACGGAGTACAGGTGTACGGAGTACAGGTATACGGAGTACATGTGTACGGAGTACAGGTGTACGGAGTACATGTGTACGGAGTACAGGTGTACGGAGTACAGGTGTACGGAGTACAGGGATGTAGGAGCTCCGTGGATAGTATTGTGGCGGCGCTGACCCAGTTGAACTGGTCTGCAATTACTGGGTGCAAGCTTCCAAACAGACATCCGCACTGGTTCTGCTACAAATAGAAACAGACATCCGCACTGGTTCTGCTACAAATAGAAACAGACATCCGCACTGGTTCTGCTACAAATGGAAAAACACATCCACACCGGTTCTGCTACAAAAGGAAGCAGACATCCGCATTCACTCTGCTACAAAAGAGAATAGACATCCGCACTGGTTCTGCTATGAAGGGAAATATACATCATAGACATACGCATTCTCTCTGCTACAAAGGAGAATAGACATCCGCACTTCTTCTGCTACGAAAGTGAACAGATACCCATATTGGTTATGCTACAAGGATGAACAATGAATCAGTCACACTATACCATGTTGAGACTCTTGCATCACAGTGCAGTCGCCTGGATAAAAACTTTGGTGCGGCAAATTAAGTTTCCGTAATTTTTTTTTAATGAATGCACTGAAAGTGTTTGCTTGAATACGTCCAGGAGAGAACTGTTCCGCGAGGAGAATGAGATGGAGCGTTCTGAAATGTTTACTTAGTTCCAAGTGAGGCCGCGTACTACGACAGAACGTCGCTTATTAGCCCTCCCCATCTTTCCGGTCATACCCTCACACCCCGTTTCGGGGGTTGATAAAACTCCCGCCTCCAATCTCAAAACTAAGCGTTGCACGAAAGCGAAAGAGGGTGTCATCGGGAAGCACTCGACGAGTAGGGTACGGTCGGTCGGTCACACCATCCCAAAACTATATTTCCTCATAGGTAACGTCATTAACGGGGCCCGGGTTTTCACGACTTACATCACGTTTTTGGCTCTGGGTAGTTCATTTTGGAAGCTTTGAAAAAAATATTTTGAATGTTAAAAGGAAGGCGAAGTCGACCATGCCCCTGAAATTTTTCGCCACCTGGAAATCTTTTTTTTCTTCTTCAAAATCGAAATTTTGATTTTCCAATTTTCTTCAATTTTTATTTTTGTAATGGGTTGAGCGTATCGAAAAACGTTGCTCGAGGCCAGCTTGCACTTGTGAAATAAATCACTTTAGCCAGAATCTTTGATTTTAGCTCGATTGGGCAAATATGCAAAACTAATTAGCAATAAAAAAAGTAGGAAGTAAAATTCCTCTGGTGTGTTTTGTTTCGTCCCAAAAATAAGCAAACACTGAAAGTCTCCTTAAAATATCCTTATCCGTTAAAGCTTAACGACTGGTTGAACTTTTCTGGAGGTGACCTCGCCTTGATCTTGACTAACTCATTGACTCTAGATGATCTGACCTCACAATTTTGTTACAACATCCCAAATTGATGTGGGAAATGGTACGCCAAATTTCAGCGTGCTGCGGTGCGACGTTCTTTCAGTATCCGCGGAAAACTTAGGGGGCGCCTATCACCCCCTCCCCAAGAGTCTGCGCAGGTTAAGGTCGTGAGATTCGGCTAGTCCTCTCCATCCCACCAGCAGAGCCTCTCCAACGCGATCTGTCCCGTCTCGCCGGCGGCGGCAAAAGTGCCGCTACCTGCACGCCTTTACACACTGACGACAGGCTGACCACACTGCCCCCACTCCCCCCACCTCTACACACTGACGACACTGCCCCCGCCTCTACACACTGACGACAGGCTGACCACACTGCCCCCACTCCCCCCACCTCTACACACTGACGACAGACTGACGACACTGCCCCCCCCACCTCTACATACTGACGACACTGCCCCCACTCCCCCCCCACCTCTACACACTGACGACACTGCCCCCGCTTCTACACACTGACGACAGGCTGACGACACTGCCCCCGCCTCTACACACTGACGACAGGCTGATGACACTGCCCCCCGCCTCTACACACTGACGACAGGCTGACGACACTGCCCCCCACGCCTCTACACACTGACGACAGGCTGATGACACTGCCCCCCGCCTCTGCACACTGACGACAGGCTGACGATACTGCCCCCGCCTCTACACACTGACGACAGGCTGACGATACTGCCCTCCCCCCGCCTCTACATACTGACGATACTGCCCCCACCTCTACACACTGACGACAAGCTGACGATACTGCCCCCCCTCCCCCCACCCCCGCCTCTACATACTGACGATACTGCCCCCACCTCTACACACTGACGACAGGCTGATGACACTGCCCCCCACGCCTCTACACACTGACGACAGGCTGATGACACTGCCCCCCGCCTCTGCACACTGACGACAGGCTGATGACACTGCCCCCCACGCCTCTACACACTGACGACAGGCTGACGACACTGCCCCCGCCTCTACACACTGACGACAGGCTGACGATACTGCCCCCGCCTCTACACACTGACGACAGGCTGACGATACTGCCCCCCCCAACTCTACATACTGACGATACTGCCCCCACCTATACACGCTGACGACAGGCTGAGACACTGTCTCCCCCCCGCCTCTACATACTGACGATACTGCCCCCACCTCTACACCTTGACGACAGGCTGACCACACTGCCCCCCCAACTCTACACACTGACGATACTGCCCCCCACCTCTACACGCTGACGACAGGCTGAGACACTGTCTCCCCCCCCGCCTCTACATACTGACGACACTGCCCCCGCCTCTACACACTGACGACAGGCTGACGATACTTCCCCCCCCCACCTCTACACACTGACGACAGGCTGACGACACTGCCCCCACTCCCCCCCCACCTCTACATACTGACGACACTGCCCCCGCCTCTACACACTGACGACAGGCTGACGATACTGCCCCCCACTCCCCCCCACCTCTACATACTGACGACACTGCCCCCCGCCTCTACACACTGACGACAGGCTGACGACACTACCCCCTCCGCCTCTACACACTGACGACAGGCTGATGACACTGCCCCCCCCCGCCTCTACACACTGACGATAGGCTGACGACACTGCCCCCGCCTCTACACACTGACGACAGGCTGATGACACTGCCCCCGCCTCTACACACTGACGACAGGCTGACGACACTGCCCCCCACGCCTCTACACACTGACGACAGGCTGATGACACTGCCCCCGCCTCTGCACACTGACGACATGCTGACGATACTGCCCCCGCCTCTACACACTGACGACAGGCTGACGATACTGCCCCCCCCGCCTCTACATACTGACGATACTGCCCCCACCTCTACACACTGACGACAAGCTGACGATACTGCCCCCTCCCCCCCGCCTCTACATACTGACGATACTGCCCCCCACCTCTACACACTGACGACAGGCTGATGACACTGCCCCCCACGCCTCTACACACTGACGACAGGCTGATGACACTGCCCCCCGCCTCTGCACACTGACGACAGGCTGATGACACTGCCCCCCACGCCTCTACACACTGACGACAGGCTGACGACTCTGCCCCCGCCTCTACACACTGACGACAGGCTGACGATACTGCCCCCCCCCCAACTCTACATACTGACGATACTGCCCCCACCTCTACACACTGACGACAGGCTGACCACACTGCCCCCCCCACTCTACACACTGACGATACTGCCCCCACCTCTACACGCTGACGACAGGCTGAGACACTGTCTCCCCCCGCCTCTACATACTGACGACACTGCCCCCGCCTCTACACACTGACGACAGGCTGACGATACTTCCCCCCCCACCTCTACACACTGACGACAGGCTGACGACACTGCCCCCCACTCCCCCCCCCACCTCTACATACTGACGACACTGCCCCCGCCTCTACACACTGACGACAGGCTGACGATACTGCCCCCACTCCCCCCCCACCTCTACATACTGACGACACTGCCCCCCGCCTCTACACACTGACGACAGGCTGACGACACTACCCCCTCCGCCTCTACACACTGACGACAGGCTGACGACACTACCCCGCATCTACACACTGACGACAAGCTGACGACACTGCCCCCCGCCTCTACACACTGACGACAAGCTGACGATACTGCCCCCCCCCGCCTCTACACACTGACGATACTGCCCCCACCTCTACACACTGACGACAAGCTGACGACACTGCCCCCCGCCTCTACACACTGACGACAAGCTGACGATACTGCCCCCCCCGCCTCTACACACTGACGATACTGCCCCCACCTCTACACACTGACGACAGGCTGACCACACTGCCCCCCCCCCACCTCTACACACTGACGATACTGCCCCCACCTCTACACACTGACGACAGGCTGAGACACTGTCTCCCCCCCGCCTCTACAGACTGACGACAGGCTGACGATACTTCCCCCCCACCTCTACACACTGACGACAAGCTGACGACACTGCCCCCCGCCTCTACACACTGACGACAAGCTGACGATACTGCCCCCGCCTCTACACACTGACGATACTGCCCCCACCTCTACACGCTGACGACAGGCTGACCACACTGCCCCCCCCCCACCTCTACACACTGACGATACTGCCCCCACCTCTACACACTGACGACAGGCTGACCACACTGTCCCCCCCCCCCCCCCCACCTCTACACACTGACGATACTGCCCCCCACCTCTACACACTGACGACAGGCTGAGACACTGTCTCCCCCCCGCCTCTACAGACTGACGACAGGCTGACGATACTTCCCCCCCCCACCTCTACACACTGACGACACTGCCCCCCGCCTCTACACACTGACGACACTACCCCGCCTCTACACACTGACGACAAGCTGACGACACTGCCCCCCGCCTCTACACACTGACGACAAGCTGACGATACTGCCCCCCCCCGCCTCTACACACTGACGATACTGCCCCCGCCTCTACAGACTGACAACAGGCTGACGACACTGCCCCCACTCCCCCCCCGCCCACCTCTACATACTGACGACACTGCCCCCGCCTCTACACACTGACGACAAGCTGACGACACTGCCCCCGCCTCTACACACTGACGACAAGCTGACGATACTGCCCCCCCGCCTCTACACACTGACGATACTGCCCCCACCTCTACACACTGACGACAGGCTGACCACACTGCCCCCCCCCCCACCTCTACACACTGACGATACTGCCCCCCACCTCTACACACTGACGACAGGCTGAGCCACTGTCTCCCCCCCGCCTCTACAGACTGACGACAGGCTGACGATACTTCCCCCCCACCTCTACACACTGACGACAGGCTGACGACACTGCCCCCACTCCCCCCCACCTCTACATACTGACGACACTGCCCCCCGCCTCTACACACTGACGACACTACCCCGCCTCTACACACTGACGACAAGCTGACGACACTGCCCCCCGCCTCTACACACTGACGACAAGCTGACGATACTGCCCCCCCCCGCCTCTACACACTGACGATACTGCCCCCGCCTCTGCAGACTGACAACAGGCTGACGACACTCCCCCCACTCCCCCCCCCCCGCCCACCTCTATATACTGACGACACTGCCCCCGCCTCTACACACTTACGACAAGCTGACGACACTGCCCCCCGCCTCTACACACTGACGACAAGCTGACGATACTGCCCCCGCCTCTACACACTGACGATACTGCCCCCGCCTCTACAGACTGACAACAGGCTGACGACACTGCCCCCACTCCCCCCCGCCCACCTCTACATACTGACGACACTGCCCCCGCCTCTACACACTGACGACAAGCTGACGATACTGCCCCCCCCCGCCTCTACACACTGACGATACTGCCCCCGCCTCTACAGACTGACAACAGGCTGACGACACTGCCCCCACTCCCCCCCCACCTCTACATACTGACGACACTGCCCGCGCCTCTACACACTGACGACAAGCTGACGACACTGCCCCCGCCTCTAAACACTGACGACAAGCTGACGATACTGCCCCCGCCTCTACACACTGACGATACTGCCCCCACCTCTACACGCTGACGACAGGCTGAGACACTGTCCCCCCCCCCCGCCTCTACAGACTGACAACAGGCTGACGACACTGCCCCCCACTCCCCCCACCTCTACATACTGACGACACTGCCCCGACTCTACACACTGACGACAGGCTGACGACAGGCGGCGCGTTGTGAGGGACGGCCTTCAGGCGACCCCGCAGACCAGTCCAGCTCCCTCTCCACCCTCCCCCCCCCGGTCACCTGTCACCTGTTGGATCACTCCAGCAGGCCGGGTGGAGTCAGGGGGGCAGGATGTAGAGGAAAAACAAGGTTTCGGTCACCTTCATAGTGAAGTGAGGCTCCTGCACTACGAGGTTAGTGTCCGGAGTTAGTTATTGTAGTTTAGGGGCGCATCGGCTGCAATAGTCATATTGCGCCCTAGTGTTGGGAGTAAAAGGCGACGTGTACACTCCACAGCATATCGTGGTGTAATCTGATTTTGTCTGAAGTCAAGAAGGGATTAGCGAGGCATGATATCTTCATTGGTTATGTTTGTCTATGTGTTGCTCATTGGTTTGCAATTGTTTAGTGATTGTTCAGTTATTTGTTGGACATACGGTAGTTGTGGGTTGGTTATTGGTTCGTTATGGGTTGGTGGCTGGTTGTGGTTTTTTTTTTTGGGGGGGGAGTGCGGATCGGAGACATGCTCGGCCCAGAACCACAGTCAAGGACGGATCAAAAGACAAGTTGAAACATAAACCCTATTTCAAAAAGCACATTTGATTTGAACAGCTAACGTTCGTCGGGTTTAAGGCCATGCTGCAATATTTATGTCATAAATATTTTTGCGATTTCCAGTAAATGTCAACTTCATGCCAGCCATCTACCTATGGTGTGCCTAACGACTCGGTTCGTGCATCAAAAGCATTTTCTATCTCTTGATTCTTTTGGTCGGCCCCCTTAAGAAAATCCTGGTTGCGCCACTGGTATGAGGCTTATTTGGAAGGTAGAAGGTAAGGAAATTATGAATGTCCTAGATTCCTGGAGGTGGTGAACTTGCGCAAGATTAACTTGCGGGGCAGGGAAGTGACATGTTACACCAACTCACAGGAAACAGATTTGCCCCCCCTCCCAAGCACAAATGGATCGATCATCCGATTATTCTCTTTTTCTTTCTTTTGTATCTCTCTCTCTCTCTCTCTTTCCCTCTCCCTCTCTCTCCCTCTCTTTCTCTCTTTCTCTCTCTTTTCTGTTCTCTTTTTATTCCTCTTTCTCTTTCTCTTTTTCTTTCTCTCTCTCTTTCTCCCCGCTAATACCTTCTGCAGTAACCCATACAGTCAAAAACTTCGGACGTTTTTTCCTGTGAATAGACCGCCGTTAATTTGTCGCACCTGTGGATATTTTGGTCTAATTCCGCCTCAGAACCTTTTCCTGCGTTTCACACAAATCCTCGGAGCTGTTGATCGGCTGTCGGTGGATGGTCAGTCACACAGAGACATCAAAAACATTTACCGCCAGTGTGGGCCACACAATTAGCGACCAGGGCGGGCCGTGCGACCTTCCTGTCGCAGGCACGGCGTCGAGTGTCGTACCGCGACAGGAAACCTGCGCATCGACCGCAACTGCGCTCTCTTGCAACTGCCGAAGACATGCACGCTATTGCGTCTGATTTCTGCTTGATTTCTGCTTGCGTGTGGGAATTTCGTCGACGCGCAATGCCTATTGCGGCAACTCAGCACAGGTCACAGAGCATTCAACTTTTGGGTGCACGCTCGTTTTTTTTTTGCATAGCAGACCGCTGGTGGAAACAGTGCCTTCACGTTTGGCATATCCATTGGAAAAAGTATGCTTCAGCCGAAGTAAGCAGCAGTCGTGGTCGTCGCTACGACTGAAAGACTGTCGACCATGTTTCTCAAGCCGTGTGAAGATGAGCATTACGTCTATGGCGTCGCATGGCTAGATAGGGGCCGGCCGGCAGCTCGTCTCATGCAATGAAAACACATGGCGACGGCATTACTGCAGTCTTTCGGAAACGTATTGAAAACACATGGCGACGGCATTATTGGAGTCTTTCGGAAACGTATTGAAAACACATGGCGACGGCATTATTGGAGTCTTTCGGAAACGTATTGAAAACACATGGCGACGGCATTATTGGAGTCTTTCGGAAACGTATTGAAAACACATGGCGACGGCATTATTGAGTCTTTCGGAAACGTATTGAAAACACATGGCGACGGCATTATTGGAGTCTTTCGGAAACGTATTGAAAACACATGGCGACGGCATTATTGGAGTCTTTTGGAAACGTATTGAAAACACATGGCGATGACATTATTGCAGTCTTTTGGAAACGTATTGAAAACACATAGCGACGGCATTATTGGAGTCTTTCGGAAACGTATTGAAAACACATGGCGACGGCATTATTGGAGTCTTTCGGAAACGTATTGAAAACACATGGCGACGGCATTATTGGAGTCTTTGGAAACGTATTGAAAACACATGGCGATGACATTATTGCAGTCTTTTGGAAACGTATTGAAAACACATGGCGACGGCATTATTGGAGTCTTTCGGAAACGTATTGAAAACACATGGCGACGGCATTATTGGAGTCTTTCGGAAACGTATTGAAAACACATGGCGACGGCATTATTGGAGTCTTTCGGAAACGTATTGAAAACACATGGCGACGGCATTATTGGAGTCTTTCGGAAACGTATTGAAAACACATGGCGACGGCATTATTGGAGTCTTTTGGAAACGTATTGAAAACACATGGCGATGACATTATTGCAGTCTTTTGGAAACGTATTGAAAACACATGGGGACGGCATTATTGCAGTCTTTCGGAACTCAAACTCGTCGTTAGAACAACATGCACATGCAACTCAAACGCAAATACACCGTGTACGAATACACTGTGTACAGATACACTGTGTACAACCACATCGTGTACAAATACACTGCGTACAAATACACCGTGTACAAATACACTATGTACAAATGCACCGTGCACAAATGCACTGTACAAATACACCGTGTACAAATACAGCGTATGCACATGCATTATGCACAAAAACACAATGCACGTATGCACCGCGTACAAATACACCGTGTACAATTACCCCGTGTACAAATACACCGTGTACAGTTACCCCGCGTGCAAATACAGCGTGTACAATTACCCCGTGTACAAATACACCGTGTACAATAACTCCGTGTACAAATACACTACACATTTACACCGTGTTCAGTACGCTGTGCCACGATCCAAAATGGTGTTTTTAAGTTTATGCAGTATTCAGCACAATGTTACGTTTGAAACATGGTGGACTTAATTGTGAACTATGACGAACTTTATTGTGTGAAGATTCCATTATTGTACGTTAATATCTTCAAGGCCAAATAAGATCAAATATGTTGTATTTTACCCGTTTTGCGTTGCTTAGCATGACATTGCTATGCGATTGCGTTTAAATGTTCGAAAATGGGCTTCAATTATGCTTCGGACACGAATAATGATGCAAGAAAGATGATAGATGTGGGATTTGACCTCATGTCAGCCATATATCAGCGCTTTATAAGGCCAGTTTCCGCATCCAGATGCCGGAGCCCGCCGGAGCCCGCCGGAGCCCGCCGGAGCCCGCCGGAGCCCGCCGGAGCCCGCCGGAGCCCGCCGGAGCCCGCCGGAGCCCGCCGGAGCCCGCTGGAGCCCGCCGGAACCGGCCGGAGCCCGCCGGAGCCCGCCGGAGCCCGCCGGAGCCCGCCGGAGCCCGCTGGAGCCCGCCGGAACCGGCCGGAGCCCGCCGGAGCCCGCCGGAGCCCGCCTGAGCCCGCCGGAGCCCGCCGGAACTGGCCGGAGCCGGCCGGCAGGGCGGCCAGGTACAAACGGCTTCACGAATAAGCACTGAAGTGCATCCAAGGAATATCCATGGGTAACGCTTCGATTCACAATAGCCCCGTTTCCATGATACTACCAAATCCGGATTTCCTTACCAATCCGGTTTTCCGAAGTCATAGAAACGCCTTCGTCAGCTAACTGGATTGGATTTCAGAGTCCGGCTTAGAAAGAAGATTTCCTGACGAAATCCGGATTTCCCAGGAGTTGGAAGCATATGGCAGCATTCACTTTGCGTCCTTTTCCTGATTCCCTGACATCGGCGCCGGCGTCGGTGTTGGAATGTCTTTGGTGAGTGGTGACCTGGTTTATAATATAATATATAAGATAATATATTATATAATATATAATATAACATATAATGTAATATATAATATAAGATATAATATATAATATAATATGTAAGATAATATATAATAGGATATACAATAGGATATATAATATAAGATATCATATAATATCATAAAATACAATATAATATATTCGCAAATAACAGCAAGCCGCCTTGTCAGCAAGTCTCTCATGCAACGACGCAGCGCACGCCGATGTCGCATACGTTTTTGGGTATTGAAGGGAAATGTCGCACGTGCGACACAACTGTCAGCAAATCCGGGATTTCCCACCAAATCCGGATTCGGAAATCCTACATGTAATCCTGAATTCCTGGCGAATGGTCATGGAAATCCTACATGTAATCCTGAATTCCTGGCGAATGGTCATGGAAACGCTCCTTGTAATCCGGATTTGATTCATTGTGGAAATTCAATCCCAATTCAAACCTGCCATGGAAGCAAGGGTAGTGACACAAACAGTCATTTTCAGGATGTGTATGGAGTAACATGCAGAACTACAAGAATCGCAAGACTGTCATTTGCGTTTATGATAAACTTCCAGTCGACCAAGTTTTGTTCCATTGATCTTGATCTGACTTCACCTCGGTGAATTAACATAACCTTGAGGCTATATGGCATAACAATACGTATCAAACAAATCGTTAGTATTGCCGAGAACATTTGCCTTTTGCGCATATACGGGAAGCACATCAGTGCCGCTTTTTGTGGTCTGGCGCTGCGAACTGGCGTGACTGACAGCCTCTAACTCGATACATTTTCGGCCGATTTTGTTTTTTTTCTTACAGCGACGCGCCGAACATTTTGAGGCAGGCACATACAAAATGGCGTATATCGACCGGTAAAACTAAGAGAGATTTACGGAACTCGGAGGGTGGGCGGATCCCCACCCCCTGTGTGAGATTTCGCCCTCCGGTCTAGCGCGCGTGTTGATCTGTGCCCTTCCAGCTGGGCGCCAACTGAGAGCTCGGCAGCCATCCACCGGTCACGTCGTCATGTCGTCATGCTATGCAGCCTGCGCGCCCCGAGGCCGAGCGAGCGTGCGGCTGGTGTCAGCTGGAGCAGCTCACGGACTCGATGTTCGTGAGGATATCCGTTTTGTGTGGACAGCGGATCGGATCGGATATAATTTGGTGAAGATACACGGATACGTATCGTACGACGAATCGACTCTCCAACTCTTATCGAGTAGACGAAAATTTAATACAATAATCATATGTACTTCTGTTTTCCAACCACAAATATATCCAACAAAATTTTCGAGATTAGGTGATGCGGTTTCTTTCAATCGTCTTTTCATCGTGGTTTTAATCTCATCCTTAGAGGCACCGTTGATGTCAGGCACGTGCAAAGTACCTTCATTAGCCAGGGAATGGGGGACGTCACCAAGTTTCTGTCACCAGATGGCAGGCCAGGCGAGTGTGACGCGATATGCAGCAAATTGGAAGTGCGTAGTGACGGGTTGTGGATACTGGTTCTTAATAGTATTGGGCTTGCTACATCAGTGGCCACTTCAAGAAATGGGTCTTAGCTGTGTTCCTAAACCGGGCGACGTAGGCGGACATAAGCTCCCGGCCGATGAAACCCGGAAAGGGCATGGGTAATTCAGACTTCCAGAGAAGCCGCATTCAAATAAACTAAATCTGCCTGTGCGGGAATCTATATGTGAGACATTTCAAATAGTCTGATTGTATTGTTAGAGTCTGATTTTATGAAACTTCGCATTAAACTGACCTATCCTCGAAATCTCAGCACATTTTATTAGGTAAATACTTCGTTAATCAGACCTGATGAGCTCACCAAATCTGACCACACTGACCCACGAACTGACCCAAATCTGACCAAACTGACCAACGAACTGACCAAAATCTGACCAAAGTGATCAACGAACGGACCAAATACAAAACTCCTTTTTCTAAATCGCAGATTTGAGAATAGCATCAACCCTCCAGCCGGTCAAAACCTGGGTTGCTGAACCCGCCCCCGCCTGGAAAATGTTCTCCTTTGCGCGAGCGGGCCGGCGGCGGCGACGTCGCCGCGCCGTGTCGCGCCGTCCGCCCGGCCAGATTCCGGTCTGGGCCCGGCCTTTCCGCAAATTCCCGGCGAGGCCGCGACCGCGACCGCGCCGCCGCCGCCGCCGCCGCCGCCGCCGCCGCCAGCCCAACAAAGGCCGCCAGCCGGCAAAAATGGCGCTCCGTCGCGGCGCTTCGTGCCGGCCGGCCGCCGGCGCCGCCGCCGCCTAAAACGGCGCGGCAAAAAACGGCCAACATCGGCCAAACGCCACTGTTGGGGCGACCGCCCGGCCTGCACGACCGGGGGCCGCTACAGGTGCCGCTGCAGAGCCGGGACGACCGAAAAATCAATTAGCGCATGCAAGGTCGCCGCTTGCGCCCGAGTGACGCCAGCGGGGAGTCAGGCGACGTCATCAGAGAGTCAGGCGACGTCAGAAGAGAGTCAAGCGACGTCCGTGTGGAGTCAGGCGACGTCAGTAGGGAGTCAGGCGACGTCAGCGGGGGAGTCAACTGACGTCAGTGGGGAGTCAGGTGACGTCAGAGTGGAGTCGGGTGACGTCAGTTGAGAGTCATGTAACGTCAGAGGGGAGTCAGGTGACGTCAGTGGGGAGTCATATAACGTCAGAGGGGAGTCAGGTGACGTCAGTGGGGAGTCAGGTGACGTCAGCGAGGAGGCGCCAAGTCGAGGGGCATGCCTCCGCGCCTGGTTTCCTTCCTGCCTGCGAGGACAACTGCTGCTGATGATAAGTAAACGTGCGTGTAGCGGCGGTAGACAATGGTGATGCACTTGACTGAAGACTGTCTTGCAAGCATTCGAGTGTGGTTTGAAGTCGTCGGACAATCGAGTGCGGTTTTAGATGGTCGAACAATCGACTGTGGTCTAAGATCGTAAGGCAATCGACTGTGTTTAAGATCGTCAAACAATCGACTGTGGTTTAAGATCGCGAAGCAATCGACTGTGGTTTAAGATCGTCAAACAATCGACTAGTTTTAGATCGCCAGGCAGGAGAACTGACTGGAATATGATCACGCGTCAGTGCATCATTTCCATAATTATTGGCGCTTAGATTCAGCGCCAATGATACATTTTGTGTAGGGGGATGCAGGGGCATGTTTGCCATGCGCATGACGCCCTTCGCTGATCACCAGAATGCTCGTGCATGCACATATGTGTAATTATATATGGAATCACACCAGGTGTTTAAATTCAGACAAATGCACCCGTTTCAAAAAACTAGTTTCGACAGGGTTCCGGCTGGATTTTGAGAAGCCACGGCTGACTTGGACCAGCATCACTGAGGGCTGAAAAACAATATTCACTCATAAAGGTGAAATCTAAGCTACTAAAATGAAATATAAGTAGTGAAATCTAAGCTACGTGAGGACTTTCACTGCGAAAAGAATAACACATGCTAAGAAAAAAATGTGGGCTACCTAAGTGAATGCCCATCGTCTCAGTAGAAACCTCGTCCGTGGTTGCCAGTATTGACCAATCAGTGGTAACCTCGTCCGTGGTTGCCAGTATTGACCAATCAGTGGTAACCTCGTCCGTTGCTGCCAGTATTGACCAATCAGTAGTAACCTCGTCCGTTGCTGCCAGTATTGACCAATCAGTGGTAACCTCGTCCGTGGTTGCCAGTATTGACCAATCAGTGATAGCCAGTATTGACCAATCAGTGGTAACCTCGTCCGTGGTTGCCAGTATTGACCAATCAGTGGTAACCTCGTCCGTTGCTGCCAGTATTGACCAATCAGTAGTAACCTCGTCCGTTGCTGCCAGTATTGACCAATCAGTGGTAACCTCGTCCGTGGTTGCCAGTATTGACCAATCAGTGGTAGCCTTGTCCGTGGCCGCCAGTATTGACCAATCAGTAGTAGCCATTTATTTATTTATTAAGGGACTGCCACATGGTAGAACTTGCGAAATACCTAGTTAATTGATCACATCCCTGCCATCACGTTACATACAATTGCATAAGATAAAGGATAAAATCACCTTACAATTTCCGGACGGTGCAGCTTCGTAAAAACACCGGCTAGAAACTCCGGCCTCGTCCGTGGGTGCCAGTATTGACCAATCAGTGGTATCAGGGGGCGGAGCCTCGTCCGTGACAGTGGTGACCGACACATCTCGCAGGCAGACCGCTGACAGTGGTAACGAGCAGCACTGTGACTGCCTGAGCTTCAGCCACCTTCTTCAGCCACTGTCAGACCGCTGACAGTGGTAACGAGCAGCACTGTGACTGCCTGAGCTTCAGCCACCGCCAGCACACCTGAGCGGACATACATCAGGGTGCATGCCACGCCACCTCCGACCACCCCATCCCCTCACAGGTGGCCGTAACGCCGCGTGACGGGGGGCGGGGGGCAGGGGGGGGGGCGGGGAACAGCTGAGCTGTGTGGCCGCGGGCGCTTCTGAAGCTGTGATGATCGCTGCACGGGCAGCTGTGAATCATGAGTCATCGCGGGCCCGGGACAGAGGCGGGGCAAGTGTTCTGTCCCGCGGAACACTGGCCACAGGATGTCAGCGCGGGCCCGGGACAGAGGCGGGGCAAGTGTTCTGCCCCGCGGAACACTCGCCACAGGATGTCATCGCGGGCCCGGGACAGAGGCGGGGCAAGTGTTCTGTCCCGCGGAACACTCGCCACAGGATGTCAGCGCGGGCCCGGGACAGAGGCGGGGCAAGTGTTCTGTCTCGCGGAACACTCGACACAGGATGTCATCGCGGGCCCGGGACAGAGGCGGGGCAAGTGTTCTGTCCCGCGGAACACTCGCCACAGGATGTCATCGCGGGCCCGGGACAGAGGCGGGCAAGTGTTCTGTCCCGCGGAACACTCGCCACAGGATGTCATCGCGGGCCCGGGACAGAGGCGGGGCAAGTGTTCTGTCCCGCGGAACACTCGCCACAGGATGTCAGCGCGGGCCCGGGACAGAGGCGGGGCAAGTGTTCTGTCCCGCGGAACACTCGCCACAGGATGTCATCGCGGGCCCGGGACAGAGGCGGGGCAAGTGTTCTGTCCGCGGAACACTCGACACAGGATGTCATCGCGGGCCCGGGACAGAGGCGGGCAAGTGTTCTGTCCCGCGGAACACTCGCCACAGGATGTCATCGCGGGCCCGGGACAGAGGCGCCGGAACACTCGACACAGGATGTCATCGCGGGCCCGGGACAGAGGCGGGGCAAGTGTTCTGCCCCGCGGAACACTCGCCACAGGATGTCATCGCGGGCCCGGGACAGAGGCGGGGCAAGTGTTCTGTCCCGCGGAACACTCGCCACAGGATGTCATCGCGGGCCCGGGACAGAGGCGGGGCAAGTGTTCTGTCCCGCGGAACACTCGCCACAGGATGTCATCGCGGGCCGGGACAGAGGCGGGGCAAGTGTTCTGTCCCGCGGAACACTCGACACAGGATGTCATCGCGGGCCCGGGACAGAGGCGGGGCAAGTGTTCTGCCCCGCGGAACACTCGCCACAGGATGTCATCGCGGGCCCGGGACAGAGGCGGGCAAGTGTTCTGTCCCGCGGAACACTCGACACAGGATGTCATCGCGGCCCAAGAGGCGGGGCAGTGTTCTGTCCCGCGGAACACTCGCCACAGGATGTCATCGCGGGCCTGGGACAGAGGCGGGGCAAGTGTTCTGTCTCGCGGAACACTCGACACATGCGGTGGTCAATATGCAGATACGCTGTCGGTCAGGTCAGTCAGTCATCAGGTCTGATCAGGTCAGTCAGTCATCAGGTCTGATCAGGTCAGTCAGTCATCAGGTCTGATCAGGCCAGTCAGTCATCAGGTCTGGTCATGTCAGTCAGCAATCAGGTCTGGTCAGGTCAGTCAGTCATCAGGTCTGATCAGGTCAGTTAGTCATCAGGTCTGGTCAGGTCAGCCAGTCATCAGGTCTGATCAGGCCAGTCAGTCATCAGGTCTGATCAGGTCAGTCAGTCATCAGGTCTGATCAGGTCAGTCAGTCATCAGGTCTGGCCAGGTCAGTCAGTCATCAGGTCTGATCAGGTCAGTCAGTCATCAGGTCAGTCAGTCATCAGGTCTGATCAGGTCAGTCAGTCATCAGGTCTTATACATGGCCATGACCGGGCAGCTGGTCACGGACCGGTAAGCAGCTATGAGCTGGAAACTGGTAACTGACCTGGTAGCATGGTAACTCAACTGGTAACTGGTACCTGATAACGATCCAGGAGCTGAAAGTTATCCACGAGCTGGTAACTGGCAGCTGATCTGGTAACCGATAACTGATCTCATAACTTAGTAACTTAACTGGTAACATGGTAACTTAACTGGTAACCGGTAGCATACCTGATAACTAACCAGGAACTTAAAGCTAGCCACGAACTGGTAGCTGGCAGCTGACCCGGTAACTGGGCTGGTAGCTGGTAATTGGCGTAGGAGATGGCGATGGGCTGGTAACTAGCTGGCAACGCACTGGCAACGGCCGCTTGGGTGACAATTGGCTGCTGATCTGGAAAATGGTGATGGATTTGTAGCTGGCAACTGACCTAGTAGGCGGCAATAGGTCTCTCGGGGGGAGAAGATGCTGGATGCGTAGCGAACGCGTGGTATGAAAATGTAAATATCCTGCAAATGCCATATCATGCATAGACTTAATTACAATGGTGAGAAGCTTGGCTACTTTTTTAGGACTCTGCTTCTTTTTTGCTTGCTGGGTTTCTTATGGACAGGATTGGCTACTTATTAGCAGGTTTGGCTAACTGGAGATGTTTGGATGTTTATAGCATGCTGGCAAGTGGTTGTGTGGATGGAGCCATGCGAGTGCTATCAGGCACGCCAACGGCAGGTGAGACACTGTTCACTATGTTATTCAACGTGAACGCCACTGCTCGGCCACAGAAGCGGTGCCGGCCGCAGAAGCGGTGCCGGCCGCAGAAGCGGCGCCGACCGGCTAACGGCATCTGGAGTGAGTCGGAATTCCATCCACCCCGCGGGAATTTCTGCTCTTCCGTTGCCATTTTCCGCAGCCCCTCCTGGCGTCTCATCCGTTGTGACTTTTGCAAGCTGGGAGACGTCTCCAGTCAGCTGTCGACGGCTCTCCAATCAGCTGTCGACGGCTCTCCAGTCAGCTGTCGTCGGCTCTCCAGTCAGCTGTCGACAGCTCTCCAGTCAGCTGTCGACGGCTCTCCAGCCAGCTGTCGACGGCTCTCCAGCCAGCTGTCGACGGCTCTCCAGTCAGCTGTCGACGGCTCTCCAGTCAGCTGTCGACGGCTATCCAGTCAGCTGTCGACGGCTCTCCAGTCAGCTGTCGACGGCTCTCCAGTCAGCTGTCGACGGCTCTCCAGTCAGCTGTCGACGGCTCTCCAGTCAGCTGTCGACGCTTCTCCAGCCAGTTGTCGACGGCTCTCCAGCCAGCTGTCGGCCACTGCCTTTTCTGGTGTACTCCAGGTGTACTGGATCAAATGTAGATCACGCATCGCCATCCCCTCACTGCCGGGCCTGACGAACCGTCGGGCAGGGTTGCTCCACCAGTGGTCCATATTATTGGTGTATCACGGTGAAAACTTTGAACCGCATCCTCATAATTCTATATAATTATATATGTCACCCTCAACGTACTGTACAAATGCACCGCTCATGCCGAAAATATTGTACAAATATGCACGGAATGCTCAAAATACTGTACAAAAATGCGTGTTATACTGCTACACATGTTCTACAAATACGCAGGCTATGCTCAAAATACCGTGCAAATATACATGTCATGTTCAATGAACTGTAAAATACATACATGTCATGCTCAAATTGTTGTCTTTAAACTGACAAAGGAGAGCAAAGCTGCACATAGTTCGCGCAAATGCTTATATGTGCATTGAATCAAATTTACGAGAACAAACGCCTTAAGATGTCTTACCAGCAACAACATGTGGGTGCAAATGCATAGCTTAAATGTTGGGTCGATATGTGGCTCTCCCCGCCAAAGGGACTACTTCTATGGTCCACACCTATTCACGCTCGCTCCTGGAGTGTCACGGGGCCCACCCCTAGGGTGTCGCTGGTCTCGCCCCTGGGGTGTCACTGGGCCCGCCCCTAGGGTGTCGCTGGGCCCGCCCCTGGAGTGTCGGTGGGCCCGCCCCTGGAGTGTCGCTGGGCCCGCCCCTGGCAGCGACACGAGCGGCAGTCTGCAGCAGCTGGAGCTCCAGCGGCCGGGGCGGTGCCTACTGATGTGTTCCTCATGCCAGTGGGGAAACGCGTCGGCGGGGCGAGGCAAAGCCGACAATGCCACCTGGCGCAGACAGTCGCACAGATACAGGTGACGGCGACAATGCCACATGGCGCAGACAGTCGCACAGATACAGGTGACGGCGACAATGCCACATGGCGCAGACAGTCGCACAGATACAGGTGACGGCGACAATGCCACCTGGCGCAGACAGTCGCACAGATACAGGTGACGGCGACAATGCCACATGGCGCAGACAGTCGCACAGATACAGGTGACGGCGACAATGCCACATAGGCGCAGACAGTCGCACAGATACAGGTGACGGCGACAATGCCACATGGCGCAGACAGTCGCTACAGATACAGGTGACGGCGACAATGCCACATGGCACAGACAGTCCCACAGATACAGGTGACGGCGACAATGCCACCTGGCGCAGACAGTCGCACAGATACAGGTGACGGCACAATACAATGCCACATGGCGCAGACAGTCGCACAGATACAGGTGACGGCGACAATGCCACCTGGCGCAGACAGTCGCACAGATACAGGTGACGGCGACAATGCCACATGGCGCAGACAGTCGCACAGATACAGGTGACGGCGACAATGCCACATGGCGCAGACAGTCGCACAGATACAGGTGACGGCGACAATGCCACATGGCGCAGACAGTCGCACAGATACAGGTGACGGCGACAATGCCACCTGCAAGACAATACAGGTGAGGCGACAATGCCACATGGCGCAGACAGTCCCACAGATACAGGTGACGGCGACAATGCCACATGGCGCAGACAGTCCCACAGATACAGGTGACGGCGACAATGCCACATGGCGCAGACAGTCGCACAGATACAGGTGACGGCGACAATGCCACATGGCGCAGACAGTCGCACAGATACAGGTGACGGCGACGATGCCATATGGCGCAGACAGTCGCACAGATACAGGTGACGGCGACGGGACGCAGGTGGCGCAGCTCAGCAACCGCAGGGGCGCGTCCAGCAATTACGACGAGGGGCACCCGTTCGGAGGAGTGCCATCTCCCCGGAAGTAAAGTTTAGTGAAGGGCGCGCTTCCGACTGATGGAATATCAAGGTGCACCGCCGCGTCTCGAAGGGGCGCGTTTTTCCAGTCCGAGGACGTCGCATGCCAATGGGAGAGGAGGTGCATCCCCGGTACTGCCTGAATCCGCCGCTGAGCGTCACCACCGTGCACAATCTGCCGAGTGTGGGGATCAGTGGCCGATGGTGGGGTCGGAAGCTCAGCGGAGACTGATGGTGAGATGGTTTCAATGCTCGAGCAAGTGATGCCAACGCTGGGACCGGCTGCACGTTTGCTACTTCCGTTGCTGGCAGGAGCCGTTACGAGGAGTGTCTCTCCTCTGGTGGATGGTACTTTGCCTCTGCTAAGGGGGGAAGATTGCGAGCACATGCAGTGGGCGTCAGTTGTGTGGGGTTTGTGACGTCACAATGATCGTGTTAGCTTGTCGGTGTGCAGATAGTCAACTAGTACCTGGAGTTGTGGAGTTCTGTTCGTCACCCAGAAGCGATGGAAGCGATAAGGTGATGCCCTATTTTCGGCAGGAAGGTATTAAATAGTAGTCTTTGAAGGTTAAAGCCACTGTAGTCTAGCAGGATGCGGCTTATGCTTAAAGTGGCGTTACAGGTGTCGCGGTGAGGTGTTGCGAAATGGTTATCCACTAGTTGAGGCCGTATGAGCTTTATGCGACCAGCTGTAAGTCTGGTAAGGGCGACATCCTTCCCGCGGTGTGATTAGCTTCATGTGTTCCACGTGCCTGACGCCAGTTTGCTGTTGTAGATGTAGACGGAGCGGTGAGGTGTAGATGGAGCGGTGAGGTGTGGAGACGTGCTGTGTCGCCCATGTGTTCTGGCGACGGCTGTGCACGTGACGTTGAAGGAGCATGCTCTGCAGTCTTCTACTATTCCGTGTGTCATGCTTTGCTTTGCATTGCTCATGCTTTGCTCATGCTTAGCTTTGCGAGTGCGAGCATGGAGCATGCTTTACAATACAATCGTCTCAAATATTCCGTGTTTGGGCAGTGGTCGATGCTGAGGCTTGCTTTGCCAGCCAGTCCACTTGTTCATTTTCTTAGATGTGCACGAGGCCCGGGATCGCGAGGAGGGAAATGTTCACGAGGCATGGATCGCGAGAAGAGAGATGTGCACGAGGCCCGGGATCGCGAGGAGAGAAATGTTCACGAGGCCCGGGATCGCGAGAAGAGAGATGTGCACGAGGCCCGGGATCGCGAGGAGAGAGATGTGCACGAGGCCCGGGATCGCGAGGAGAGAAATGTGCACGAGGCCCGGGATCGCGAGGAGAGAAATGTGCACGAGGCCCGGGATCGCGAGGAGAGAAATGTGCACGAGGCCCGGGATCGCGAGGAGAGAAATGTGCACGAGGCCCGGGATCGCGAGGAGAGAAATGGATCGCGAGAGGAAATGTCACGAGGCCCGGGATCGCGAGGAGAGAAATGTCACGAGGCCCGGGATCGCGAGGAGAGAGATGTGGGCCGGATCGCGAGAGAGAATGTGCACGAGGCCCGGGATCGCGAGGAGAGAAATGTGCACGAGGCCCGGGATCGCGAGGAGAGAAATGTGCACGAGGCCCGGGATCGCGAGGAGAGAAATGTGCACGCTGCGGGCTGCGGCTTGCTGAGTTCGATCAATGACCGAGTGTGGGCAGTCGTGAGTGCCGATGATCTACCCAAGAAGCGAATTGGAGTCCGAACAAATCATTGCACTTATCGTTTCGTTCCTCCTTGGTGTATGGAGCAGTCACTGTGGCCACCGCTGCCCGGTAGACGGTTGAGGAGCCTGAGGCCTGGCCCAGTGATGCCGATGCCGGTTTTGGCCTTGTGTGTTGACCCATACGGGAATGCGAGTGTCTTGTGGTCGTGGCGAGGGTTAATATTGGGTGGTTCACGACTCACTTTATCCACATTCACGGCTAATGGCGGTGTGGTTGTGGCGAGTGACACATTCGTTGAAAGTGCCAACACTTTCGGCCGGCGCGATATCATACTTCTTCTCCGAAGTCAAGTACTTGGCAATTTGTAAATTGTTGGTTTAGAAAGTTCTAGTGGGAGACTGCGCTGCAGTGGTTGGCGTTGTAATGTCGACAGCCGAAGGAGCCGTGCCAATTTTTATACTAGGTGGAGTGAGTTCGCGCCAAAAACAGCAATCGTCGCATCTCCCGGACCGAAAGCACCACTTGGTTAGATGAATTCAATAGACTTGATTTCGGAATGGCAACTCCACGTCTGCTGTGTCCCCCTAAAGCGAAGGGTATGGATTTCGGAGACTACTAGAAGACTAGCTATTGGTGTGGCAGCTCTCCAGCTGTTGTGTTATAAAGCAGAGGTGGGAATGTCTGAGTCTACTAGAATACTAAGCTATTGGTGTGCAGCTGAAAGCTCGTGTGACAGCTGGTTTGAATCATTTGTAACTTTATGGTTAGTACTGGCGAAATGGTAGCAGCATTATAAATGGTAATAGAAATAGCAGCAGAAAAGCTGATACCACCAGATTGGCGGATGCATCACACTATTTCTGTGTAGATTTCATTGTCGAGGTGTGTCGGCCCAGGAGTGCAATATTTCCTGACGTGATGCGTGTTTTCAAGAAGTGTTCAAGGAAAACATTAAGTTATCATTCTGAACTGAACCATAGCTTCAAGCTGACCGGCGTCACCAACCGACGTCACAGAACGACATCACCGAACGACGTCACAGACCGACGTCACCGACCGACGTCACCGACTGACGTCACAGAACGACGTCACGAAAATTATTCGAAGTTTGCGAGGCACATTTCTTTTTATATAATTGGCTGCAGCCTCGCCACTGCAACCGAAAGCCCAAAGAAGACCCGGAGCCGGCAGCCGGACAAACTCTGGGCACAGGGTGACAGTAGTTTGCACAGGGTGACAGTAGTGTGCACAGGGTGACTGTAGTTTGCACAGGGTGACAGTAGTTTCCACAGGGTGACTGTAGTTTGCACAGGGTGACTGTAGTGTGCATTTATTTACGGAATCGTTCAGCCGAGCGTTCCATTCATAGAATCGTGTAGCATTACAAGTTAGCACCAGGTGTTAGACGTTTCGATGACAAGGTAGCCAGAGGCCGCCGACTTGTCTGCAACGTCGGCTGCATCGTCTCTGACTCCCGTGACGTCATATCTGACGTCACTCGTGCATCTGAGGAGGTGACGGTTCAGTGGTGTCGAGAGAGGTTTCTCTGAGGGGAGGGGAAGGAAAGGGGGGTTGATAGTGGTGTCAATTAAGAACCCATTCACGGGCTTCACAAAGGATACGCGTCCACGCTGTGGCGGAGGTGCCCGTTCAAGGCCGTTTCCAGGGTTTTGTGTTTGGCATGATTGATGATGATTCGGAGGCATCCCTATGGAATTGGGCCAAAGCAGAAGGTTGGGTGTGGAGGGGGGGGTAAGCGGAGGATCCAGGAGTATTTACGATCATCCAGAGGCTTTTCCAGGATTCTGTGTGACACGTTCATATGAGGGGACCTCGATCAGTTCATGTGAGCGGCTGATGTGAGGCCCCTCACCTCAGCTGTCATGTTGACCAGCTGATGTGAGCAGCTGATGTGAGGCCCCTCACCTCAGCTGTCATGTTGACCAGCTGATGTGAGCAGCTGATGTGAGGCCCCTCACCTCAGCTGTCATGTTGACCAGCTGATGTGAGCAGCTGATGTGAGGCCCTCACCTCAGCTGTCGTGTTGACGAGCTGATGTGAGGGCCGGGTTCAGGGCGTGTCACAGGGGACCTGTCCCGACTTGTCTATGATTGCTATGTATACATATGTACATGCATACTGAAGCGGAACTGCTCCTCTTCAGTTGCATAAACACCCTGCCTGACTGGCGGTACCTCTGTTTTATTCGTCTTGGCCATTAGACATATGCGCTCAAATTGACTTCCCGGTACCAGCCGCGTCGCTCGAGTACTCTCACGAAAACACAATCACAGCAAAACAGCTGATGAACAGCAGGGAGACTGACCCTCCCGATCCATCACTCTCTGCTCCGCTCTGCTCTGCTCTGCTCTGCTCTGTTTTGCTCTGTTTTGCTCTTCTCCCTCCCTCTCTCTCTCTCTCTCTCTCTCTCTCTCTCTCTCTCTCTCTCTCTCTCTCTCTCTCTCTCTCTCTCTCTCTCTCTCTCTCTCTCTCTCTCTCTCTCTCTCTCTCTCTCTCTCTCTCTCTCTCTCTCTCTCTCTCTCTCTCTCTCTCTCTCTCTCTCTCTCTCTCTCTCTCTATCTCTCTCTCTCTCTCTCTCTCTCTCTCTCTCTCTCTCTCTCTCTCTCTCTCTCTCTCTCTCTCTCTCTCTCTCTCTCTCTCTCTCTCTCTCTCTCTCTCTCTCTCTCTCTCTCTCTCTCTCTCTCTCTCTCTCTCTCTCTCTCTCTCTCTCTCTCTCTCTCTCTCTCTCTCTCTCTCTCTCTCTCTCTCCCCTATGTTGGTATCTCTTTATCGGTATCTGCACCCTCCAGCTTTCAATCAGCACCCTCTTCACTCACATGCGGAAGTGAGTGCCGTTGGAACTGCGACGGACGAAAGTGGAGCGGCGCACCAGAAATAACAGCGCGATCCACAACTGCATGCATATTATCGACCATTAAACGGGAGCAGAGGCTCATAGATGCCGTGATAGCACTCGCGCGATGGCGGCTTCGACCTTCAGAGGCCACCATGGGCCAGCTGTCCAATGTGGCTAGGAACGTCGGCCTCACAGAGAGATAGGCCGGCAATTACCGCCTGGAGAGCACAGGTGGATACAGCGGCGTCAGTCTCTCTCGTATCTCGCACATCGCTGGCGTTCCCTCTGTGGGCCAACCTTCAATACGTGGACAGTTGGACATGGTGGCGCGGCGTGGAGAGTCGGACATGGGGGCGCGGCGTGGAGAGTCGGACAAGGTGGCGCGGCGTGGACAGTTGGACATGGTGGCGCGGCGTGGACAGTCGGACATGGTGGCGCGGCGTGGACAGTTGGACATGGTGGCGCGGCGTGGAAGTCGGACATGTGGCGCGGCGTGGACAGTCGGACATGGTGGCGCGGCGTGGAAGTGGACATGGGGGCGGGACAGTCGGACATGGTGGCGCGGCGTGGACAGTTGGACATGGGGGCGCGGCGTGGACAGTTGGACATGGTGGCGCGGCGTGGACAGTCGGACATGGGGGCGCGGCGTGGAGAGTCGGACATGGTGGCGCGGCGTGGACAGTTGGACATGGGGGCGTGGCGTGGAGAGTCGGACATGGTGGCGCGGCGCCGCCAAGCGTCCTGACATCATGCGCTAAACAGCACCGGCATGCGCGCCGAGCAGACGTGACCACACAGACCATACAGACCATACAGACCATACAGACCATACAGACCATACAGACCATACAGACCATACAGACCATACAGACCATACAGACCATACAGACCATACAGACCATGCTGACCATACAGACCATACAGACCATACAGACCATACAGACCATACAGACCATACAGACCATACAGACCATACAGACCATACAGGTCATACAGACCACACAGACCATACAGACCATACAGACCATACAGACCATACAGACCATACAGACCATACAGACCATACAGACCATGCAGACCATACAGACCATACAGACCATGCAGACCATACAGACCATACAGACCATACAGACCACACAGACCATACAGACCATACAGACCATACAGACCATACAGACCATGCAGACCATACAGGTCATACAGACCATACAGACCATGCAGACCATACAGACCATACAGACCATACAGACCATACAGACCATACAGACCATACAGACCATACAGACCATACAGACCATACAGACCATACAGACCATACAGACCATACAGACCATGCAGACCATACAGACCATACTGACCATACTGACCACACAGACCATGCGGACCATACCGACCATTCAGACCATTCAGACCATACAGGCCATCCAGATCATACAGACAATACAGACCATACTGACCACACAGACCATGCGGACCATACAGACCATACTGACCACACAGACCATGCGGACCATACAGACCATACTGACCATACAGACCATACAGACCATACAGACCATACAGACCATACAGACCATACAGACCATACAGACCATGCGGACCATACAGACCATACTGACCACACAGACCATGCGGACCATACAGACCATACTGACCACACAGACCATGCGGACCATACAGACCATACTGACCACACAGACCATGCGGACCATACAGACCATACTGACCACACAGACCATGCGGACCATACAGACCATACTGACCATACAGACCATACAGACCATACAGACCACACAGACCATACAGACCATACAGACCATGCGGACCATACAGACCATACTGACCACACAGACCATGCGGACCATACAGACCATACTGACCACACAGACCATGCGGACCATACAGACCATACTGACCACACAGACCATCGTGACCATGCAGAGGCGACCACACACGAGAACGCCGGATGGTAGATTCCAGCAAGCAACCGCCACCGGCACCCGATAGCTTTACATCAGGTCACCCCTGTGACAGCCGATAGTTTTACATCAGGTCACCGCCACCGGCACCCGATAGCTTTACACCGGTAATTTAATTTTCATCGTAGTGCTTCCCTTGCACTGCGAAACCATAGCCGCTCAAAAATGTTGACAAATGACAACCGACCAGTGACGTTTGTGGCATTCTTGACATACTTCACATTCACCTTGCGGTCGTGCGTGACCTGTGTCAAATCGATTATTGAGTTGCGGCTTGGCGACTTGACCTTTCCTGGTGCTGACGCTGACGCTACATTCGTGCTCAGGAATATTTAAGGGGTAGCTAAGCGCCACTTTGGGAGGGGACGGCGGCCGTCAGGCTGGCCTCTGACGGGGCGCGGCTGTGGTCTCCGAGCGCGGTTGTGGTCTCCGGGCGCGGTTGTGGTCTCCGGGCGCGGTTGTGGTCTCCGGGCGCGGTTGTGGTCTCCGGGCGCGGTTGTGGTCTCCGGGCGCGGTTGTGGTCTCCGGGCGCGGTTGTGGTCTCCGGGCGCGGTTGTGGTCTCCGGGCGCGGTTGTGGTCTCCGGGCGCGGTTGTGGTCTCCGGGCGCGGTTGTGGTCTCCGGGCGCGGTTGTGGTCTCCGGGCGCGGTTGTGGTCTCCGGGCGCGGTTGTGGTCTCCGGGCGCGGTTGTGGTCTCCGGGCGCGGTTGTGGTCTCCGGGCGCGGTTGTGGTCTCCGGGCGCGGTTGTGGTCTCCGGGCGCGGTTGTGGTCTCCGGGCGCGGTTGTGGTCTCCGGGCGCGGTTGTGGTCTCCGGGCGCGGTTGTGGTCTCCGGGCGCGGTTGTGGTCTCCGGGCGCGGTTGTGGTCTCCGGGCGCGGTTGTGGTCTCCGGGCGCGGTTGTGGTCTCCGGGCGCGGTTGTGGTCTCCGGGCGCGGTTGTGGTCTCCGGGCGCGGTTGTGGTCTCCGGGCGCGGTTGTGCGGGCGGTCTCCGGGCGCGGTTGTGGTCTCCGGGCGCGGTTGTGGTCTCCGGGCGCGGTTGTGGTCTCCGGGCGCGGTTGTGGTCTCCGGTTGTGGTCTCCGGGCGCGGTTGTGGTCTCCGGGCGCGGTTGTGGTCTCCGGGCGCGGTTGTGGTCTCCGGGCGCGGTTGTGGTCTCCGGGCGCGGTTGTGGTCTCCGGGCGCGGTTGTGGTCTCCGGGCGCGGTTGTGGTCTCCGGGCGCGGTTGTGGTCTCCGGGCGCGGTTGTGGTCTCCGGGCGCGGTTGTGGTCTCCGGGCGCGGTTGTGGTCTCCGGGCGCGGTTGTGGTCTCCGGGCGCGGTTGTGGTCTCCGGGCGCGGTTGTGGTCTCCGGGCGCGGTTGTGGTCTCCGGGCGCGGTTGTGGTCTCCGGGCGCGGTTGTGGCTCTCCGGGCGCGGTTGTGGTCTCCGGGCGCGGTTGTGGTCTCCGGGCGCGGTTGTGGTCTCCGGGCGCGGTTGTGGTCTCCGGGCGCGGTTGCGGTCTCCGGGCGCGGTTGTGGTCTCCGGGCGCGGTTGTGGTCTCCGGGCGCGGTTGTGGTTGTGGTCTCCGGGCGCGGTTGTGGTCTCCGGGCGCGGTTGTGGTCTCCGGGCGCGGTGTGGTCTCGGGCGCGGTTGTGGTCTCCGGGCGCGTTGTGGTCTCCGGGCGCGGTTGTGGTCTCCGGGCGCGGTTGTGGTCTCCGGGCGCGGTTGTGGTCTCCGGGCGCGGTTGTGGTCTCCGGGCGGTTGTGGTCTCCGGGCGCGGTTGTGGTCTCCGGGCGCGGTTGTGGTCTCCGGGCGCGGTTGTGGTCTCCGGGCGCGGTGTGGTCTCCGGGCGCGGTTGTGGTCTCCGGGCGCGGTTGTGGTCTCCGGGCGCGGTTGTGGTCTCCGGGCGCGGCTGTGGTCTCCGGGCGCGGTTGTGGTCTCCGGGCGCGGTTGTGGTCTCCGGGCGCGGTTGTGGTCTCCGGGGTCTCCGCGGGGTTGTGGTCTCAGGGCGCGGTTGTGGTCTCCGGGCGTGGTTGTGGTCTCCGGGCGCGGTTGTGGTCTCCGGGCGGGTTGTGGTCTCCGGTGTTGTGGTCTCCGGGCGCGGTTGTGGTCTCCGGGCGCGGTTGTGGTCTCCGGGCGCGGTTGTGGTCTCCGGGCGCGGTTGTGGTCTCCGGGCGCGGTTGGCGGCGCGTTGTGGTCTCCGGGTGCGGTTGTGGTCTCCGGGCGCGGTTGTGGTCTCCGGGCGCGGTTGTGGTCTCCGGGTGCGGTTGTGGTCTCCGGGCGCGGTTGTGGTCTCCGGGCGCGGTTGTGGTCTCCGGGTGCGGTTGTGGTCTCCGGGCGCGGTTGTGGTCTCCGGGCGCGGTTGTGGTCTCCGGGCGCGGTTGTGGTCTCCGGGCGCGGTTGTGGTCTCCGGGCGCGGTTGTGGTCTCCGGGCGCGGTTGTGGTCTCCGGGCGCGGTTGTGCGCTGCTCCTCCACGCCGGGAGTCAGCAAAACAACAGAACAGCAGTCAGCAGAACAGCAGAACAGCAGAGCAGCAAAGCCAGCAGAACAAGAGGAGCAGGTCCATGAGAGACTGGGACACACAGCAGGCTGGTGGGAGACTGGGTGGCATGGCACAGAGGACCCATAAGTAGAGACGAAAACAGAGAGTGAGAGAGAGAGGAGAAGTAGAGAGAGAAAGAGAGGAGAGAGAAGAGAGAGAAGAGAGAGAGAGAGAGAGAGGGGAGAGGAGAGAGGGAGGACAGGTGGCACGGTGGAGAGAGGAAAAGAGCACAGGCGCAAGCAAGAACTCTCTAACACTCTGCCTCCCATTAAACCAAGAAAAGTCTTGCATTTTGACCATGTTAAATATGAAATGCCGAAGGCGATCTAGTGACAATTTTGGTTAAGCCCCTTAAGAAAATCCACTGACCTCAGGAGGAGGGGAGTGGAGGGAGAGAGGTGTGTAGACAGACAGACAGACGGCCAGGGGCAGAAAGACGGCCGGAAAGAAAAGAGAGAGAGAGAGAGAGAGAGAGAGAGAGAGAGAGAGAGAGAGAGAGAGAGAGAGAGAGAGAGAGAGAGAGAGAGAGAGAGAGAGAGAGAGAGAGAGAGAGAGAGAGAGAGAGAGAGAGAGAGAGAGAGAGAGCAGCGAGATGACGCGCGGAAAGCCAGCTGTCTCCGCGCTCCGTCCGAGAGTGCCAGCTGCTCCCACTATCGGTGGAGAAACCTGCCGCCTCTCGGCACGGAACGGCCAGTTGGTGTGACGTCACACGCTCCAACAGCGGTCAGCAGCACTTCTCACGTCGCCTTACGCCGCGTCACTCGCGCACGGATATTTTCACGAGTCACCAGACTTGTGCTCGACTCGAGTTGAATCGAGAATCGACTCAGGAATCAATCAGTTTTGGATGAGTCGCGAGTTGAATCAATTCTTTTCCCCAAAATATATCTTGAGCCGTGAGTTGAATCACATCTTTAAAAAGAAAATAAGTTGAATTATGAGTCAATCATTCAAATATCGTGTGTGGGCAGTGCTAACTGAATCGCAATGAACGGTGGAGAACGGTGGAGAACGGTGGAGGACGGTGGAGATCGGTGGCGGTGGGGAACGGTGGCGGTGGGAACAGTGGCGGTGGAGAACGGTGGAGAACGGTGGCGGTGGGGAACGATGGCGGTGGGGAACAGTGGCGGTGGGGAACGGTGGCGGTGGAGAACGGTGGCGGTGGAGAACGGTGGCGGTGGAGAACGGTGGCGGTGGAGAATGATGGCGGTGGAGAACGATGGCGGTGGGGAATGGTGGCGGTGGGGAACAGTGGCGGTGGGGAACGGTGGCGGTGGGGAACGGTGGCGGTGGAGAACGGTGGCGGTGGGGAACGGTGGCGGTGGGGAATGGTGGCGGTGGGGAACAGTGGCGGTGGGGAACGGTGGCGGTGGGGAACGGTGGCGGTGGGGAACGGTGGCGGTGGGGAACGGTGGCGGTGGGGAACGGTGGCGGTGGGGAACGGTGGCGGTGGGGAACGGTGGCGGTGGGGAACGGTGGCGGTGGGGAACGGTGGCGGTGGGGAACGGTGGCGGTGGGGAACGGTGGCGGCGCTGTTGCGGTATTCCGGCCTGTCGGCGTCATGCCTTCATGTAAGACAAAACGGTGTAAGGTATCGGAACACCATCACTATTATCACTGTCAATGTGTAAGGTATCGGAACACCATCACTATTATCACTGTCAATGTGTAAGGTATCGGAACACCATCGCTATTATCACTGTCAATGTGTAAGGTATCGGAACACCATCGCTATTATCACTGTCACTGTGCAGAGTGGGCTGACGTCATATACGCGTCATAAGCTCTGGGATTGTGTAGGCGCATAACGAGCGAGGTATGATGTATCTGCAATTGCCTGTCTTCTCATGTGATTGTGATTCACGTATGATGCTCCGTTCTTGTGAGGAATGTTGGTGCATGATGATATGATTATGTGATGATAGTTGGCATATTATGATATGATACTGTGATGAATGTTGGGATATTATGATATGGTCTTGTGATGATGGTTGGCACGTGATGATATGATCATGTGATGATGGTTGGCACGTGATGATATAATCACGTGATGATGGGTGGCGTAGCACTAACAGACGTGGCCGCGTTATGTGGTTTTCCGACAAGCCTTCGAAGCGGAGCTGCAGCGGAAGTGCGGCCTGCGGCAGCAGAAAGTCCAGGCTGACTGCAGAAGAAAATTCAACTTAGTAGATGCATACCAAAGACTTAGATTTGGCGGGTCAAGTGTTCGGCATCGATGTCTTCAAATCACGTTGAAACATAGCCAAATAGAAGGCAGAGAAGTGTCAAACGCTAGGCAGGCCTTCCATGACATCTTCTGTTTAAGGCTCCATCAATCACTCAACACCTTATTACAGGTTGCCCCATTTCCATGTCACATCTCGTCAACTTAATGAACATGAACTTCATTGACAAAGCAAGCTTACATAAGCACCACGTACGCTACACTACCGCCCCTGACCCCGGCCCACGCACTTAAATGGTCGATGGTTAGAGTCCAGCAGGCCAGAACGTCTTCGCACATTTGGGAGATCTGCTGAGTAGGCCGCCTTGGGTCTGTCAGCTGCTGCGCGACAGGCACGTCTTTATGTATTGCCCACGCTCACAGCTAGAGTAAAACAAAACGCATTTTGTGCATCCTATCGGGAACACAAAACAAGCAAGTGTAAGCATTTGTGTTCGGGAACACCACTTGCGGCGCAAACGGCTGTTTCTGTAAAATCCTTGGAACAATAAAATAATGCACGATTTTTTACGTCAGTGCATGTCTAGCGCTTCCACCAGTCTCCTGCTGCGTAAACCTGCCGATAAAAGTGTTGGCCAAAACCGACTGCCCTGCGGCACGCCTGCAGTCGGTTCCGCTTCACTGCGATTGGCCGGTCCTCTGGCCGTCAGCTGACCATCTGGTACACTTCCGAGTCCAGCAGTTGTGGCAACCATGGCAACCGTGGTATCCATGGAGACAGCGGGACAGGACTCGGTGTGATAGAGGGGGCGGGACGGGCCTCGGTGTCATGGAGACAGCGAGATGGGCCTCGGTGTTACGGAGACGGCGGGCTTCAGTGTCATGGAAACGGCGGGCTTCAGTGTCATGGAGACGGCGGGCTTCAGTGTCATGGAGACGGCGGGCTTCAGTGTCATGGAGACGGCGGGCTTCAGTGTCATGGAGACGGCGGGCTTCAGTGTCATGGAGACGGCGGGCTTCAGTGTCATGGAGACGGCGGGCTTCAGTGTCATGGAGACGGCGGGCTTCAGTGCCATGGAGACAGCGGGCTTCAGTGTCATGGAGATTCGGTTCGGCCGATGGGTGGATGGCGGGAGCTGGCGCCAAATGTTTGCTCGATATCCAGTGGCAGTATTGCCCCGTTGGTCGGTTTGGCGCGGCACGGCCAGATTAAGCGTCGGGTCGGCGGACCCGGCTGACCTGACATGACCTGACCTGACCTGACCTGACCTGACCTGACCTGACCTGACCTGACCTGGCCTGGCCTTGCCTGGCCTGGCCTGACCTGACCCAGCTGTCAACCGACTCTGGCCGCGGGATGTCGGCTCTGGTGCAGGCCGGTGGTCGGTGGTCAGCGGTCAGTGGTCGGTGGTCAGTGGTCGGTGGTCGGTGGTTTGTGGTCGGTGGTCAGTGGTCGGTGGTCGGTGGTCGATGGTCGGTGGTCGGTGGTCGGTGGTCTGTGGTTTGTGGTCGGTGGTCTGTGGTCTGTGGTCGATGGTCGGTGGTCGGTGGTCGGTCATTTGCATGCTGATTTGCATGCAACGCCCATTGATGTCAATGTTAAGCCGATCCATAGTTCGAGGGCGGGTACCCGGGTCGAACCCTGAGTTCAATCTCAAAGGAGAAGAAGCGGGTTTCAAGTTGAAAGGCTACAATTTTGGCCATATTCTTTGCTAACCCGTCCGCCGGTTAGCAAGTAACTCCTCGTCGGATTTCGATCTGTATGGTTTACCAGTCTCCATTATGTTTATTTTTACGATTGACGTGTTTCGTTCAGTTACTCACAGGCCCCGTTGACTCCACCCCCACCCCCGCATTAATATTTACCGTCTAAATTAGATGCAACCAGAAGTGATTCCGACATCCCACACCTGCTTGTGCTAAAGGCCATTGTGACGCTTTGCCGGTGCCATACAAGGTAGGTGATAACTCTGGTACCATATATGAAGGTGTTTACAGGCTGGTGTCAATACCATAGGTAGGCGATAACGCTGGTGCCACACCTGAGTTGTTTACGGCCTGGTGTCGCAGCCATAGGTAGGTGATAACTCTGGTGCCACATATGAAGGTGTTTACAGGCTGGTGTCAATGCCATAGGTAGGCGATAACGCTGGTGCCACACCTGAGTTGTTTACGGCCTGGTGTCGCAGCCATAGGTAGGTGATAACGCTGGTGCCACACCTGAGTTGTTGACGGGCTGGTGTCGCAGCCATAGATAGGTGCCACACCTGAGTTGTTTACGATAACGCTGGTGTCACACCTGACGTGTTTACGGGCTGGTGTCGCAGCCATAGGTAGGTGATAATGCTGGTGCCACACCTGAGTTGTTTACGGCCTGGTGTCGCAGCCATAGGATATAATGCTGGTGCACACCTGAGTTGTTTACGGCCTGGTGTCGCAGCCATAGGTAGGTGATAACGCTGGTGCCACACCTGAGTTGTTTACGGGCTGGTGTCGCAGCCATAGATAGGTGCCACACCTGAGTTGTTTACGATAACGCTGGTGTCACACCTGAGGTGTTTACGGGCTGGTGTCGCAGCCATAGCTAGGTGATAACGCTGGTGCCACACCTGAGGTGTTTATGGGCCGGTGTCGCAGCCATAGCTAGGTGATAACGCTGGTGCCACACCTGAGGTGTTTATGGGCTGGTGTCGCAGCCATAGGTAGGTGATAACGCTGGTGCCACACCTGAGTTGTTTATGGGCCGGTGTCGCAGCCATAGCTAGGTGATAACGCTGGTGCCACACCTGAGGTGTTTATGGGCTGGTGTCGCAGCCATAGCTAGGTGATAACGCTGGTCCCACACCTGAGGTGTTTATGGGCCGGTGTCGCAGCCATAGCTAGGTGATAACGCTGGTGCCACACCTGAGGTGTTTATGGGCTGGTGTCGCAGCCATAGCTAGGTGATAACGCTGGTGCCACACCTGAGTTGTTTATGGGCCGGTGTCGCAGCCATAGCTAGGTGATAACGCTGGTGCCACACCTGAGGTGTTTATGGGCTGGTGTCGCAGCCATAGCTAGGTGATAACGCTGGTGCCACACCTGAGGTGTTTATGGGCCGGTGTCGCAGCCATAGGTAGGTGATAACGCTGGTGCCACACCTGAGGTGTTTACGGGCTGGTGTCGCAGCCATAGGTAGGTGATAACGCTGGTGCCACACCTGAGTTGTTTATGGGCTGGTGCCACACCTGAGTTGTTTATGGGCTGGTGCCACACCTGAGTTGTTTATGGGCTGGTGCCACACTTGAGGTGTTTACGGGCTGGTGTCGCAGCCATGCTCTTCACAGCCATTGCTGCGTCTGGATCGTCATCGGAAAGACAACTTTGTTCAACGATTGGCAGCTAACACCGCAGTGAAGATGGCAGCTACGCCAGCGCCAATGGCAGGGATGAAGAGGGCGCGTGTTCGCTGTTGTGTAATGCACACCGTTATGCGAGAGCAGCACGGCCAGTTTAAACGTGGCACGTTTTAAGGGCCGGTCAGACCGGCAGGCGGGCATTTTTGAGTTCTAATTTGTGATGGGTGGGGTGGTGTTTATCCTAAGTAAGTGTGCACGGCACAGACCCCTTTAAGCAGGCATGGATGCAGTTTGAAAATTATTTGTAAGGAATTAATCCACATGTGCTAAAAGGGATCAAGTGAATGGGGCTGGATAGCGAGTGTAGGCATTTCCAGGTATGTGGGATGTTGGTGGATGTTTTCTTCAGGATGTGGTAATGGTTCGGGCGGGTCTTTTTACCGGGCCTATGGTATCTTCCATTTACAGACTTAACTGGATGGATGGGCCCTTGTAGCTCTTATTAAGTCTAAATACTGTATGACTTTACGGCAGGCGGACCCACCGCCAGTCTGGGAGTCTGAGCCACGGCGACAATGATCGCGATTGGCGCCCGCCAGGGGGATCCGTAGCGCCACCGTCGGCCGAGTCCATCCCTCTTCAGACATCGCCCGACGCAGAAACCGGGCAACTTCGTTGGGAAGACGCCGCACGTTCCTCGTGCTGGTCAGTTTGTTGGCGGGACCCAGGGACCCCAGCGGAGGCACCGACCACGCTGGTCAGTTTGTTGGCGGGACCCAGGGACCTCGGTGGAGGCACCGCCCGCGCTGGTCAGTTTGTTGGCGGGACCCAGGGACCTCAGCGGAGGCACCGCCCGCTCTGGTCAGTTTGTTGGCGGGACCCAGGGACCTCGGTGGAGGCACCGCCCGCGCTGGTCAGTTTGTTGGCGGGACCCAGGGACCTCAGCGGAGGCACCGCCCGCGCTGGTCAGTTTGTTGGCGGGACCCAGGGACCTCGGTGGAGGCACCGCCCGCGCTGGTCAGTTTGTTGGCGGGACCCAGGGACCTCGGTGGAGGCACCGCCCGCGCTGGTCAGTTTGTTGGCGGGACCCAGGGACCTCAGCGGAGGCACCGACCACGCTGGTCAGTTTGTTGGCGGGACCCAGGGACCTCGGTGGAGGCACCGCCCGCGCTGGTCAGTTTGTTGGCGGGACCCAGGGACCTCGGTGGAGGCACCGCCCGCGCTGGGTGGCCTGCCCCCCCCCCCCGGAGGTGGGACACCATGGTCATGGCACTCCATGGCGCCCTGGCCATGGTGCAGTTGTTCAGAGAGGTGGTCCAGAACTCGCCCCCCCCCCCCCACACACACAGTCGCCCCTGGTGTAATCTCCGCCAGTGCTGCTGTGTGTTATGCAATATGGGTCATATTTACCTGCCATTTGTCATATGGTAAACAGGCGCCGATGTATAGCATGTCCCTATGTATAGGGAGGCTCAAGTATCAGTAGCACGGACTCGACATGGAATGAGTCCACTCCAAGAGTGCGTCCCCCCTCCCCGTTTCCAGCCGTGAGTGGTGGTTTATTGTCAAAAGCTGGTGTTTAAGCACTATATAAGAGAATCCAAGCACCACCCGGCTGCTGCAACCTGAACGCCTGTGGAGATGCATTGAAAAGCACCAACTAGAAATCACGAGAACTTGCAAAGGGGTCCACCTGTATTTTTTTCGGAAGACTTTGGAGAGATCCACTAGTGCATCAAACACACATCCTGACGCACGAATCAGCTGCATTACTGACAAGGAGTAGGGGGACATCGGCCATGTCGTGTCATATATAGAGATATATATATATATATATATATATATATATATATATATATATATATATATAAAAAAAAAAAAAAAAAATATATATAAATATATAAATATATATATGCATCTACCAAAACTAGACATTGCTCTCAGCGACGGACAGGGCGTCAACACACGTGACCCGTGTGGCTGGCTGAGGTTGGGGTGGGGGTCACCACCCGGAAAAGCGTCGCGACAGCATCCTGTACCTGTCCACCTCGCTGTGGGGTGGAGCAATTTAAAACTGGCGGATAGGACGGTGAGCACGAGCGGCCACGCTATCAGGGCAGAGATCACTGAGGCGGTGGCACATCGACGGGTGGACGTCGCGGCTCTCTCTCTCTCTCCCTTTCTCTTCTGGTGCTGGCTGTCAACAGCACACACTAAGTGCACACTAAGTACCTAAGCATACACTAAGTGCAGCAGCTAGCCGTAAGCACAGTTCGCCTTGGATTGTATTTCGCCACAGCGTTCAGAGTACGTCGTCAAGAGGGTGAGTAGTCCAGGGGTAAGTTGCGCGTCTCACAATCGAAAGATGGTGGGTTCGAGCCTCGCCTGTCGCTACTTTTCGCCCGCTGTCAATCGGTGTGAGAGATAGGCGACGCTACGTGACTCAACGGTCGACGTGTCGTAAAACCAAAATCGCCAGCACGTCATCAGTTTGGATGTCTGTGGCTAAGTGGTTACCTTAACCATACAATTTCCGGGGCCAGGCAAGCACATCGTCGTTTCTGCAAGCAATGGCGCACACTGACTGAAGGTGGTGTCAGCGTTTTCCTGAGCTTGAAATCGAGCCTCTCCGATGGCAGATCTTCTTGTTCGCCGGATTTGGACAAACTGCCACTGTGTTGGAAATGTCAGCTGCGGATGACAAGGTAGCCGAGGGAAAAATTAAATTTCATGCGACGCTCATAAGAGTGATGATAAATTACACGGATATTATTGTCGCAATCCTCCCGGTAGCCCTTTTCCAACTGTCATAGACCCGGTTATGAAATGCAGCCCTGGCAAGACCTTTATGTAGACCCTCGGCAAGAATATCTCATGAAAGTAAATCGTATGCACATACATCTTACGCTCAGTGTTTAATGAGCGTAGATGTTATGAACGAAGTTATGAACGAAGTTATGAAGTAACAATAAAGTGACTATAAATATAATTTTTTTTAATTTTTAAAAACGATATCGATGCTATAAAATTACATTCGATGAATGTCGAACTTATGGACCTCCACGTGGTACGGGTTCAGTTGTAGAGATTGCAGTGCAACAGTGCTTCGCGATGGTTCATTTTGAAAATGTAATAATATGTTTATCGTGAAATTTCAGACTAGCTCTCAAAATTCCTGTCCATTTTCCACACGGATTCTGCGCTTCATCACATGTAGGTGACATCTTCAGCAGGTGCAAAGAAAAAGAGCCATATCGCGCAGAAGGCACACAGCATGTGCTTGGCTCTAAAGAAACGTGAGACAAAAACAGATACAGAATGGTCCCCTTCCAGTGGCACAGTCAGGATTTTCTTAAGGTCAAACTAAAAAAAAAATGCCGTGAAACAGACAACGCTTTGGGCGCGCGAAGCGCACCGAAAAAAAGGTTTTGCGTGGAAATTTCAAAATTTACTGCTTGAGCTTGAGTATTTTTGGTTGAAAAGGGGCGGCCCCCGTGGCTTGGGCCTTCCACGCCGTGTCTAATCATGACGAAGATTCCAAGAATTTCGGATCTATACCTTCAGAGGGTAAGTTGCACATAAACGATAATGGCATGGATGACAATCATAATGGGTAACGATAGTAATTAATAACGATAATAATGGAAGGCTACAATAATGGATAACGATAGTAATGGATAACGATAGTAATGGATAACGATAGTAATGGATAACGACAGTAGTGTATAACGATAGTAATGAATAATGATAATAATGGATAACTATAATAATGGATAACGATAATTGGACAAACGCTTTGTTGCACCTCACGATAATTGCATGGTTGCCAGCGGAAAACTGAGAGTCGCATGCAGGGTATGTCACGGTCTGCGGCAGGGGCCCAGGCTGGAGAAGACAGTTCCTGTATGAGCAGATCTGCCCAAACTGTGCGTCATTGTTGTTAGGTGCTACAGTGGAGATTACGTTGGGTAGGACCCACGTATACGTACGTATACCCAAAGGTAAAAAAAGCAAATGGTGGTCGCCGACGGCGACCAGATCGTCGCCAGCAGTCAGGCGTTTTCCCAGCTATTCTATACGATAGTCGCCGACCGGTCGCCGATGAAAGCGGCGCTCCGATCAAGCGCGGTGCTTTTGTGAGCAGATTTCTGTTCGCATTCTTGACATGTGCTTGAAGCGAGGAGATCCATCCAATTCCTGAATGAAAATCCAGGAGTAGCTTAGAAAGTAACAGGGATGGCCGGAAACTTTTTCCAAAGTGCTATTATTCCATGTGGCTCTTCCCCTGGAATAACGATTTTAGCAATTATTTTGTAAGTGCATAACTATTTTAGGAAATATAATTTGCAAAGGCAAAATCATTTCAGCGGACATAATTGTCCAGCTCTTGATATTCTCAAGCTGTTTAGGTAATTTTGGTCGTCAAATCTGCTGATAGTTATTACCATGTGGGCATCGACCCCATCCACCACATCGGAGGTTTTCACCACTGCGTATACCCGGCGCAAGACTCAACTTAATGTGTACCCTGCTGAATATAGGCAGCACTTCGGTTATCCTTGAAAAGGAAACGTGAACAGATTATAAAGTAATTTACTGGGTCGGTTTTGGGATCCTGACAAGGATGTAAGTTTTTTTTTGTCAGAACGCTCACGATGTCGGTGATCAGGCTCCCCGAGCCAGGCCCAAAGTGAGAGAAAACGCAACATTTGTTCAGTTTGGGAACAGTACTGATACTGCTGGTCGGTCGGAATATGCGGTCCACGAGCTTCTGGTGTCTGTGGTGCCTATGGTCCTCTGGTTCTCTGGTCTTCTGGTCCTCTGGTCCTCTGGTCCACGAGCTTCTGGTGCCAGCATGGACCGTCGGCATTGCAACGCGGTACTCTTTAAAACGATATCATATATGCGACCTCTTTGTGAAAGGACTGGTGGGCTGAACTGAACTAAAATTCCCGGAATAGTTCTTATTTGGCTGATTTAATTTAATTCACGGAACATTTGATGACACACTTCCTAGAGACATTGGAATGAGACTAAATAAAGTTCACGCACACACCGGTAAACGTGTGCTTTCGACAAACTGGCGTCTGCACTTTACTGGCAACGTTTTGTACCCGTATGTTAGGAACTGCAAGTGATCCATCTTCTCCATCTTCATTGGCGACTTGAATGTTTGGATGTCGGCCGTTCAGAAAGTTGGGGAAAAGGTCGCTGTCCGATCACGTAATTATATATTTTAATTCCATCATATCATGAAAAAGCAAGGCATCATGGCATACGTGTGTTGTTTATGGAGTACCAAATTTTGGATTTTCACCATAGAAGACCCTAAATTTTCGGCGCGCTCCTCGAAGAGGAAGCTTTCTTGATTTGATCACATTTGTTTCGCCTCCCTCTTCCCCATAGGAATATCCTAGCTGCGCCATTGATCGCCTATTTCGTGGAAACTGCGTAATATTGCACAGCTTTGTGATAGTGCCATACAACTATATCATACCTTATCCATAATTCCATGTGTAGTTGCTCAATGGTACACCTGTGCCGGCTGAACGGTTTCCGCTGCGGCTTCCCGCTGTGCGGCGCCCCCTCCCCCTCCCCGTCCCCGACCGGCGGCCGGCCGTCGCTCATTGTCCGTGGCGCCAATTGCGGCGCCACCTGTCGTCGGCGGAATGCGCGCGCTGCGGCGCAGCCTGCGCTCCAGGCGGCCGCAACTGCGACGCCGCGCCGGCGCGACCAGCTGGCGCCGCGGCGCGACGTGTCCGTGACGTCACACGGGCGCGCGCGCGCGCCGCCAGCTGTGCGGCCGACCGTGGCGCCGCGGCGCCAGCTGCGGACATCGTGTGCGGCGAGCTGCCACTGGAGGACCGCCGGCGGCGTGAGGGGCCGCGAGTTCCGCCCGGCGGCGGACGCATCCGCAGACCGTGAGAATAGTCACGGTGGTCTGTGGATCTGTCACAAGTAAATACCACTTCCTCAGTCAGGTCCGTTGGAATTAGTGAGATGAACAGGACTGGGGATGTGATAGGCGATAGTGTGTGCGAAAGATGTGAGGCTGGGCTATGTACAAGATAATATATATGTATATATATATATATATATATATATATATATATATATATATATATATATATATATATATATATATATAATACTATGGCGGATCACTAGGAACGCAGTCTGTGCCGCTACACAGCTAAACGTTCTGGGACAGTCGGTTACTGTATATATTATTATAGTATTGCACATAATATAATTACATTTGTGCGCTTTGAGACACTAGATATTTATTTTTATCTACAGCCAAAGATGTGTTCAAGCGGATACCATCCAATATGTTTTACTATCATAGCCTTTTAGTCTATGTCGCTTCAGCCCGAAACACAGTCGTCCCAGCCGTCATTGTCTTTGCGAAGCCACTATTAATTATCCGGAGATGGAGCAGCACTCGACTCCATCCTTGTACGTATTAATTTAATTATTAAGGATAAGTTGGTAAAGGTTCCAAATTTCAACAGAGCAGACTTTGACTGCATGAGAGCGGCTTTAAGTGCCATCAGATGGGAAGAAGAATTCTCCAATTTAAATGCCTGTGAAATGTGGGAAAAGTTAAAATTGTACTTGAAGGAAATTCAGATTAGACATGTCCCCAAAAGCAAAGACGCAAAAGAAGGGTAAGAAAGCCAGCATGGCTTACACCAGACTTGATAAAAGCAATTAAGGCTAAGAAAGCTGCACTTAGTGTTTAAAGAAGCTTCAAATATCGTAAATCTAAAGGCGTATCGAAAAGCTAGAGACACTGTGAAGCAAAAAAACCAGAGCAGCAAAGCGAGTAAAAGAACTTAATTTAGGTAGGAACTGTAATGCGGACAGTACAAGGTTCTTTAGTTTCTACAAGCTGAGTAAAGTTTCTAGCACAATTGGTCCACTGGAAGTAAATGGGACTACATGGGGTGAGGATAGTGAGATGGTTGAGGGGCTGAGCAAGCAGTTTAAAACAGTGTTTACATTGGAAGATATGACCAATCTGCCGACCGCACACCATAGTTCAGTGACATGTGATCTGATATATGATGTTGATTTCATTGATAGTGATGTTGTCAATCATATCAGAAAATTAAATTCCAACAAATAAACCTATAAATTTATGCTAGGGTTTTGGGGAAACTGCAAAGGAACTGGCATTTCACTTAGTATAATATTTGTAGACATCACAAGAAACCACAAATAAAGGGCAAATGTAGTTCCTATTTTCAAGAAAGGAGAAAGAGGGAAAGTTGAAAACTATAGGCCAGTAAGTCTCACATCCCTAGTGTGCAAGGTACTCGAATCAATTATCAAGGATAGAATAGTTAGTTATCTGGAAGGAAACAAATTGATTCAAGATACTCAACATGGGTTTAGAAAAGGACGATCGTGTCTCACAAACCTCTTGGACTTTTTGAACTTCGCCACAGAACAATTTGATCAGGGAAATCAGGTTGATGTAGCATATCTTGACTTTAGTAAGACCTTTGACAAGGTACCCCATAAACGGTTAATGATACAGCTTCAGGCCCATGGTATTGTAAGCAGCATCTTAAAATGGATATAGTTGTGGGTTTCAGGTAGACAGCAGAGTGATGCTAAATGGTACAACGTCATCATGGCAAAATGTTCTTAGTGGAGTCCGCCAGGGGTCAGTACTGGGGCCACTACTGTTCATTATATTTGTAAATAACATTGAAAGTGGCATAAGCAGTAAAGTTTTGAAATTTACGGATGACTTGAAGGTATTTAGGGCCCTAACAGGTCAAAATGAGCATATCTCGCTGCAAAAGGACTTAGACGAACTTGTGAAGTGGTCCGAAGAATGGCAAATGAAATTTAATTTTCATAAGTGCAAAATCATGCATGTAGGTAAGCAGCATATGAGGGCTCCATACTTGATGGGTGGCCAAGTGCTATCAGTGACTCAACAGGAGAAGGATTTAGGTGTTATTCTAAACACAAAATTTGGGGCATCAGAACAGACAAGGGAAGTCAGGAAGAAGGCACTGAGAATGCTTGGGGAAATCAATAGGAATGTATCATACATAAGTGAGGAAGTCATCAGGAAGCTTTACTGTGCATATGTTAGGTCACATTTGGAATTCTGCATCCAAGCTTGGTCTCCTAGCTATGAAAAGTTTGTTGGCTTTTAGAGAGAGTACAAAAGAGGGCTACAAAAATGGTTAATGGTATAAGCAACCTGGCATATGAGGAAAGATTGAAGAAATTGAATATGTTTTCACTTAGATATAGAAGGCTGAGAGGAGATCTCATCGAGGTCTTTAAAGTTGTCCATGGTCTGGAGAGGGGATGTCTTGTAGAAATGTTTGAATTTAACAGAAATGATGGAATTAGGGGTCATAAATTCAAAATTAAACTTAACCACAGCAGAACAAGGTTAAGACAGACTTTCTTCACCAGCAGGGTAGTAGTACACTGGAACCAGCTGCCAGAAACCATTGTCAGAAGCAGCACATTGAACATCTTTAAAAACAGCGTAAACAATCATTAGAAGAATAGAGGGCTTGCTTTTCAGTATTACAGAGAGGGCTGATTGACAGATATGGTGGGCTCCTGGTTGAGTGTACAGAGTGCAACCAAGAAGGACCCTTGTGGCTCATAGTTGCGCTAATCTTTTATGTCTTTATGTCTTTACATGTGACGGAGCGGGGTCGAGAAGGTCCGGGAGCCGGAGGTCAGCCGGGAGTGATCTTTAGAGGCGTGCCGGACCACGAAGGCCGTTCGCGCCGCGTCGGCCCGGGGGCGGGGTAAGCGGCGGGGGCGGGGTAAGCGGCGGGGGAGGGGCACCCGTGTGTTGCGCGCAGTCGGCCCGGGGGCGGGGTAAGCGGCGGGGGAGGGGCACCCGTGTGTTGCGCGCAGTCGACCCGCCGCTAACCAGCTGACTTCCGACGGCAGGGCCCCAGCTGGGCGCCGATGCCGACGGCGATGCGGGCCATTACCGACCTCTGCCGCCAATTAGCTGCCCCCTCCCCGGTGTGTGTGGGGGGGGGGCGCCGCTGTGTTGCTGATTTCACGCGGCCAGCGCGGCATTGTCCCCGAACGGCCGCCCTAATTAGGTAAACGGAGCGAGCGCGGAGGATGGGGGGGGTACCAGGTGCGAGTCGGCGACCCTACCCTCTCCAGCAGAGCTGAAACCTTGGGGAGAATACTTTTAGGACATCAGCGTCGGCAACTCCTTTGTGGGAGGAAATGAGAAGATAATGAGTAATTGACATTTTTCATGCTTCTCGATGGTGGGCGTGCGCGGGAGGTGTTTTTGTACACGTATTTTTTCACCGGACGCCAGCGAGTGCGACGGTGGCGCCGATGAACAATCGTGAGAACATTTCCAGTGCGAGATTGGTGGGAATGTGAAAAGGTAGGTATATCCAGCCTCATAGAATAATGGCAATTGCTTGACTTGGTTAATCGAGTCTGTACGATATTTTCTCTCTGTCTGCCAGTTGAAATCAAGTAATGGTACAGCCGGAGCAGGACAAATATGATGTTTCCTTCGACGTTGTAACAATGATTGTTACACAATGGGGACTGTGTATTACCCTGGAGATAATTTATATACTCGGAGGGCAGACAAAGAGTGTCGAGAGAAACAAAACAATTTTCCTGCTTTTTTAACGTCATCCAGCTGACAATAGCTCCCCACTTCCATCTCGCAACATCATCAGTAGTTATCCACTTCCATTTCATCTTGACTCAATGTAAGGGACGTGACATGCCGGGAACAAATTAATGAAACGCATGGTGAGCCAGTGTTGCATCATTGATGTGATATCACACCAGATGCTAGCCAAAAAATCGTACTTTGTTCTGAAATACTACACTCGGCTTCTTTTTTTCTTACCCCCGTTTTCCTCTCATGCACAACCTTTTCATGAAGAATGTTCCACTCTGGCTCCAGAGCCCAAAAGTGTTTTCGATACACTGCGCTCAAGAGGCCTTGCGCTCTGCCCATACAAGCGTCGTCAAATGTTTCGATTAAATCGATTAAATCAGCTCCTTAGCCGACGGTCTCCAGACGCAGCAGTAAGTGACATTGGCGGATGGTCACAAACATCATCACGGCCGCCTTCACCTATGTTGGCAATTCGTGTTGCTTTGAATTGCCATGCCCGTACACTCCCAATGCGACACGTCAGTTATGGTGATGTCACAGCACTACACGTCACCTGTGGTGATGTCACAGTACTACACGTCAGCTGTGGTGATGTCACAACACTACACGTCAGCTGTGGTGATGTCACAGCACTACACGTCATCTGTGGTGATGTCACAGCACTTCACGTCAGCTGTGGTGATGTCACAGCACTACACGTCAGTTATGGTGATGTCACAGCACTACACGTCAGTTGTAGTGATGTCACAGCACTACACGTCAGCTGTGGTGATGTCACAGCACTACACGTCAGCTGTGGTGATGTCACCACGCTACACGTCAGCTGTGGTGATGTCACCACGCTACACGTCAGCTGTGGTGATGTCACAGCACTACACGTCAGCTGTGGTGATGTCACCACGCTACACGTCAGTTGTGGTGATGTCACCACGCTGCACGTGAGTTGTGGTGATGTCACAGCACTACACGTCAGCTGTGGTGATGTCACCACGCTACCTTTCAGTTGTGATAATATCAGAACGCGACGCGTCAGTTGTGGCGACGCTTTACAAACATGAGCGGTGCACCAGCGCTGCCCTGTAGCAGACCGCAGCGGCTGGCGTCAGCTGACGGCCGCCGTCAGCTGACACGCGGCGGCGGCGACAGTTGCGGCGCGGCACCGTAAAGCGTGGTGTGTCCGCCGGCCGGCTGCGCCGCGCCTACCTGCTGTGCGGCCGGCCGGAAGTGCGGCATTTCCGGTTGGGCGCGCGTGGCCATATGGTGCTCTGGACTGGCGGCCGCTGCCGGACGGGAGGGGGAGGGGGGGAAGGGGTGGTGATGGTCGTGAACCGCGCGCAGGTAGGCACGACAGCTGGGGATAGCGGCAGGGTCTCAAGACCACGGGTGAGGGGGCAGGACAAAAGGTGCCCTGCGTTCCATTACATAAACCGTTGCTACACAGCTTCTTAGGAGGCTGTAAAATGTGCGTGACAACCAATACGGCATCGCATACCGCAATTATACACTACCATGAGGTAAGCAATACGGCATCGCATACCGCAATTATACACTACCATGAGGTAAGCAATACGGCATCGCATACCGCAATTATACACTACCATGAGGTAAGCAATACGGCATCGCATACCGCAATTATACACTACCATGAGGTAAGCAATACGGCATCGCATGCCACCATTGTAAACTACCACGTAGTAAGAAATATGGTATCGCTTACCACCATTATACACTACCTTGGAGCAAGAAATAAGGCATCGCATACCGCCATTATGCACTACTACGTAGTAAGTAATAGGGCATCGTATACCGTCATTATACACTACCACGTAGTAAGCAATACGGCATCGAATACCGCCATAATACCATATAATAAGTAATAAGTATTACCACATAATACCACATTACCACATAATAAGTAGTAAGGCATCGCATACCTCCATTATACACCACCACAACGCAGGTCTGTCCTCGTCTGTCTGCTGCCTGGACATGTTACCGGTCAGGCTGACCTGAGGTCGTGTGAGGTCACCCCCCCCCCCCCCCCTCCCCACCTTTGCCCCCGGTCGTGCCGATAGCCGCCTGTTGGTACCTGCAGAGATGGACACGGCGTGCTGGGCAGTGTGTCGGGCTGTGGGGGAGGGGGCGTTATCGGAGCGCGCACGCATCCGTCAATGAATGGGCGGCCGGGGTGCGGCTCGCGATCGCGATTGCACCCGGTGCAGTGCACAGGTGAGATCAGCCGCCGTCACACACCCGCCGGTCACGTGGTGTCTGGCTGCAGCGACTACCGGCAGGACACGTGCCGGTCACGTGGTGTCTGGCTGCAGCGACTACCGGCAGGACACGTGCCGGTCACGTGGTGTCTGGCTGCAGCGACTACCGGCAGGACACGTGCCGGTCACGTGGTGTCTGGCTGCAGCGACTACCGGCAGGACACGTGCCGGTCACGTGGTCTGGCTGCAGGGCTTGCCGGCAGGACACGCGATAAAGTCGAGTGCCAATGCCGAACCACGGGGGTTCACCTGAGTTAAGCCGGAGATATCGGAAGAGGAAAAGAGAGATTGAAACCTACCAATCAACCTTGGGTTTCAAAGAAACCACACAGCCTTGTGTTGCCTCGGCCGGACTCAGGAGCATCAGATTCCCGAAGGAATGTAGGTAACTGAGTCTATTGCCAGGTAGATCTGTTACTAGCATAATGAACCATCGATTGGCACAGGAAAGACATCCACTGGTATCAATCCCAATACCCCAATGTTTATCCCTCTACAGCACAACATAAAATTTAAGAGTAAGATTCAAGAAGGTAAATGATGTACCCACCCCATTGCTGAATGTCTTCAGTGAGAATCTCTCCACCATGTCACCCGGCGGCATTTTTCATTGCTCAGTCGCCGTGTGTCTGCAAACCTGTCGACGTGTAGCTCTCCTACATCTTGACCTTGACCGGAACTCATGCGCGGGTCATGTACTCTGAAGGCCGAGTAATTCGGAGTCGTGTTGACACCGAAATATGGACGCCCCCGATATGGGGAAGAGAAGCTGTCCCGTAGGACACCAGTCTGCTTTCCTGATCTCGTCTCCCTCAACTTTTCTGACTGCTCTTCCCCCCCATCTCCCTCTCCCTCTCTCTCTCTCTCTCCTTGTCTCCATCTCGCCTCTCGCCTCTCCCCTCTATCTCCCTCTCTTCCTCTCTCTCCCTCTCCCCGTCTCTCTCCCTCTCCACTATCTCCCCCTCTCTCTCCCTCCATCTATCTCTCTCTCGCTCTCCCTCTCACCTCTCGCTCTCTCCCCTCTTCTCCCTCTCTCTCTCTCTCCCTATCCCATCCCCCCCCTCTATCTCCCTCCCCCTATCCTCCCCTCTCCCTCCCCCGTCTCTCTCGCTATCTTCTCCCCCCTCTACCCCTCTCCCTCTCTTGTTCTCTCCCTCTCTCCCAACCTCTCTCTCCCAACCCCTCTCTCCCTTTCCACTCTGGCTCTCCCCCTCTATCTCCCTCTCCCCTTTTCCCCTTTCTTCCTCTCTCCCTCTCCCCGTCCCTCTCGCCCTCTCTCTCTCTCTCTCTTCCCTCCCCCCCTCTCCCTCCTTTTTTTCCCTCCTCCCCCCCCCCCCTCCTCTCCCCCCTCCCCCCCCCTCCCCTTTTTTTTTTCTCTCCCTCCCCCCCCCCCCTCTCTCTCTCTCCTCCCTATCTCCATGTTGTCAGGTGAGACGGCGCGACCTCTGGCGGGAGGGGGTGCGGTTCGGCGCCGAGCGGTGACGCGCCGCCCACTATGGGCCGGCCACCTCTCCCATTCACTCACTGTGTAAATTGCATTCCTGGCGATCTTATCTGCTCCGACTCGGCGCCAGAATGAATGCGGCGCAGTACGGTCGCCGATCGCGCGCTAGCGGCACGGGCCGACGACCTTAGCGACACGGCGGGCTCGTCTCAGTCACCGGCGGGGTAAACAAACGGGGCGGCGAACACGTCTGAGCCCGGTCAGAGGCGCCAGCCGAGGGGGGGGGGGGCGAGAACACGGACCGGGCACAGGACGAGTCGGAAACCACACAAGGTGAGTGTCACGAAGTCAGAAACCACACAGTTACGGTGGTCAAGGTCAGAGAAACTCCATAACAAGAGCCGAGAAGCGTGTGTGTTCAGCGGGTGGCCTAGGGGTAAGTTGCCCGTCTTAAGATCGAAGGATTTCGTAAAACCAATAACCAGCCAACCTAAGAAGCGTGTAGAGCGCTGGGGTGAGACGCCAGGACTCGAAGAGAGACGTGAAGGTGGACGGAGTCGAGTGCGTGCCGCTAAGCGCGCACAGGTTCCCTGTCGAGGTGATGATGCCTTTCGCCAGACAAATGTGCCCATTATTTGCCTTGTCTAATGTGTGTTGTGATCTGCCGAAAGGTTTCCCAGAAAATATTAAGTCATTGCTATCAACTTGGGATTTTTTGTTGGGGGGAAGGGGGGGGGGCGCCCGTTGGGAGCTAGGGATAAGCACCGCTTCATGAGATATATTTCCTCCATCAGAACAGTGACATTAGTATTCCCCAGTCATTTTCCCTTAGTGGCGGATGCTGACTACCGTCCCCTATTTACGCCTAAAGTCTGAGGGAAATCATGATTTTCCTGACTAGTTTGTCGGGTATAAAAATCTTCATTCGTGCTTTGCGTGACTTTGGACTACTTGGCCTACATCGCAGTAACCGTGACACACTGAAGCCATGCCATTTGGAAAATAGTAACATATAGGCAGGCAGGGCTATCTCAGCCACCGGGATTGGTGCTCATGACTTTCAAAAACGTAACCAAATCATGGCTCTAGCTCCCGTCTCGTATTTTAGAGTAATAGTACAGAAACAGCAAAATAGTACACCTGTTCGGCAAAATAGTACATTTGTGCAAATGGATTTAGTGCACACTAAGCTCCAGTCCGTGCACTTATACCTCTGGAGGACGCTAAGTATCGTGAAAAAAAACTGGTCATTAAAACATGCCATGACGGTGGGATGTGCATTTTGTTGAATTCCGCTTTGATATCGCGTAGATCACACAGGCAACTGAAAATCCGGAAGGTGGAGGGGGAGGAGGCCCTGGGTACGGTGCCCTCTTCCCTAAATCCGGAAGTTTAGCATTGTCCTAATGGCCTTGACTGGGCACCAAAAATTACGTAACGATTTCTGTGGGATAAAGTTTTTTTCTCGTTGAATTATCAACAATGTGTTCAAATTATCAAAGCGGGTTTTTTTACGCAGTCTAGTAGACATTTCCTTTGGACTCGTGCGGAATATGCCACGCTTCCCAGAGTAGCGAATTAAGCATATGAGACAGATGACACCATAAGTAGTGGTAATTGGTGACCACATGCAAGCATATTTACAGTTGAAATGGTACCGCCGATGCAGTTGATACCACGGGTGATACCACGGTGCGATCCATTTTTAACATATAAGTGTTGAGTCATATAAGCATAAGTTGAGTCTCAACAAAGATTACATCCTTTTGAAAAGCACACTGTCCCGGGTGCAATGCATCATTTATGAGAAAGCATATATATATATATATATATATATATATATATATATATATATATATATATATATATATATATATATATATATATATATATATATATGTGTGTGTGTGTGTGTGTGTGTAGATAGATCATGAACAGGATAGACGATCATGTTACACTTAGCATCCTATATCACACAACAGCTTATCTACGCAAAGACGCATTTGTCGCCAATGTGCAGACGGCGCCCCCCCCACCCCCCCCCTCCTCGCCAGTTGACCAGTGCATGTTGGATTTCCGGGCCGGATGAGCGGCGACTGGCGACAGTGTTCCGCAACACTCCGAGGAGAGACGGCCGGCGTTGCGCGTCAGCTGTTGGTGACGTCAGGTGGACGCGCGACCCGTCCGTTACGTTGTCCGTGTGACGTGACGGGGGGGGGGGGGTTCTCCTCCGCTGTGGCGACAGCCGTGCCGTGACACAGGCCCTGTCGGGACGTGGCGTGACGTGACGCAGGCCCGGCCGGGACGTGACGTGACGTGACGCGCCGGGACGTGACGTGACGTGACGCAGGCCCGGCCGGGACGTGACGTGACGTGACGCAGGCCCGGCCGGGACGTGACGTGACGTGACGCAGGCCCGGCCGGGACGTGACGTGACGTGACGCCACCTGGCCCCGACCACCACCTGGTCCACGCAGTACACGATGGGATCCGGACAGGGTGGGACCCAGGCTGGGTACGGGACTGGACATGTCCGACTCCTTCGCCCCCTTGGATCTGCCAGTGAGCTAACCCTCCTGTGTTGCCAGTTTTGCAATTGATATTTGCTACATTGCTGTTCGATTTCATCCTCAGCTTGTCACTGCATATACTTCGGCGACGGCAGCTTCCAGGGGCGTAGCCAAGGAGGGGGGTGCCGCCCCTCCCACCCTTTAGCACCCAAAACTGCACCAGACCAAACAAGAAATTTTGAGATTTTACCATTGAAAATCAATGAAAACGTCTTTTGGTTTCATTACAATTGTTTTTGGTCGTCTCACCCCGTCCGCGAAATCCCAGCTGCGCTACTGCCAGCGTCCTATGGTTGTTACCACAGCACACACACACGCATACACACACACGCATACACACACACACATACACACACACACACACACACACACACACACACACACACACACACACACACACACACACACACACACACACACACACACACACACACACACACACACACACACACACACACACACACACACACACACACGTACACACTTACACACACCCACACACCCCCATCCACACACTCACATGCCTAAAGCCTCTTTATTTTCTTACCTGAAGTTATATTCCATTAGGTGCATGTATTTCATCTCCCTGATGCTAATGTCTGACATGTTGCATTTCGGTGTGGATTTTGCTGAGGCTGGTGTGCTTCGTCAAGCAGTTTGTCACGTTTTGCAGTTTGGCTCCAAGTACGATTGATCACACGATCCTACACCTGTGGAGAGTGTCGTACCTTGATAGGCCCTCTGATAATGTATTGCATTAACAGCTACATCAGCACAATTGACATCTTGTAATGAAGCTCATTAAAATTCCACAACATGCCATGCACCAACAGAATTGACCTGAAAACCTGTGCCACATCTAAAAGCCACAGGCTATGGCCAATGCGTACATTTAGTTAGCCATTTGATGGTAGTCCCTTCTCGTAATATATCCATTAACATTAATTTAAAAAAGGCAGCATTTGCATGAAGCATCGTACTCAATCTGTTCCACCACAATGATGATTAGAGTCTTGACGTATACTAAAATATCATCAATATATGCATATATTTGGCTCACATTGCCATGTAGGGGAAGAGGGGAAGGGTTCCGAACACCTGAGACATGCAATAAATAGCTCTACTGCTGCTCCTGTATGGCCGAACCAATAATTGTACTGTTTACTGAAAAAAATGAGCAAGCTATCCATATTCAAACAGTTCCTTTGGATATAAATCCTCAAAATATTTTCAAAGAGGAACTTTAAAACAGTTATTAATTTGTAGTGCTGTGGCATATCTTGAACATGAAAATGTGGTGCAGGATTGCTTCACTGTAGCTGCTGTCGTGCAAGTTTTTAGTGGCTAATCAAACATATCAATATAATTTGAGAAAAAACATTGGAGGTCACTTCCTTATGGCTTTCCTAAGCTAACCACTCTTGGAGGCCTAAAATGGCACCCGCAGATTTCAATAGCTCTGTACGCAGAGAATTCGTAGACCTATGCAATGGGAACTTCATATTTCAGTAGAGAAAGGTCCATAGGGTATGAATATTGTCATCTTTTTGTTATTTATGCATTGGACTGACATGGAAGATGTCCAAATGTAGATGTTAGGGAAATGAAACATGTTCAGATCCCCCTTCTCCTATTTCCTCATGTAGGTATCTGAACTGTCATGTAATAAGAACGTAATGCTCAATGAATAAACTAAGCTTGTCATGATTCATCAATCAATTGTCAAGGCATTACAACATTGGAGTACAGCTTACAGTGTACCAATACCTACCATGGAATGTCGGGTATGTCAATGTGGAGGAAAAATATCAAAGAAATTTGATTGTATGAACAGCTTCTCTTTCACTGGAGGGGAAGCCATGGTGTTCAGCTAAATCATCTATGCCATGGCCCTTCCCATTATTCCGCACATTTTACTCCTCGGGCGGGATGGGGCATTGTGCCTTTTTATTTATGAAATAAAAAGGCACCCCTTGGAAGCAAAGGCGCCTCTTCGGGAAGTGCTGTGCACTACGCGCCCCCTCGCATTTTGCAACCACAGGCATTTTCCAGGTGCTTTCGCAGTGGCGTCGTTCCAAATAAATGGCGCCCCTCCAGACAAGTGTTTCCAGCATAATTCCTGGATCTACCCCTGATTACAACATTGCTCTCTCGTAGTTGTGAACTTCGGCTACTTGTACAGTTGGACGCATTCACTTGTGGTTTACCTTGCAAATTTAACAACTTCCGTTGAACCATTCAGGTGCAAGTGGACAATCTGAGGAAAAAGTTCTATGTTTGATATGTCCGGAATAGCAATGTGTCAGTGTAAATTATAAGCCAGCGATGCGAGCACCGTCCGAACAGGTTATGACGGATTTCTTGTGGAGCCCTTTGCCATATAGGATACGAGTGCCTGCTTTTACAAAGGCTGCAAACAAACATATATCTGACCCTCCTATTCCTATTGCACTCAATCATTATGCATACGCCGGACCTTCGATACGTTTGAAATTATTTCGATATATCAACGTTCTGATACCGTACGGCAAGCCACGCCGAATGACACCCACATAATGAAACTCGAAGCCACAGCCACGAAACGCGATGACTCTGAAAATTAAACTAAGCCTTGACCTTGAGGCTTAGTCCAAGTCCAAAGATTGTCCTTGACCTTGAAGATCTGATAGGTCCAAGGTTGAAATGTTGCTCGAGGGATGCCCACGGACTATCTCTTGATGCCAAGCATGAGTAGCTTTTGGAGAAAAACGAAGGAACGCGGGGAGACTGAAGAAATGAATTGGACCTTTGACTTCGAGAGAGTACAAAAGAGGGCTACAAAAATGGTTAATGGTGTAAGCAACCTGGCATATGAGGAAAGATTAAAGAAATTGAATATGTTTTCACTTAGATATAGAAGGCTGAGAGAAGATCTCGTCGAGGTATTTAAATTTATCCATGGTCTGGAGAGGGGATATCTTGGGGAAATGTTTGAGTTTAAGAGAAATGATGCAATTAGAAGTCATAAATTCAGAATTAAAGTAAACCACAGCAGAACAAGGTTATGACAGACTTTCTTCACCAACAGGGTAGTAGAGCACTGGAACCAGCTGCCAGAAACCATTGTCAGTAGCAACACATTGAACATCTTTAAAAACAGCATAGACAATCATTATAGGAATAGAGGGCTTGCTTTTCAGTATTACAGGGAGGGCTGATTGACAGATTTGGTGGGCAACTGGTTGAGTTTACAGAGTGCAACCAAGAAGGGCCCTTGTGGCTCATAGTTGCGCTAATCTTTTATGTCTTTATGTCTTTATGTCTTCGAAAATGAATGTGCTTTCTGAACTGTTTGATAGAGTACGGCACGGCATGTCGAATGATTCAACTTAATGAAAACTGAAGACATAGCGGTGTGGCGCGAGGACTTCGAACAACTTAAGCTAGCCATCGGTCTTGTGGTTTGACATTCGCATGTGCCGGTTTGAAATGTTACTTGAGGTTCACTACGGCTATTGCTTGGTACCGGATGTGAATAGACTCCGGTGAAGAAAAAAGTGCGAGGCGACCAAAAATCGGTTTTGCCTTTGACCTTAGAAATGTGTTATATTGGGTAACAGCATATTACGGCACAAGTCACGTCGAATGACACCCACTTGGTGCAAATTGAACCTATAGTGACGAATCGCAAGGACTTGGAAAAATTAAAATTAGTCTTTGACCCTGAGGTTGAACCTTGACATGTTCCGGTTCCAAAATGTTGCTCGAGGTTTCACCATGGGCTGTCGCTTGACAGTGGTTCTGGGTATGCTTGGGGAAAACCATTAAAAATGTGAGGCGACCCAAGAAATCAGCTCAAATTTTGACCCGTGAAGATTATTACGAAATATCAACTTTCTGATACTGCACAAGAAGAGAACACGAATGACACAACACGGACGACATCCATTTTCAGCAAACTTAAGTCATAGCGACGAAACGCGAGGACGTCGAAGAACTCAATTAGACTTTTTACCTTGACATGTCCCAGTTTGAAATGTTACCACAGGTTATTGCTTGATTCTGAGATTTGGATTGATTTGAGAGAAAACGAAAAAATACACGACTGAAGGATCAGCCTGCCCTTCGTCCTTGAAAAAAGTGACTGCTTAGCTTCTTGATACTGCATAGCAAATCACGTCGAATAATGCCCACTTGATGTAAATTAAAGCGATAGCAACCGGACCTCGCGCTCCGACGATATCGCTTCAATATCACCATCTAATAAATCAAGCTAACCTTTGACCTAGAAGTCGACCTCGACATGCACCGATTTGAAATGTTGCACGATCGTCCATCACAAAAAAATGGGAGGCCACCGAAGAAACCGGTTTGCGTTCAACATTGACCGTTAAAGTGGTAAAGTGAGACCTAGGTAGTTCCTTCCAGCGTGTTCAGTACAGGCAGAAGCATTTGTGGTAGTTTATTCGAACGATCATAAACCCGTCGCTGAATACAGATGCCAACACAAATAGGACTATGGTGAACTCGTCGCTGAATGCGAATACAAATACGACGCTAACTTGATGTACGCGCTTAAGGCTGCCTATAACTTACCTCAATAGTCTCGAAGATGCCCAAAGAGATCCAGAGTCGCATTTGTTCAAAATATATAAATATATGAGCAGGGGAATGCAACCTTAAACGCATCAAGATAACCCAAATGTGTTGCCTAGCAGAGCATTTGTCACTCAGGCGAAAACAGAAGACGGTCAGGGTTCATTTTTTTCAATAATTGGCTGGAACCAGACATTTCTAACGCTTGCTCATTTACCGTTAGTATATTTTGTAATGACACTATAAAGCCCGTTGATTGGCTAGATCGGCTTTTAGTACTTTTGGTATTTTTTTTAATTCCCATACCCATTAATAGGTAGGCAGGAGTGCCCTTCCATACCCGTGTGACCTAATTACGTTGCATTACGCGGGTGAGAAGTAGTTGTGGTAAGCAAATCAAGGTAGGTCGCACCACTCCCCGCTCCTGTTTCTTGCTGTACAGATCCGGCCACCAGATATTAGTAAAAGATGTTCCTGAAGCTCTCCAGACAATTAGCAATGTTAGTAACGTCTTCGAGGGCTCCAGGAAAATAACTGCTATAGGTATTAATGGGGAGATAATATGAAATCCATAAACTTGTACATGCATCTCCTAAACTATTACTACACTAAGGAGAAAGTACGAACTAAGTATGAAGAACATGACTCTTAAACGAAAATATCTCAATAAGACACCCGATCATCATGCAGAGCACATTACTATTATTGACATTCACTGAAAAAGTTCACATAGCATGATGTAAATACATTGCTCATCAACTATGGCCAGAAACTTTAGAACTCTATGTTTGATAAACAATTCATTTGTATGGCATAAGCATGGTTTCTTGTCAAAAGTCCTAATAACACGCTTCTGCAACTTAATATTCTTGTCGAGCTTAGAGTGGTAAGTACTTCCCCAGACAACAGCACGGTAATTTATATATGGCAGTATTAAAACATTATGCAGAAGAAGCAATTCACAAGTTCATAGAAAATACCTAGATTTGCCTATAATTCCAATATTACTGCTAGTTTTTGAAGAGATGGCATTAATATGGTTTTTCCAAGTTCATGTCTTCATCAATAAAACACCTATGTATTTTATACAGCTATGCCTCGTAATATTGGAAGTATTTATTTTGACATGAAAGTCATCACATGGCTTCCTGGAAAAAATGATATCCAGTCTTATCAACATTAATAGATACTCTGTTGGTATGAAACCATGCAATTATTTTTGGTATTGCCTCATTTACTTTAGTTTGCAGTTCAAAATGATCATTAGCTGTAAGAGTTATGGTAGTAACGTCTGCAAATAGGTAAAAGCTAGCTAAATTGGAAACATTGCAGAGATAATTAATGTGTAGAGTAAATAGAAGAGGTCCAAGAATCTAACCTTGAGGAACACCTTTTGTGATATTTAATGGTTGGGAGATGATGTCATGTATCTTTGTTCTTTGAGATATACTCGATAGGTATGAGTTTAACAGTTTATATATGTTCCCCTAAAGCCAATCAAGTTCAGTTTTTGTAACAGAATGCTGATGCTGACAGTGTCAAAGGCTTTTGTAAAATCTGGATGCAGAATACAAACTAATTCATTATTTACAAGGGATTTAGTTACTTCGCTATGCATCTGAGTAATTGGCGTGCATTCGCTGTTTTTTTTCTGAAACTAAATTGCAATGGGTGTATGATATTTTTTTTCATTTCGAAATGATGATACACTGAGGGGTATTAATTAATCTTTCCATCACTTTCGAACATATTTGTGGCAAAGTGATTGGCCAATAATTAGTACATTCATTATTTCCCCTGATTTATATACAGCAATTATAACTGCAAATTTTAACGTATCAGGGAATATTGCAGTGTTCAAACAATTCTCTTGCATATGTATTTTTACTTTTTAAATGATTAAGTAGAAATTTGTCTCGATGATACTATGGTAGCTGAGGCTTGGGAAGATATGGAAAAAATGAGGACAAATCGCCACTTTTCAGAAATTGGGGATATGTCCCCCCCCCAGACGTTACACGCATGCATGTTTGGGTGAAAACGAGAAAAAAAATATAAGGCTACCGAAGAAACCGGTTTGGGTTGATCTTTGATTGTAAAAGTGGTAACGTGAGACCTACGTAGTTCCTTCTAGCGTGTTCAGTACAGGCAGAAGCATTTGAGGTAAATTATATTATTCGAACGATCATACGCCCGTCGCTGATTGCCGATGCCAATACAAATACGTCTTTGGTGAACTCATCGCTGAATGCGAATACGAATACGACGTTAATTTGACGTAAGTGCTTAAGGCTGCCCATGCCTTCCCTAAATAGTCTTGAAGATACCCAAGGACGCCCAGAGTCGCATTTGTTCAAGACATGTCAATATATGAGCAGGGGAATGCATCCTAAGACGTGCAAGACCTTGCGCTGATGCGAATTTGTTGTCTAGCAGAGCATTTTCCACCCAAGCGAAAACAGAAGATGGTCAAGATTCATTTTATTCAAGAATGGGCTGGAAGCAGAAATTTTCAATGATTGATGAATTACCGTTCGGATATTTTGTGAAGACCGTTGGCTGGCTAGATCGGCTTTTGGTATTTTGGTGATTCTCTTGTATATATATTTTTACTTTATAAATGATTAAGTAGAAATTTGCGGCGATGATGCTCAGGTAGCTGAGACTTCGGGGAGGGACACCAACAAAAATGTATGGGGCAAATCGGCACTTTCCAGAAATTTGGGGGAGGCGGAAGTGTCCCCCGCCCAGGCCCCATTGGTTACACCCACATTGGTTGGCGTGGGCAGTGTATAGAAAGATATCGCTGCGTACCTTCGAAGGGCCATTTTTCTAATGCTGGTTTTTGAACATCAATTGTGTGATCCCCCCCCCCCTCCAGATTCTTCATTGGCAAAAGGTACACAAGGCACCCACGGTCCCGCTCAGCAGTCTCTGCCGACGTGTCGACATTCGACGCGCGGCAGCACACAGGAAGTTGACATACCTTTTCCCACATCTATTTGGCATGCTGAGTCAAAATTTTGATGTCAGATCATCTAGGGTTAACGAGTTAGTCAAGGTCAAGTGAGGCCACCTCCAGAAATGTTCAGCCAGTCGTCATGCTTTAACGGAAACAGATATTTTAATGAAGTGTTCAGCGTTTGCTTATCTTTACGGACGAAACAAAATGCACCAGAGGAATTTTATATATTCTTCCGTTCTTGATTATCTACTATTTTTTGCACATTTCCCATTACAGCTAAAATCGAAGATTCTGACTAAAGTAAGCATTTTGTATGAGCGCAAGTTGAGTTCGAACAACGTTTTTTGGTCCGCTCTACCAATTAGAAAAGGAAAAATATAAAGAGTTGTAAATAATAAATAAAAATGGACAGGCAAAATTGTTAGGGCCCTAGTCGATTTCGACTTCGATTTCTGATTCCAATTTTTTCTTTTTCAGATCTCCCAAAACGAATTCACCAGAGCCAAAAATACGATTGAGCCGTGAAACCTAAGCCCCAGTGACGCCACTTTTAGGGGGATAACATTTATGGTATGGTGTCTGGCCCTACTCGTGGAGCTTTCCGATGCCACTTTTTTCGTTTCCGTGCGACGCTTGATTTGGAGTTTAGAGGTGAGTTTGTATTACCCCCTCCCCCAATACGGGGTGTGAGGACCGGAAAGACGGAGAGGACTAAACAAAAATCCGAATGATCCCCCTCCCCCACCAATTTTTACTGACGCTGACCGGCCGGCGGCGTCAGCTGACTGAACAGTCGGCGGCGGCGTCAGCTGACTGAACAGTCGGCGGTGGCGTCAGCTGACTGAACAGTCGGCGGCGGCGTCAGCTGACTGAACAGTCGGCGGCGGCGTCAGCTGACTGAACAGTCGGCGGCGGCGTCAGCTGACTGAACAGTCGGCGGCGGCGTCAGCTGACTGTTCAGTCGGCGGCCGCGTCAGCTGACTGAACAGTCGGCGGCCGCGTCAGCTGCAGGCTTGCGTCACCGGCCGCCAGGTGTCTGGCCGCTCGGGTTTCTCCGGTCGTGACGTCATGGCCGGCAGTCATCGCGGCGGCTCCAGCTGGCGCGCGGCTGTCGTCGAGATGTGGCGCCGCCGTTGCGCAACGCGGCGCAGATGGCGACGGATGAACGGCGCGCGCGTCTCGCCCGCCCGCATCCGTGTGGCGTGAGCCGCCGCCGCCAGCGTGCTGGGCAGCAGGTGCATCTGCCGGTGACAGGACTGGCCGCCCGCATCTCGGCGGGTCCGCCGGTGGCCAGGTGGCGGCAGCGGGCCGGCCGCAGATGAGCCGATAACGCGCGTCAAAGTTATCACACTTGTTCAAGTTATCGGCGGCGCTGCGGGCCGCGACGGTGACCGTTGAGACATCCGGGGACACAAACTGGCCACATCTGGAGACATCTGGGGACACAAACTGGCCACATCTGGAGACATCTGGGGACACAAACTGGCCACATCTGGAGACATCTGGGGACACAAACTGGCCACATCTGGAGACATCCGGGGACACAAACTGGCCACATCTGGAGACATCTGGGGACACACACTGGCCACAACCGGCCTCTGAAGGCACCATGTCACATCTGGGGACACAAACTGGCCACAACCGGCCTCTGAAGGCACCATGTCACATCTGGGGACACAAACTGGCCACAATCGGCCTCTGAAGGCACCATATCACATCTGGGGACACAAACCGGTCACAACCGGCCTATGAAGGCACCATGTCACAGCAAAAACTTCATCATATCTACGCACCTGTAGGCCAATGCAGTTGATGGCCAATGCAGTTGATGCGTCCAGAACCCATAATAATCCAGCCAATCACTAAACAGAGTGAGGGTGAATGCCGTCGTTGACTAGGCGGTCCATCTAGCCCTGATTTGTGCCCCTAATGTCGACCACTGTTTCGTATGCAGCAGCCTATCCTATTTGGCTACACGCACTATTACAAGCTCGATTGCCATTGGGCTTTCTTATGGCCAGCTATTCAAAAGTTATGCCAGCCAGCTTAGAAATGCCTCAGGATGCCAATACATATGTCATTTGTCTGTATACATTCAGTTCGATACAACTAGTTGCCTCATTTTTATTTCTGTTTGCAGATAGGCCACCACTAGTTATTAGTAGAAGTACCTCAGCTAGGTAGCAAGCTAGTTACACCAAGGAACTCCCGGGGCCACAAAGTGAAAGGTGTTATGAGGGGAGAAAGTGTTATGTACATACACATGCACAAGCACGCAAACCTGGATATGCGTGCTTGTGCATGTGTACATACGCATGAAACCCGCACACCTAAACTTACTTCCCATACATAGACACATGAAAATGTGATTTCAATTGTAAACGCCGCAGGGGCAGATACAGAGGTCACTGGAGGAATGTGCCCCGCCCAAGGAAGGTGGTGTCCCTCCGGTCTGGACAAGTCACCCCGACTGGAAAGTGTTCGAGTGTACCCCTTCCTTCTCCGGATCACCCCTTCCCTCTCCGGATCACCCCTTCCCTCTCCGGATCACCCCTTCCTTCTCCAGATCACTCCTTCCCTTTCCGGATCACCCCTTCCTTCTCCGGATCACCCCTTTCTTCTCCGGATCACCCCTTCCTTCTCCGGATCACCCCTTCCTTCTCAGCTCCACGGATTTATCAGGCAAAGGTGCCCCGTGGAATGAAAAGGCGCCACTTTAGTGCGCCAGGGTGCACTTCACTCCCTGTTCAGCGGATTTTCAGACGATGGCGCTTCCAGGTGCTTTCACAGTGGCGGCCCTCCAGACGAGTGCCCACATCACAATTCCTGGATCCGCCCCTGATATGGCGCACTCACTAATAGTAACATGAAAGGCAGCAGATGTTATTTAATTTTCAGGAACACTTGCAGTTCAGAAAAGCTGACGCAATCTTACATTGGTACAGAGAAAGTTAATTTCTGAGACGACAGCTGGAGGGATTTCAATGGTAAAATGTGTTCTAATGTGAGAAAGGTATTCCAAAGACGATGCATTTTCCACAGGAAAAACGTTTCAAACACAAATTGTCGGCTTCTGCAGTGCATGGACACCATATGTAACCAAGGGAACTAATGAGGGCGGGGGTGCCACTTTGCTGGCGGTTATTGGTTTCACGACACGTCGACCGTTGAGTCATGTAGCTTCGCCAATCTCTCACTCCGATTGGTCGCGGGCGAAGAGTAGCGACAGGACAGGTGAGAATCGAACCCACAATCTTTTGATTGTGATACGGGCAACTTAGCCCTAGGCTACTTGTCCCCGGGGTGCCACTTTGCATATATATTAAATGGGCCACTGACACCTCAGTCGTTGAGTTGTTCCACCCCGCCGCCCAGTGAGACCGAAGATGAACAATTGGGCCCATGGGCGTACACTGTGTTTGCACCGCATGCAGAACACCGCCCGTAGTACCTCGTAGTGCACGTGGTACACCGCCCGTAGTACGTCGTAGTGCACGTGGTACACCGCCCGTAGTACGTCGTAGTGCACGTGGTACACCGCCCATAGTACGTCGTAGTGCACGTGGTACACCGCCCGTAGTACGTCGTAGTGCACGCGGTACACCGCCCGTAGTACGTCGTAGTGCACGTGGTACACCGCCCGTAGTACGTCGTAGTGCACGTGGTACACCGCCCGTAGTACGTCGTAGTGCACGTGGTACACCGCCCGTAGTACGTCGTAGTGCACGCGGTACACCGCTCGTAGTACGTCGTAGTGCACGCGGTACACCGCTCGTAGTACGTCGTAGTGCACGCGGTACACCGCCCGTAGTACGTCGTAGTGCACGTGGTACACCGCCCGTAGTACGTCGTAGTGCACGTGGTACACCGTCCGTAGTACGTCGTAGTGCACGTGGTACACCGCCCGTAGTACGTCGTAGTGCACGTGGTACACCGCCCGTAGTACGTCGTAGTGCACGCGGTACACCGCTCGTAGTACGTCGTAGTGCACGTGGTACACCGCCCGTAGTACGTCGTAGTGCACGCGGTACACCGCCCGTAGTACGTCGTAGTGCACGTAGTACACCGCCCGTAGTACGTCGTAGTGCACGTGGTACACCGCCCGTAGTACGTCGTAGTGCACGTAGTACACCGCCCGTAGTACGTCGTAGTGCACGTGGTACACCGCCCGTAGTACGTCGTAGTGCACGTGGTACACCGCCCGTAGTACGTCGTAGTGCACGTAGTACACCGCCCGTAGTACGTCGTAGTGCACGTGGTACACCGCTCGTAGTACGTCGTAGTGCACGCGGTACACCGCCCGTAGTACGTCGTAATGCACGTGGTACACCGCCCGTAGTACGTCGTAGTGCACGTGGTACACCGCCCGTAGTACGTCGTAGTGCACGCGGTACACCGCCCCCACCTAAAGTTTCTCCTCAACAGCAGAGACACGGCGATGCGTATCGCCACAATATTTTCAGTGCCTTTTACTTGGTAATCTTTGCGTCCGACATGAAAATGGTAACCTCAGGTCATGTAAGGTCCCTCATCTAGCTCAGATCAAAGAGTACCACTTCCAAAAATGTTCGAGGATCGATAGCTCACACACATGAAGAGATATTCAAATGTAGCTGGTTCTGTGAGTGCCTTGGGCAATGTCGCCAAGACGTGCATTTGGGATTTTTGTTCGAGGTCAGGTCAGTGGCTTGCTCTAACATCATATGTACCTTGGAACGCATGCAGAAACATCAGATGAAGTTCCCTATGGAATTTACTTAATCTCCGTCGAGTGGCCTGAGGTCGGGTCACGATACGGTCCGCAGTGTGAGCTATGCCTATTTAGACACTGCTGTTGTATGGTTTAGTGGTCTAAATGGTGTCGCAGTTGAACTGCACGACCTATATATTATCCTGATATGCGGGTGCAAAATGTGCTTGGAACATCGGTTTTTCTCAAACACCAGCAGTTCCGTTTTCACAATTATTCCCAACTAAAAAGAATACCATTTTCGCGCCCGATTCGTAGAGGGCTTGAGCTGGTATTTCGTTAGTATTCGTGCAACGGTTAGCTTGGAAGTTATACAGACGGCTTTTTAAGGATCCCCGGACCCGCCCCCGTGACGGGGTGTAAGAATCTGGTCGGAGAGACAGCATGGGCGAAAAAGAAACGCAAACAATCAGGCGTCCATGAACGTGCTGGTGTTTCTTCAGTTATCTCTTGGAACCGATTGTGTGTTTGTGTGTGTGTGTGTGTGTGTGTGTGTGTGTGTGTGTGTGTGTGTGTGTGTGTGTGTGTGTGTGTGTGTGTGTGTGTGTGTGTGTGTGTGTGTGTGTGTGTGTGTGTGTGTGTGTGTGTGTGTGTGTGTGTGTGTGTGTGTGTGTGTGTGTGTGTGTGTGTGTGTGTGTGTGTGTGTGTGTGTGCATGTGTGTGTGTGTGTGTGTGTGTGTGCTGTGTGTGTGTGTGAGCATCAGTGTGTGGGGAGTTCTCAGAGTTCACTTATGCTCATTCCTTGGGACTAGTTGCCAGCAGGTGGGCGAAGACCGGCCACCGCTTTTTCTCTCTTCGGGGCGCCAGCCTGCCATTTTCCCACATTCCTGGCAGGCCTCGCCGAGTTCTCAGCACCTGGCGCTCCTGTGACGTCACCGTCTCGATATAATCCCAACACGTCTGCCCATTGTTTTGGCGACCTTGAAGACATTTCATTAACTAGGATAGCGATATTTTGGCCGGCGCAGATGGTGCAGGGTCCAGACACAATTCGTACAGAGCCGAGTGGGCACTTGCCGTACGCAGAGCTGTCTCCATGAGTTGTCTCCTGTTATCCTCAATGATGGCTCTATAAAATACCGAGCTGATGTCCAGTACCTACAATCTACATAGGTGCATTGCTATCAGAGCAGCCGTCAACTTCATAAGGCACAGGATCGCTTGCAAACCGGATACACAGGTGAGCAAGTATCCGATGACACACACACCACACGGAGGATGTGTGTGACATCACACACACATCACACACACACACACACACACACACACACACACACACACACACACACACACACACACACACACACACACACACACACACACACACACACACACACACACACACACACACACACACACACATACACATCACACGGAGAATGTGTGTGACATAGTCTGCGGGCCCACCGATGTGCTATTTGGTGTTGGCAATCAACATCGTTTATCCCATCACATGTCACTGAACTGTGGTGCACGGTTGGCAGACTAGTCATATCTTCCAATGTAAACACCGATTTAAACTGCTTGCTCAGCTCCTCAATCGTCTCACCATCCCCACTCAATATAGTCCCATTTGCTTCCAGCGAAGAAGAAAAAAATATTGCTCGCTTTGTTGCTCTGGTTTTCTGCTTCACAGCGTCTCCAGCGTTTTGATACGAGCTTAGATTTATTACATTTGAAGCTTCCTTAACACTCTAAATCCATATTTCTTAGCCTTAATTGTTTTTATCAAATCTGGCGAAGGCCATGCTGGCTTTCCTACCATTGTTTTGCGCCTTTGCTTTTGGGGGACATGTCTAATCTGAAGTTCCCTCAAATAAGATTTGAAAGATAGCATTGGCAACCAGATTTGGCAACCAGATGGCGTTCGGTATTGCCAACCAGATGGCATTTGGTATTGGCAACCAAATGGCATTTGGTATTGACAACCAAATGTCATTTGGGCATTGACAACCAGATTTGGCAACCAGATGGCATTGCAACTACACGACAAGACAATGACAACCAAAAAGGTATTTGATAGCCAGCGTCGTCTCTCCGGTGAGATATTCACACTCGTCTCTCCGGTGAGATACTCACACTCGTCTCGGAGGGGAGGTCGTAAAAGACCCCCCCAGCTAACTTCCAAACTAAGCATGGTACGAAAATGAGCGGAGTATCATCGCGAAGCCCTTGACGATAGGGTCAGAAACGAGTCTGATTTGTATTTTGAGATAATTGTGAAAACCAAAATGTCGGCTTGTGACAAGAAAAAAATTATTTCGGCATATTAGTGTTTTTATATTTATTAGTTTATATTAGTTGTTACATATTAGTTTAGCTTATGCAATGCATCCTTGACGGTATTTAGGCAACACAAACTCGAGAAGAAGAAAAAATAAATAAATAGCAGTGTGTACATAGGCTTAGACCAGACCTCGCACTATATCGTGACCTGACCTGGGGCCAATCCACGAAGGTTAAACAAAGTCGACAAGGAACTTCGCATGATGCCTCTGCATTCTATCAAAGTAAAAATAATTCAAATGACATGCATATTACGACAATAAGTAAACTGTACCAAAACGGCCCACAATTGGCCGTAACCTCAGGTCGCTGACCTGACCTCAAATAAAAATATAATGCACGTTTTGGATACATTGCCAAATCGTACTCACGTAGTAAGTTTCAGTTCAATATCTCTTCACGTTATAAGTTGCCGATCCTCAAACATTATTGAAGTTGCTCTTCTTCGATTTGAGCTAAGTCAAAGACCAGAAGTTTAAATTTGCACTTCAGACGCAAAAATGATTAAGGAAAAGCATTGGAATTTTTGCGCCGCTGCGAGATGTCTTCACGCAAACGTGGATGAACCTAGGGATCTTACTCGTAAATAGATCCCCACCCGAGGCGCGATGGAATAGAGCAAAAATAGAAGCGCTACACAGCGTTACACAGGAGGCGCTACATAGCGCTACACAGCGTTACACAGCGTTACACAGGAGGCGCTACATAGCGTTACACAGCGCTACACAGCACTACACAGCGTTACACAGCGTTATACAGCGTTACACAGGAGGTGCTACACAGCGCTACAGCAGCGTTACACAGCGCTATACAGGAAGCGCTACGCAGCGTTACACAGCGTTACACAGCGCTACACAGGAAGCGCTACGCAGCGTTACACAGCGTTACACAGGAGGCGCTACACAGCGCTACACAGCGTTGTACAGAAGGTGCTACACAGCGCTACACAGCGTTACACGGGAGACGCTACACAATGGACCGAGACATAGATGACTGGGCAGCACCACCTGAGGGCGGGGTAATGCCCTCAGGTGGTGCGCTAGTGCTTCTTATTTTGTATGGGAAATATGTGCTGCCATTACTCCGCCACGGCAGCGGCGACGGAACAGCGAATTGTGCACCCCGCTCCGTGCGCTGTCCGGTCAGTTTGAACAGGACAGAGGGGCCTGCCACTTCCCCCATAAAAATCCTTGGAATTCAGTCACTTCTCAATGCCGTTTTCAGCCACTTGAATTCAATTTCAATGTATTACAATTTGTCAGATTTACTATTGTTAACAACGATATTTTTTTAACAGGATATCAAGATTAGAAGGTTTCACTACTTAGCACTGCCTATGAACATTTAGCTTTATGTCGTATGTACTGAACCCGATTTCACGATCACCATAGAACAATGCTGTATGTTAAATGTTGCCTTCTTGTAGCAGGAAAACATAAGACATTGGACGATGGTTTTATGATAGAAAATATGGACCTACAATTATCTTTCCCATGTTTTCCTGTTTTACTGGCACATATTTCGATGTAATGACAATCGGGGTGGATAAAGGGTAGGGCACCGAGGGCATGCACTCCCCCCCCCCTACGTGGAAGGTGGCGTCCCCCAGGCCAGGAGAAGGCGTCCCTCTGAAAATGTTCCAGTGCACCCGCTCAAATTTTTTCAGCCGGAGGCGCCCCTATGAAATAAAATGGCCGAGTGTTTCAGGAAGGTCTGAGTGCATCCCGCCCCCTCGAATTTTGCATCCAGAGGCGCCCCTCAAGGTGCTTTTGCAGTGGCGCCGCCCCAAAGAAATGATGCCCCTCCAGATAAGTGCCCCCATGACAATTCCTGGATCTACCCCTGACATAACATTGCTCTCTCACGGTTATGAACTCCGGTTAGTTGTAAAATTGTCCGCATTCACGTGTGGCTTCTCTCGAAAATTAATAACTTCCGTTGAACCATTAAGAAGAAAGCGGCAATTTGAAAAAGTTATATCTTTTATACCTCGGGAACAGAAATGTGGCAGCGTGTAAACTAAAAACCAACGATGAGAGCACCGTCCCATCAGGTCATAAAGGATTTCTCGGGGAAAATTAAACGAACCTTTGGCCTTGAGGCATGATCTAGCATGTCCTGAGTTGAAATGTTACTCGAGGGTTGCCCACGGGCATTCTCTTGATACCAAGCATGGGTAGCTTTGGGAGAAAGCGAAGAAACGCGGGGTGATCGAAGAAATGAGTTCGACCTTTGACTTTGAAAATTAATGTGATTTCTGAACAACTTGCTAGAGTACCATTGTGACATGTGCCGGTTTGAAATGTTACTCGAGGTGCACGATAAGCCATTGCTTGATACAAGGTGTGGGTAGGTTAAGGTGAAGAAAACAATGCGAGGCGACCAAAGAAATCGGTTTGACCTTTGACCTAATAATTAGTTATATTGGGTAACAATATATAGTTATATAGTCATAGTTATGGTTATATTGGGCTGTCTCTTGACCCACAGTGTTACGATTGTCCATTCGTTGCCACGAATGACGTCCATTTTCTGCAAATTGAAGCCATAGCGACGTAACGCGATAACATCGAAGAACTTAATCAAACCTTTGGCCTTGGCATGTTTCAGGTTTGAAATCTTACTCAAGTGTTCACCACAGGTTATTGCTTGATACCAAGTTCGGATAAGTTTGAGAGAAAACTGGAAAAATTGGCGATCGAAGTTTCAGCTTAGCCTTTGTCCTTGACAAATAATTCGATTGCTTAACTTTCTGATACTGCATAGCAAGACACGCCGAATGACGCTCATTTTATTGAAATCGAAGCGATAGCAACCGAACCTTGCGTTCGGTCGATATCGCTTCAATATCGCTATCTAATAAATAAAGGTAACCCTTAACCTAGAAGTTTTACCTTGGCATATACCGACTTGAGATGTTGCTGTATGGTCCACCACTTGATACAAAATCTTGGGCAGGTTTGGGTGAAAATGAGAAGAAAAAAAAACTTGGAGGCGACCGAAGAAACTGGCTTACGTTGAACCATAACCGTTAAAGTGGTAACGAGAGACCTATGTAGTTCTTTCCAGCGTGTTCAGGGTTAATTGATACGAACGTTCATAAACCCGTCGCTGAATGCCGATGCCAATACAAATACGCCTCTGGCGAACTCGTCGCTGAATACGAATACGAATACGACGTTAAATTGACGTACGTGCTTAAGGCTCCGCATGACTTCCCTCAGTGGTCTTGAAGATACCCAAGAACCCTCAGGGTCGCATTTGTTCAAGATATATCGATATACGAACAGGGAAATCCAACCTAAGGCGTATAAAACCTAGCGATAATGCATATCTGTTGTCTAGCAGAGCACAATTTTTCACTCAAGCGAAAACAGAAGATGGTCAAGGTTGATGCTATTCATTCAAGAATAGCCTGGAAGAAGAAATTTCTAACGTTTGCTGATTTACTATTCGGAGATTTTGTGACGACAGATAGCATGTGAAGCTCGTTTATTGGCTGCATCGGCTTTTAGTATTTTTGGTCATTCTCTTGGTTATATATTTTGACTCTATAAATGATTAAATATAATTTTGCGGCGATGATGCTCAGGTAGCGAGGCTTGGGGGACACGGAAAAAAATTGGGGAGGGATAAATCGCTACTTTTCAGAAATTGCGGGGATATGTCCCCCAGCCCCATCCCCCCAATGTTTACACCCGTGTTCGGCAGGGGTGCCCACACCATCAGCTTCCGAGTGTAGGTCTAACCCAATGGGCGCGGGAGCGACGTTCAGGTTAGAGGGACAGAGCTGAGACCGCCTGAAGACCGCCTTCAAAAGACCGCAAACAAGTACTCCAGGTGGTGTCGGGACCCCAGGGATCCTCAGGTGGTGTCTGGACCCCAGGGATCCTCAGGTGGTGTCTGGACCCCAAGGATCCCCAGGTGGTGTCTGGACCCCAAGGATCCTCAGGTGGTGTCGGGACCCCAGGGATCCTCAGGTGGTGTCGGGACTCCAGGGATCCTCAGGTGGTGTCGGGACTCCAGGGATCCTCAGGTGGTGTCGGGGTCCGAGGGATCTTCAGGTGGTGTCTGGACCCCAGGGATCCTCAGGTGGTGTCGGGACCCCAGGGATCCTTAGGTGGTGTCTGGACCCCAGGGATCCTCAGGTGGTGTCGGGACCCCAGGGATCCTCAGGTGTGTCGGGGTCCCAGGGATCCTCAGGTGGTGTCGGGGTCCCAGGGATCCTCAGGTGGTGTCGGGGTCCCAGGGATCCTCAGGTGGTGTCGGGACCCCAGGGATCCTCAGGTGGTGTCGGGACCCCAGGGATCCTCAGGTGGTGCCGGGGTCCCAGGGATCCTCAGGTGGTGTCGGGGTCCCAGGGATCTTCAGGTGGTGTCGGGACCCCAGGGATCCTCAGGTGGTGCCGGGGTCCCAGGGATCCTCAGGTGGTGTCGGGGTCCCAGGGATCCTCAGGTGGTGTCGGGACCCCAGGGATCCTCAGGTGGTGTCTGGACCCCAGGGATCCTCAGGTGGTGTCGGGACCCCTGGGATCATCAGGTGGTGTCGGGGTCCCATGGATCCTCAGGTGGTGTCGGGACCCCAGGGATCTTCAGGTGGTGTCGGGAACCCAGGGATCCTCAGGTGGTGTCGGGACCCCAGGGATCCTCAGGTGGTGTCGGGGTCCCAGGGATCCTCAGGTGGTGTCGGGGTCCCAGGGATCTTCAGGTGGTGTCGGGACCCCAGGGATCCTCAGGTGGTGTCGGGGTCCCAGGGATCTTCAGGTGGTGTCGGGACCCCAGGGATCCTCAGGTGGTGCCGGGGTCCCAGGGATCCTCAGGTGGTGTCGGGGTCCCAGGGATCTTCAGGTGGTGTCGGGACCCCGGGGATCCTCAGGTGGTGTCGGGGTCCCAGGGATCTTCAGGTGGTATCGGGACCCCAGGGATCCTCAGGTGGTGTCGGGGTCCCAGGGATCTTCAGGTGGTGTCGGGACCACAGGGATCCTCAGATGGTGCCCGGACCCAGGTATCCTAGCCGATCCCACACCCTTGGCATATGGCGCAATGGATGGTGTCCAACGGCATAATGCCCAGTGCCCAGTGCCGGCTGCCCAGTGCCCGCTGCCCGGTGCCCGGTGCCCAGTGCCCAGTGCCCGCTGCCCAGTGCCCGCTGCCCAGTGCCTTGGCGACGACAACGTTCAGTAAATGTCTGGTCACGTACAGATGTCTGGTCAGTCATACAGGTCTGGTCAGTCACACATGTTTGGTCAGTCACAAATGTCTGTCCAGTCACAGATGTCTGATTAGTCACAAATGTCTAGTCACTCACAAACGTCTAGTCAGTGACAAATGTCTGATCAGTCACAGTCTTAGCATTTGCCTAATAATGGAGTGCTTCTGGCATGTATTCCACATACATTGGTATTCACTATATTCATCTGATGGTAGTGCTGCCGTTCGGTAAAGTAGCGGTGGTACGGGCCGAGCAGTCGAGGCTGGCGTGTTGCATGCTCCTCAACGGGCCATTCGCCTCCGTGACGATTTTGTCGCCTTCCTCAATGATCGATCTTCCGTGCTTTCAGTTTGTGTCTGATATTTCGTTAATGACTCTCTCAAAGCTTTGACGGCCTTCGAAACTTGCCGACTACTTCCTTGGAAAGAAGAAAAGCGTTCCAAAAATCCTCGAGTAGAAGGGCTTTGTTTAAACAAACAAAAAAACAGAAACATCAAAGTTTTCGGTCATTCATAAGGTGACATTTTTCGTTCTGCTGTGTGTTGTTTATGGCTTCGAAACGCACTAAGCAATGACGGCTACCTCTCACCCCGGCAGGAATGGCGGGAACTGCGGGGAATCGAACCTCGTACCTCTGGTGCTCCTCACGCGCGGTTATGGGTATCGAACCTCGTACCTCTGGTGCTCCTCACGCACCCCGCCTCCGCCGGTTATGGGTATCGAACCTCGTACCTCTGGTGCTCCTACGCGGTCGCCGTCCTCTGGTGCTCACGCCCGGTTATGGGTATCGAACCTCGTACCTCTGGTGCTCCTCACGCCCGGTTATGGGTATCGAACCTCGTACTCTTTCCTCAGCCCGGTTATGGGTATCGAACCTCGTACCTCTGGTGCTCCTCACGCCCGGTTATGGGTATCGAACCTCGTACCTCTGGTGCTCCTCACGCGCGGTTATGGGTATCGAACCTCGTACCTCTGGTGCTCCTCACGCCCGGTTATGGGTATCGAACCTCGTACCTCTGGTGCTCCTCACGCCCGGTTATGGGTATCGAACCTCGTACCTCTGGTGCTCCACACTCCCGGTTATGGGTATCGAACCTCGTACCTCTGGTGCTCCTCACGCCCGGTTATGGGTATCGAACCTCGTACCTCTGGTGCTCCACACGCCCGGTTATGGGTATCGAACCTCGTACCTCTGGTGCTCCACACGCCCGGTTATGGGTATCGAACCTCGTACCTCTGGTGCTCCTCACGCCCGGTTATGGGTATCGAACCTCGTACCTCTGGTGCTCCTCACGCCCGGTTATGGGTATCGAACCTCGTACCTCTGGTGCTCCCCCCCTCCCCCGGTTATGGGCGAACCTCGTACCTCTGTGCCTCCCCCCCCCCTCCCACGCCCGGTTATGGGTATCGAACCTCGTACCTCTGGTGCTCCACACGCCCGGTTATGGGTATCGAACCTCGTACCTCTGGTACTCCTCACGCCCGGTTATGGGTATCGAACCTCGTACCTCTGGTGCTCCACACGCCCGGTTATGGGTATCGAACCTCGTACCTCTGGTACTCCTCACGCCCGGTTATGGGTATCGAACCTGGTACCTCTGGTGCTCCACACTCCCGGTTAGCCACTAAGGTACCGACGTGCCGACATTTCTTGTTCATCAAATAAAAACGCAATATCATGAAAGCTAGAAAAGTCATGAAAATGCCTACAAGGCACGGGTGATTTGTTGAATTTAGTGGAGAGGGGGTGGGGGCAAAATACATGAAGCCAGTGGGTGGACCCAAATAGCTTGGGGGGCACTTTCCTTACGGTCCCATGTTATAAGTTGAAATTATCAAGCGGTGGCAAAGCCAATACTGAAGGGGGACCTGCCCCTACTGAAGGGGGACCTGCCCCTCAAAAGCATATCAAACAACACCCCTGCTGCCAGCCCGTCGATCAGTACTCGCGGGGAGTACTCCCATGCCCCCTCCAACGAATTGAAATTTGTGGATCCGTCTCTGTTATGTTTGCATCTTTTGAAGTATCTGCCGGATGTTTTTTAACACTGAGCCAGATCTAAACAGAGGTAACTTTGGCCAAAACGAAAAAAAGACTTTGAAAGCAATGTTCTCTTCACTAGAAGCCAGCGGCCATCAATTCCTTTGTCGTTTTTGCTTGAAATGGCAATTTTAGAATAATGTTAAGATAGTCTTAACATTATTAACATTACATAGATTTCCCCCAATAAATTTAGCAAGTCACCCATGGCTTGTAGATATTTTCGTGATTTTTCAAGCTTTCATACTGTGGTGTTCTATTTGATGAACAAGAAATGTCGGCGCTAAGTGACTAACTGGACGTCTGGGACACCGGAGGCACGGGCTTCGTGTTCCCCTAACTGGACGTCTGGGACACCAGAGGCACGGGCTTCGTGTTCCCCTAACTGGACGTCTGGGACACCAGAGGCACGGGCTTCGTGTTCCCCTAACTGGACGTCTGGGACACCAGAGGCACGGGCTTCGTGTTCCCCTAACTGGACGTCTGGGACAAGGCACGGGCTCGTGTTCCCTAACTGGACGTCTGGGACACCAGAGGCACGGGCTTCGTGTTCCCCTAACTGGACGTCTGGGACACCAGAGGCACGGGCTTCGTGTTCCCTAACTGGACGTCTGGGACACCGGAGACACGGGCTTCGTGTTCCCCAACTGGACGTCCGGGACACCGGAGGCACGGGCTTCGTGTTCCCTAACTGGACGTCTGGGACACCAGAGGCACGGGCTTCGTGTTCCCCTAACTGACGTCTGGGACACCAGAGGCACGGGCTTCGTGTTCCCCTAACTGGACGTCTGGGACACCAGAGGCACGGGCTTCGTGTTCCCTAACTGGACGTCTGGGACACCAGAGGCACGGGCTTCGTGTTCCCTAACTGGACGTCTGGGACACCGGAGGCACGGGCTTCGTGTTCCCCTAACTGGACGTCTGGGACACCAGAGGCACGGGCTTCGTGTTCCCTAACTGGACGTCTGGGACACCAGAGGCACGGGCTTCGTGTTCCCTAACTGGACGTCTGGGACACCGGAGGCACGGGCTTCGTGTTCCCCTAACTGGACGTCTGGGACACCAGAGGCACGGGCTTCGTGTTCCCTAACTGGACGTCTGGGACACCAGAGGCACGGGCTTCGTGTTCCCCTAACTGGACGTCTGGGACACCAGAGGCACGGGCTTCGTGTTCCCCTAACTGGACGTCTGGGACACCAGAGGCACGGGCTTCGTGTTCCCCTAACTGGACGTCTGGGACACCGGAGGCACGGGCTTCGTGTTCCCCTAACTGGACGTCTGGGACACCAGAGGCACGGGCTTCGTGTTCCCCTAACTGGACGTCTGGGACAACAGAGGCACGGGCTTCGTGTTCCCCTAACTGGACGTCTGGGACACCGGAGGCACGGGCTTCGTGTTCCCCTAACTGGACGTCTGGGACACCAGAGGCACGGGCTTCGTGTTCCCCTAACTGGACGTCTGGGACACCAGAGGCACGGGCTTCGTGTTCCCCTAACTGGACGTCTGGGACACCAGAGGCACGGGCTTCGTGTTCCCTAACTGGACGTCTGGGACACCAGAGGCACGGGCTTCGTGTTCCCCTAACTGGACGTCTGGGACAACAGAGGCACGGGCTTCGTGTTCCCCTAACTGGACGTCTGGGACACCAGAGGCACGGGCTTCGTGTTCCCCTAACTGGACGTCTGGGACACCAGAGGCACGGGCTTCGTGTTCCCCTAACTGGACGTCTGGGACAACAGAGGCACGGGCTTCGTGTTCCCCTAACTGGACGTCTGGGACACCGGAGGCACGGGCTTCGTGTTCCCTAACTGGACGTCTGGGACACCAGAGGCACGGGCTTCGTGTTCCCCTAACTGGACGTCTGGGACACCAGAGGCACGGGCTTCGTGTTCCCCTAATGGTCCCTAACTGGACGTCTGGGACACCGGAGGCACGGGCTTCGTGTTCCCTAACTGGACGTCTGGGACACCAGAGGCACGGGCTTCGTGTTCCCCTAACTGGACGTCTGGGACACCAGAGGCACGGGCTTCGTGTTCCCTAACTGGACGTTGGGACACCGGAGGCACAGGCTTCGTGTTCCTCTAACTGGACGTCTGGGACACCAGGGCACGGGCTTCGTGTTCCCCTAACTGGACGTCTGGGACACCGGAGGCACGGGCTTCGTGTTCCCTAACTGGACGTCTGGGACACCGGAGGCACGGGCTTCGTGTTCCCTAACTGACGTCCGGGACACCGAGGCACGGGCTTCGTGTTCCCCTAACTGGACGTCTGGGACACCAGAGGCACGGGCTTCGTGTTCCCCTAACTGGACGTCTGGGACACCAGAGGCACGGGCTTCGTGTTCCCCTAACTGGACGTCTGGGACACCAGAGGCACGGGCTTCGTGTTCCCTAACTGGACGTCTGGGACACCAGAGGCACGGGCTTCGTGTTCCACTAACTGGACGTCTGGGACACCAGAGGCACGGGCTTCGTGTTCCCTAACTGGACGTCTGGGACACCAGAGGCACGGGCTTCGTGTTCCCCTAACTGGACGTCTGGGACACCAGAGGCACGGGCTTCGTGTTCCCCTAACTGGACGTCTGGGACACCGGAGGCACGGGCTTCGTGTTCCCTAACTGGACGTCTGGGACACCAGAGGCACGGGCTTCGTGTTCCCCTAACTGGACGTCTGGGGACACCAGAGGCACGGGCTTCGTGTTCCCCTAACTGGACGTCTGGGACACCAGAGGCACGGGCTTCGTGTTCCCTAACTGGACGTCTGGGACACCAGAGGCACGGGCTTCGTGTTCCCTAACTGGACGTCTGGGACACCAGAGGCACGGGCTTCGTGTTCCCCTAACTGGACGTCTGGGACACCAGAGGCACGGGCTTCGTGTTCCCTAACTGGACGTCTGGGACACCAGAGGCACGGGCTTCGTGTTCCCCTAACTGGACGTCTGGGACACCAGAGGCACGGGCTTCGTGTTCCCCTAACTGGACGTCTGGGACACCAGAGGCACGGGCTTCGTGTTCCCCTAACTGGACGTCTGGGACACCAGAGGCACGGGCTTCGTGTTCCCTAACTGGACGTCTGGGACACCGGAGGCACGGGCTTCGTGTTCCCTAACTGGACGTCTGGGACACCGGAGGCACGGGCTTCGTGTTCCCTAACTGGACGTCTGGGACACCAGAGGCACGGGCTTCGTGTTCCCCTAACTGGACGTCTGGGACACCAGAGGCACGGGCTTCGTGTTCCCAACGGACCAGAGGCGGGCTGTGTCCCCGGCGTCGGGACACCAGAGGCACGGGCTTCGTGTTCCCTAACTGGACGTCTGGGACACCAGAGGCACGGGCTTCGTGTTCCCTAACTGGACGTCTGGGACACCAGAGGCACGGGCTTCGTGTTCCCCTAACTGGACGTCTGGGACACCAGAGGCACGGGCTTCGTGTTCCCCTAACTGGACGTCTGGGACACCGGAGGCACGGGCTTCGTGTTCCCTAACTGGACGTCTGGGACACCAGAGGCACGGGCTTCGTGTTCCCCTAACTGGACGTCTGGGACACCAGAGGCACGGGCTTCGTGTTCCCTAACTGGACGTCTGGGACACCAGAGGCACGGGCTTCGTGTTCCCCTAACTGGACGTCTGGGACACCAGAGGCACGGGCTTCGTGTTCCCCTAACTGGACGTCTGGGACACCAGAGGCACGGGCTTCGTGTTCCCCTAACTGGACGTCTGGGACACCAGAGGCACGGGCTTCGTGTTCCCCTAACTGGACGTCTGGGACACCAGAGGCACGGGCTTCGTGTTCCCTAACTGGACGTCTGGGCACCAGAGGCACGGGCTTCGTGTTCCCCTAACTGGACGTCTGGGACACCAGAGGCACGGGCTTCGTGTTCCCCCAACTGGACGTCTGGGACACCGGAGGCACGGGCTTCGTGTTCCCCTAACTGGACGTCGGGACACCAGGCACGGGCTTCGTGTCCCTAACTGGACGTCGGGACACAGAGGCACGGGCTTCGTGTTCCCCCTAACTGGACGTCTGGGACACCAGAGGCACGGGCTTCGTGTTCCCCTAACTGGACGTCTGGGACACCAGAGGCACGGGCTTCGTGTTCCCCTAACTGGACGTCTGGGACACCAGAGGCACGGGCTTCGTGTTCCCCTAACTGGACGTCTGGGACACCAGAGGCACGGGCTTCGTGTTCCCCCTAACTGGACGTCTGGGACACCAGAGGCACGGGCTTCGTGTTCCCTAACTGGACGTCTGGGACACCAGAGGCACGGGCTTCGTGTTCCCCTAACTGGACGTCTGGGACACCGGAGGCACGGGCTTCGTGTTCCCCTAACTGGACGTCTGGGACACCAGAGGCACGGGCTTCGTGTTCCCTAACTGGACGTCTGGGACACCAGAGGCACGGGCTTCGTGTTCCCCTAACTGGACGTCTGGGACACCGGAGGCACGGGCTTCGTGTTCCCCTAACTGGACGTCTGGGACACCAGAGGCACGGGCTTCGTGTTCCCTAACTGACGTCTGGGACACCAGAGGCACGGGCTTCGTGTTCCCCTAACTGGACGTCTGGGACACCAGAGGCACGGGCTTCGTGTTCCCCTAACTGGACGTCTGGGACACCAGAGGCACGGGCTTCGTGTTCCCCTAACTGGACGTCTGGGACACCAGAGGCACGGGCTTCGTGTTCCCCTAACTGGACGTCTGGGACACCAGAGGCCGGGCTTCGTGTTCCCCTAACTGGACGTCTGGGCACCAGAGGCACGGGCTTCGTGTTCCCCTAACTGGACGTCTGGGCACCAGAGGCACGGGCTTCGTGTTCCCCTAACTGGACGTCTGGGACACCAGAGGCACGGGCTTCGTGTTCCCCTAACTGGACGTCTGGGACACCAAGGCACGGGCTTCGTGTTCCCTAACTGGACGTCTGGGCACCGAGGCACGGGCTTCGTGTTCCCCTAACTGGACGTCTGGGACACCAGAGGCACGGGCTTCGTGTTCCCCTAACTGGACGTCTGGGACACCAGAGGCACGGGCTTCGTGTTCCCCTAACTGGACGTCTGGGACACCAGAGGCACGGGCTTCGTGTTCCCCTAACTGGACGTCTGGGACACCAGAGGCACGGGCTTCGTGTTCCCCTAACTGGACGTCTGGGACACCAGAGGCACGGGCTTCGTGTTCCCCTAACTGGACGTCTGGGACACCGGAGGCACGGGCTTCGTGTTCCCCTAACTGGACGTCTGGGACACCAGAGGCACGGGCTTCGTGTTCCCCTAACTGGACGTCTGGGACACCAGAGGCACGGGCTTCGTGTTCCCCTAACTGGACGTCTGGGACACCAGAGGCACGGGCTTCGTGTTCCCTAACTGGACGTCTGGGACACCGGCACGGGCTTCGTGTTCCCCTAACTGGACGTCTGGGCAAAGCACGGGCTCGTGTTCCCCTAACGACGTCTGGGACACCAGAGGCACGGGCTTCGGTTCCCTAACTGGACGTCTGGGACACCAGAGGCACGGGCTTCGTGTTCCCCTAACTGGACGTCTGGGACACCAGAGGCACGGGCTTCGTGTTCCCTAACTGGACGTCTGGGACACCAGAGGCACGGGCTTCGTGTTCCCTAACTGGACGTCTGGGACACCAGAGGCACGGGCTTCGTGTTCCCCTAACTGGACGTCTGGGACACCAGAGGCACGGGCTTCGTGTTCCCTAACTGGACGTCTGGGACACAGAGGCACGGGCTTCGTGTTCCCCTAACTGGACGTCTGGGACACAGAGGCACGGGCTTCGTGTTCCCCTAACTGGACGTCTGGGACACCAGAGGCACGGGCTTCGTGTTCCCCTAACTGGACGTCTGGGACACCGGAGGCACGGGCTTCGTGTTCCCCTAACTGGACGTCTGGGACACCAGAGGCACGGGTTCGTGTTCCCTAACTGGACGTCTGGGACACCAGAGGCACGGGCTTCGTGTTCCCTAACTGGACGTCTGGGACACCAGAGGCACGGGCTTCGTGTTCCCCTAACTGGACGTCTGGGACACCAGAGGCACGGGCTTCGTGTTCCCCTAACTGGACGTCTGGGACACCAGAGGCACGGGCTTCGTGTTCCCCTAACTGGACGTCTGGGACACCAGAGGCACGGGCTTCGTGTTCCCCTAACTGGACGTCTGGGACACCAGAGGCACGGGCTTCGTGCTCCCCTAACTGGACGTCTGGGACAACAGAGGCACGGGCTTCGTGTTCCCCTAACTGGAGTCTGGGACACAGAGGCACGGGTTCGTGTTCCCCTAACTGGCGTCTGGGACAACAGAGGCACGGGCTTCGTGTTCCCCTAACTGGACGTCTGGGACACCAGAGGCACGGGCTTCGTGTTCCTCTAACTGGACGTCTGGGACACCAGAGGCACGGGCTTCGTGTTCCCCTAACTGGACGTCTGGGACACCAGAGGCACGGGCTTCGTGTTCCCCTAACTGGACGTCTGGGACACCAGAGGCACGGGGTTCGTGTTCCCCTAACTGGACGTCTGGGACACCAGAGGCACGGGCTTCGTGTTCCCCGCAGTGCCCTCCTTTCATTCCGGGGTAGGACAGGCGGCACTGCTTAGTGTGCATGCGGTCAAAATGTCGTTATCCTAGTTAATGAAATGTCGTGAAGGTCGCCGAAACAATGACCAGACGCGTTGGGATTCTATCGAGACAGTGACGTCACAGGAGCGCCAGGTGCTGAAGTTACAGAACGAAGATGTTCATGGCGTGTTTTTGGTTGCCGATGGCTTGTTGTGCGTCAGCCTGGTGAGGAAAGTAACTGTACCCGTTACTTAACGAAAATGCGCGCAACAATGTTAAATGCCCACGTCGCGGCAACGCTGAATGGCTCGAACGTTACCTTCCGGTTCTGTTACGTTAGTTCCTATGGATTCCAATTGCAAGCCCGTCAAATCGGTCCAATTTGTAGACCACTCTGTCGAGAATTCGTGTTGTTTTTGTGTGGAGCCAAGGTTTCGGGATTGGCGCAATTGGAGCATAGGATGTCATTCTGGGCCAATGCAATCAATCTATACCATATTCAAAATATGTGAGCATTAGCTTTGTTTTGGGCCTGCTTTACTGATTTCGGCAATACAAAATTCACACAAAGAAAACGGAGCGCGCGTTAGAACCCAGCGGACATCGATGCCGCCCCGCAGTTGTGTCTCACCGACCCCGTACCACGGTACCCGAAGTTGTGTCTCACCCACCCCGTACCACGGTACCCGCAGTTGTGTCTCACCCACCCCGTACCACGGTACCCGCAGTTCTGTCTCACCCACCCCGTACCACGGCAGGGCTTGTGAGGCCTTGGCTGACATTGGTCTGGCATTGGCTCGGTCAAAGTTTGCCGCCAGCAGCGTTCGCCGGGTTCGAACGCGGCTGTATGTAAACACTGCTTTTCACGGCCCGCCGCGCGGCTCTGTTCGGACCCGGCCGGGGAGGCTTTCAAGACATGCGTGACCAATCAGAAGGGCCCTTCATAAGCATTGTCGCCCGCTGAATGTTGGGGGCGCGAGCCCTTCGTAGCCACGTACGGCGGAGCCCTTGCTGCTGCAGCGGTGAACTTGTACATGCGGAGACATTCACTTTTGATGGAGCTCCAACAATTTGGGAAATCAGCGTAGTACCCATAGCCGGCCCGAAACAGAATGAAATCCAAATAGCCTGGCACCACACCAATGGTTGGGTATCTTCGATCATTACGAGTCAGTCTGTGATTGCGAATGAGATCGTTGACCGGACCTTCGACTTAGTCGGCAGACTACACTCAGTCAGATTGTCTGCATGTCTGTATGTGTGTCTGTTTGTGTATGTCTGTCTGATTGTCTATCTGCATGTATGTATGCATGTGTATGTATGTACCTGTCTGTATGTATGTGTCTGTATGTATGTCTGCATTCCTGTATGTCTGTCTGTCTGCTTCTGTCAGCCTGTCTGGCTGTCTGTCTATTTCTGTATGCCTGTATGTGTCTGTCTGTCTGTCTGTGTATGTCTGGCTGTCTGTACGCCTGTCTCTGTGGTCCAGCCATTCCGCAAACAATTGTCATCTTCAAGTGTTGTAACAGTCGCAACTATTTATTTTATAAGTTCGTAAGTGAATTCTCACCCGATTCTGCGGACGGTGACCTGTCTAATGGTCAACTCGCCGCTCGACCCAGCTTGACCCGACCACAGACCCCCAGCTCCGCCCAGAAGGCGCGCCCACACCTCACACCCACCCACCACCCCTCCCGCCCCGTTGCGGCATCTCCCGCCATCTGCTGCGGTGAGACAGGTGCGGCGGCGCTGGCGGCGCGCCAAACTGGGCCAGCCGTGGCGGGAGTGCGTCTGATTGGCCGGCCGGCTGGCAGACGGCGTCGTTGTCGTGGTTACGGACGATTTGCGTGGCAGCCGCGCGCGATCACGTAACATCTGGTGTGCTCCGAGGAGGCGCGGCCGGTAGCCGTTGCCGCTGCACGTCACGTCACGGTGTGAATGTCACGTCACGTCACGGTGTGACTGTCTGTCACGTCACGTCACGGTGTGACTGTCCGTCATGTCACGTCACGTCACGTCGCGGCGTTGACACCGGAACATGGGAACGATCGAAACTTGAACTTAGCTGAGTGGTTGTTAGAGCGTCGAACTCTGGATACAAAAGGTCCCGGGTTCGACGTTCGCACCGCTCGGATGTTTCCCAATCCTGTGGCCCACCGGCGAAACAGTGTAGGCGGCGACGATTAGCAAGTGCATAAAGTGCGTCGCGAATCAAACCCGATCGAAAAATTAAACTCGCAGATTCATGGCAATGTTCGGTTTCGGACACCTCAAAATCATAACCGCACGGAAAGCCACCGCCCGCCACAAAATATGAAACGCTGCGGCAAAATGAAGCCAAATAATACAGTTGCGTGACAAGCATTCATTAACATCGATAGCGAGAGAACTAAACCAAGTATCTCAAGCAGAGAACAAGCACAAGTACCCCACTATCTCTCCTCGAAAGAAAGAGGGTGCGAGCGAGAGCGAGAGCGAGAGAGATAGAGAGATAGAGAGAGAGATAGAGAGAGAGAGAGAGAGAGAGAGAGAGAGAGAGAGAGAGAGAGAGAGAGAGAGAGAGAGAGAGAGAGAGAGAGAGAGAGAGAGAGAGAGAGAGAGAGAGAGAGAGAGAGAGAGAGAGAGAGAGAGAGAGAGAGAGAGAGAGAGAGAGAGAGAGAGAGAGAGAGAGAGAGAGAGAGAGAGAGAGAGAGAGAGAGAGAGAGAGAGAGAGAGAAAGAGTGAGAGAGAAAGGTAGAGAGCGAGACAATGAAAGAGAAAATGGGAGAGAGGCAGACACACAGAGAAGAGATGGAAGGGGCAAGGCAAGAGAAACAAAGTGGAGGACGATAGGTGACGGTAAAGTCGAGCTAAAAGAAAGTAGGTGGAAGGCTCCGGGGCTCGAAGTAAGAGCAGCTAAGTGGAGGACCTCGGGTAGCGGTCAAGTCGAAGTAAGAAGAAGGAATCGGGTAAAGAGAAGCACCCAGGCAAGATGAAGAGGAATAAAAATGGAAAATAAATAGATAATTCGGCTAACGGTAAGATCCAGATAGGAGGTAGTAAATCGACTAGAAGTAACTGGACGGTACGGTCAAGGTGGAGCGAGAGGGCAGGACGGCACGATCAAGGTGCGAGGAGCGAGAGGAACAGATTGAGTAAGACTCGGACCTCATGTACTAGGTACACAAATTTCACTTCATCTGTGAAGCGTCGCATCTGACACAAGGACACTGGGCCAGCTTTATGTTCCCTGGTGCTGAACGATTGTGTTCTCTAGTCCCAAGTTAGTATCTAGCCGTATGTCCTCTGGTGCTCTCTGGGCAAGTGCGTTCTGTGGTCCCTATGACCCTCTAGTGTGATTGTGTTCTCATGTCCCATTGTCCCATGCTCTCTGGTGTTAGCCAAGTGCGTTCTCTGGTCCCTGTGTCCATATCCATATCCCTATGTCCAATGATGCTATGATCCCTATGCCATATGCCCTAGTGTTCTCTGGTCCCTATTCCACATTCTCTCTGATGCTGGCTGAGTATTCTCTGTCTCCCTATGCCCTCTAATGACGTCGATGCCCCTAGCTCAAGGCTCTGATCTGAACATACGCACATTACCCACATAGAAGTTGGTCGTGGTGGGGCACAAAAGAAGCGGGAAACCACCCGCAGTCCCTAGCTCCACGTCATATTGGTATTGCATGCCATCCTCTGAGGTGCTATAAACGGCGCTGCCGAGCTTTCTACCGACGTGGTCGATTTGTTTTCGTGGCTTACGGCGTCTGGATGAGACCGAGTCGGCGATACGGAGCCAAACCAGGGCGGGTGGTCTGACGACGGCGTCTTCCACAGCGACGTGCGATTCATCCGAGGAACTGACACCGAATAGCTTGATATGTAAGATAGAAAGAAATGAGGAAATGCTTTCGTCAGTAAAGACAGAGGGCTATCGAAAATGCCGGGCATTGTGCTTGCGAGAACATCCGTGTTCTCGTAAACCGTTTGATACTTGACATTGCGCCTATCGCGTCATATGGAAGGTACTCTTGTTACCACCTCACCACCCGCCATTTCTCTGTTCACCTCGTCACCCCCACCCCCTTTGTCACCTCATCCTGCCATTGAATGTCCGTGGCGACGATATTTTGAAGGTATCAGCTCGCTCTATTGACCCCTACCCCCAACATCGCCAGGTCATGCTAGTGATTGAGAATGGAGACTTAGTCCCCTACACTGTTTTTCCCAGTGCATTCAGAACTTGCATCCACAAACACACAGTGCGCTCATAAGTGCATTGGAGACGGGCCACAAACCCGAAGATGGGCCTGTGTTGTACTCATTCTGGATAACCGTTAAACGAAAAGCAAAACAAAAGGAACTTCTGTGCCCCAAACCCATTTTCCATCGGCGACTGGAACTATGCCCGCAGGCTACTTCCACGCACAGCATTGTCGGCTGTTGGTCCTTGCGGTTGCCGGGGCTCCGATGGAGGTGGGTGAGCTGGGGGTGGGGTGGGGGTGGGGTGTTAATCAGTGGCTTACATCGCGCCTGCCTGCCGTCCTGATCGCCGCCCTTCACAGCTTACCACCACCTGCCGCAGCGGCCGCCCTTCGCAGCTTACCACCGCCTGCTGCAGCGGCCGCCCTTCGCAGCTTACCACCGCCTGCTGCAGCGGCCGCCCTTCACAGCTTACCACCATCTGCTCCCTCACTTACCACCATCTGCCGCCCTTACGCTTCCCACCCAGCGGCCGCCCTTCACAGCTTACCACCATCTGCTGCAGCGGCCGCCCTTCACAGCTTACCACCACCTGCTGCAGCGGCCGCCCTTCACAGCTTACCACCACCTGCCCCGGCCTTGCCCCCTTCACAGCTTCCACCACCTGCTGCAGCGGCCGCCCTTCACAGCTTACCACCGCCTGCTGCAGCGGCCGCCCTTCACAGCTTACCACCGCCTGCTGCAGCGGCCGCCCTTCACAGCTTACCACCATCTGCTGCAGCGGCCGCCCTTCACAGCTTACCACCATCTGCTGCAGCGGCCGCCCTTCACAGCTTACCACCACCTGCTGCAGCGGCCGCCCTTCACAGCTTACCACCACCTGCTGCAGCGGCCGCCCTTCACAGCTTACCACCACCTGCCGCAGCGGCCGCCTGCCGGCTACCGGGTAGACTGTCCCGCAGTGTCGCTGACTGGATCTCCCGGTAGATGGCAGCACAGTGCAGCGGTGAGCGTGGGGACTGAGCGTGGTCACCGATAATGGTAAACTATTATTGTCCGCGGTGTGGTGATGCGAGGGCGTCGTTGTGTCGCATTGACAATGGTATCGGCTCCTGCACGCCAGTGGATCTACGGAGGGAATCACCGCGGCGTTGTCCGACCCGGAAATCTACCCGCTAGAGAAAGAAACAGAAATCCATCGAAAATCAACGCACTTGACTGCCATTATGCCTCTGTGTACAGTTCGGAGCTCGTTGCAATACTCAAAGCGCTTTCCTTCGTCGAGATTTCGCAGGATGTTGAATATGTAATTCTATCCGATTCTCTAAGCAGCCTTTTGGCACTAACTGGTTTTTACCCAACTGACCCATTACTCGTTGATATTCTGACTTGTCTGACTGCTATACATCGGCTTGGGAAGACTGTGCGGTTGTGTTGGATACCCAACCATGTGGGAGTATCGGGAAACGAACGTGCCGATTCCGCAGTGAAATGGGCTGCCCGAAGACCACAAACACGTGCTTTTCCACTTCCGGCCAGGGATCTTCTTCCAGGAATATCCTCATTTATGAACACCAAGTGGCAGAGTAGCTGGAGCGCGCAGACAAGCAATAAGTTACACGAGATCAAACCAGACCTTGGAGAATGGCCATCGTGTTACCGCAGATCCAGAAGTGACGAAGTGACGCTGTGCAGACTGCGCCTCAGCCACACACATGCTGCACACCAGTACCTTATCTGCGGCGACGAGAAACCTGTGTCCCCGCTGTTCGGGAAACCTGACCGTGCGTCATGTGCTTTTCTCGTGCGAGCAGTTCTCAACAGAGCGAGGGTTGTTTTATGGAAATAATACACGGCTCAACACATATCATGATGTGCTAGCTGATGACTCGGACATTGTTCATTCTGGGAGCATATTCCGCTTTCTGAGAGCGATCGGTTTTCGAGCGATCTACACACACCCGTAACACCTGCCTGCTTAACTAACTGATGCTCAACTGGAAGTTATGGGCGCTAAATGATCACGTTTTGGTCGAAGCGCCCTTAAACTCAAATAACTAACTAACTAACACTTGACTGCCAAGAGCCTAGTATTAAAACATTCATCATTGCAGTTCCTGGCTTCAAGTGCAATTGTTGCAACCAAAACTACTTCACCCCCTCACACCTGGCGAAGAAAAACTTGTTCTCAGCGTGAAATGATACAAAGTTGAAATTCCACGACAGTTTACATTAAGTACTCGAAATCTGAGGAGATTTCGATGTGCCAGAGGTTCGGCAAGGCCGAACATTTCTCACCTCTGCTCTCATTGGTCTCCATAGTGTGTCACGTGTCCAGATGACACGTCCCCTGCCACGTTTCTGACACTGCAACCGTAAACCGCACCCCAAAAAAGAAACATTAGGTTACATGGAAAACTTTTTTTTTAAACCAAGGGGCTTCCGATATATATGTATAAGACGGTTCCTACTGCCTCCCAGCATGACTTTGTATGCATTTCGTACTCTCTGCCAAAAATGCTCGCATAAAACCTACACTCCAACTGCCATCACAAAACGAGTAGAGACGAAGGCCTGGTATCGAAACGAGCAGAAATAGATAGCTGTCCAGTTAACGCGCAGTCAGTTTCAGGACCATATCGGCAGCATCTGCACGTGACTAAAACAGGCCATTTCTAAAACGACACAGCCTTTCATTACCAATGGTCAGGTTCCCGGCCTGTGATCCTGTGATCCAGGACTGTGATGCTGGATCACTTTACTTAATTCATGTTTTTATTGATTTCCTCGCGTTGTCTCCATCCAACGTAGTTTGCTTCCATGCAACTCAATTAATCCAGAAGATTCGCATGCAGATAACCGAAGGGATATTTTCGGCGTAACCATGAATACCAGTGGCGTGATGAACATGTGCTTTCATTTCTTGGAACGCATTTTATGCGGCTCAATCAATAGCCCAAGGCCGAACACTTCCAGTATAGTTTTGCAGGTGCAGATCCAGGGAAAAAGGAGAACATGACCCCTCCCACCACGAGGCAGTTGACGATGTTTTGCACTAAAATGACATTTTCTCCAAATCAAAAACATTTTGTGAGATGAATATTGTCTTAAACAGAGCGGACGAATGTCAGCTGCTCAAATCTGACTGGCTTTTCTACATAGAAGTTGTTTCTTTCAATTCACCCCCCCCCGCCACAAGCCAGGCTTCTGGTACCACTTGTTTAAGTTTAATGGCAGATTTGTAATGAAAAAAGTGCAGACATTTTTCGCTGGATGAATGAAGACCAAAATAATTTTTCACCTTCGTGGTGTCGCATCACATCTCCGACAGAAATGTCCGCGACATAATTATCTGAGGCCTGAGACAGAAGTGCCGTGATCTGCTCGGGTCACGCATGCGGCGCGAACGGCTGTCTCGCGCTGCAGTTGCGTCACCGTGTTGATAGACCACCGGCGGCCAAGTAGAATGACCAGCAGCTGAGCGTTGAGACCGCCCTATTCTACTTTCCACTCAGTCTCTCACGATCGATTAGTAGCCGATCGCAAGATTGATTGGCACACTCTGTAGATAAGAGCTATACAGCTTCCAGTTCTAACAAAGCGAATCGGTGCGTGCAATATCTCTGGCATCAATATTGTCTGTCTTGTGCCCTACATCTAATTGAGGGGCAGCTGCTGATCATCTGTGGATGCCAGCTGCACAGTAGCACGGGCTGTACACACCTCCAGATGTACGGATCGCGAGACAACGCCGAGCGGCTTTCTCTGGCTTCTCACCGGCGGAGGTGCCCGTCGCAAAAATCGCACCAGCTGTCGCTGTTATTCACTAGTTGTGAATTAGAGTCGATCTTCGGGCTGCAGCTTTCTCGCAGGCTGTGCGCACATTCCGACCTCAGTGCAGCGGCTGATCCACGGGGGGCCGGGGGATATGACCCCTCCCATCCTCCTGATAGCCATGTGGCGCCACTTCGACTGCAATAAGGCACCCTTTGTGACTCTTCAGTGCACCCCCGCCTCCGCTCAACGAGCTTTTTAGCCGACGGAGACACTCATGGCTGAAAAGGCAATGACGGCAACGTTTATAATAAATTTACAATAAATTAATAAACTCCCTACATTTATGGTATCCCTTCAGAACAATTACTCCCCGATCAGAATTCCCAGATGCTTGCGTGTCATCGTTGGCTGTTTTTTCCTTGATTGGATCACCTTTGGTTGCGATGGAATCAGGAGCGGCGGAACGAATCGCGTCTACGGAGGGGGGGGGGGAGGCGCTGTGCTCAGATATCGACATTTATTTGGTAGCGTAGGATCTGGCAATGACGGCAACGTTTTTTTTAATGTGCTGTTCACGCGACTAAGTCTTTGTTAGACGCATGGTAAGCTAGGATTGTGATTCCCAGTGGCAGAGACGCAACATATTTTGGGTGGTGGCAGGAGGGGCTTAGGCTGATTTTGTCGTGCAAGGTCAAAGTGACGCTATGAAATTCGCGAAATCGAACGTTTTTGCTCTCAAAAGACCGCGTTCTTGCTGCATGCAACATTCACTTCGGCAATAAAATGCGTCCACCATATTTTTCTTCAGCAACAAATATCGGGAATCATTGGCCCCTGGCAATTATATGCTTCCGGGAGTAAGGTAGTGTTTATGCTTTCCTACTATAATCTTGTTCTTACATCAATTCTCAATGCATTGGTATTATAAATGTTTATAAACATTGATATTGTAATGCTTGAAGAAACTAGATCATTTACATGGGCGCAGGCAGGACTGAGGCCAGGAATGGGACGCTGCCGAAAATGTACTGAAACAAAACACGGGCGCCCGCATTGAGCGGTGGCCGCCACCGCCGCCGGCGCCTCCGCCGACCCACTGGCTCAGTTGCAGCGCGGCCCGGCAGGTGGCCGCTCGCGGCGCGCCAGTTTTTTGGCGCGCCGCCTGACCTCGACGCGCCGCGGCCGGACGTCGGAAGGCCGCAGATGGCGCGCTGGACACACCTGGCCCACGCGGCGCCCGCATCGCGCCATCGGCGCGCACAAACCGCGCCAGCGCCGGCTCTGGGTCACCGGGTCGGCCGGCCCACTGGTGCTGTCCGGCACGGTACGGTACTGTACGGTACTGTACGGTACTGTACGGTACTGTACGGTACTGTACGGTACTGTACGGTACTGTACGGTACTGTACGGTACTGTACGGCACTGTACGGCACTGTACGGCACTGTACGGCTACGGTACTACTGTACGGTACGGTACTGTACGGTACTGTACGGTACTGTACGGTACTGTACGGTACTGTACGGTACTGCATACTGTACGGTACGGTACTGTACGGTACTGTACGGTACTACGGTACTGTACGGTACTGTACGGTACTGTACGGTACTGTACGGTACTGTCGGCACTGTACGGTACGGTACTGTACGGTACTGTACGGTACTGTACTGTACGGTACTGTACGGTACTGTACGGTACTGTACGGTACTGTACGGTACTGTACGGTACTGTACGGTACTGTACGGTACTGTACGGTACTGTACGGTACTGTACGGTACGGTACTGTACTGTACGGTACTGTACGGTACTGTACGGTACTGTACGGTACTGTACGGTACTGTACGGTACTGTACGGTACTGTACGGTACTGTACGGTACTGTACGGTACTGTACGGTACGGTACTGTACGGTACTGTACGGTACTGTACGGTACTGTACGGTACTGTACGGTACTGTACGGTACTGTACGGTACTGTACGGTACTGTACGGTACTGTACGGTACTGTACGGTACTGTACGGTACTGTACGGTACTGTACGGTACTGTACGGTACTGTACGGTACTGTACGGTACTGTACGGTACTGTACGGTACTGTACGGTACTGTACGGTACTGTACGGTACTGTACGGTACTGTACGGTACTGTACGGTACTGTACGGTACTGTACGGTACTGTACGGTACTGTACGGTACTGTACGGTACTGTACGGTACTGTACGGTACTGTACGGTACTGTACGGTACTGTACGGTACTGTACGGTACTGTACGGTACTGTACGGTACTGTACGGTACTGTACGGTACTGTACGGTACTGTACGGTACTGTACGGTACTGTACGGTACTGTACGGTACTGTACGGTACTGTACGGTACTGTACGGTACTGTACGGTACTGTACGGTACTGTACGGTACTGTACGGTACTGTACGGTACTGTACGGTACTGTCAGGTACTGTACGGTACTGTACGGTACTGTACGGTACTGTACGGTACTGTACGGTACTGTACGGTACTGTACGGTACTGTACGGTACTGTACGATACGTACTGTACGGTACTGTACGGTACTGACGGTACTGTCACGGTACTGTACGGTACTGTACGGTACTGTACGGTACTGTACGGTACTGCACGGTACTGCACGGTACTGCACGGTACTGTACGGCACTGCACGGCACTGCACGGTACTGCACGGCACTGCACGGCACTGCACGGCACTGTACGGCACTGTACGGCACTGTACGGCACTGTACGGCACTGTACGGCACTGTACGGCACTGTACGGCACTGTACGGCACTGTACGGCACTGTACGGCACTGTACGGCACTGTACGGCACTGTACGGCACTGTACGGCACTGTACGGCACTGTACGGCACTGTACGGCACTGTACGGCACTGTACGGCACTGTACGGCACTGTACGGCACTGTACGGCACTGTACGGCACTGTACGGCACTGTACGGCACTGTACGGCACTGTACGGCACTGTACGGCACTGTACGGCACTGTACGGCACTGTACGGCACTGTACGGCACTGTACGGCACTGTACGGCACTGTACGGCACTGTACGGCACTGTACGGCACTGTACGGCACTGTACGGCACTGTACGGCACTGTACGGCACTGTACGGCACTGTACGGCACTGTACGGCACTGTACGGCACTGTACGGCACTGTACGGCACTGTACGGCACTGTACGGCACTGTACGGCACTGTACGGCACTGTACGGCACTGTACGGCACTGTACGGCACTGTACGGCACTGTACGGCACTGTACGGCACTGTACGGCACTGTACGGCACTGTACGGCACTGTACGGCACTGTACGGCACTGTACGGCACTGTACGGCACTGTACGGCACTGTACGGCACTGTACGGCACTGTACGGCACTGTACGGCACTGTACGGCACTGTACGGCACTGTACGGCACTGTACGGCACTGTACGGCACTGTACGGCACTGTACGGCACTGTACGGCACTGTACGGCACTGTACGGCACTGTACGGCACTGTACGGCACTGTACGGCACTGTACGGCACTGTACGGCACTGTACGGCACTGTACGGCACTGTACGGCACTGTACGGCACTGTACGGCACTGTACGGCACTGTACGGCACTGTACGGCACTGTACGGCACTGTACGGCACTGTACGGCACTGTACGGCACTGTACGGCACTGTACGGCACTGTACGGCACTGTACGGCACTGTACGGCACTGTACGGCACTGTACGGCACTGTACGGCACTGTACGGCACTGTACGGCACTGTACGGCACTGTACGGCACTGTACGGCACTGTACGGCACTGTACGGCACTGTACGGCACTGTACGGCACTGTACGGCACTGTACGGCACTGTACGGCACTGTACGGCACTGTACGGCACTGTACGGCACTGTACGGCACTGTACGGCACTGTACGGCACTGTACGGCACTGTACGGCACTGTACGGCACTGTACGGCACTGTACGGCACTGTACGGCACTGTACGGCACTGTACGGCACTGTACGGCACTGTACGGCACTGTACGGCACTGTACGGCACTGTACGGCACTGTACGGCACTGTACGGCACTGTACGGCACTGTACGGCACTGTACGGCACTGTACGGCACTGTACGGCACTGTACGGCACTGTACGGCACTGTACGGCACTGTACGGCACTGTACGGCACTGTACGGCACTGTACGGCACTGTACGGCACTGTACGGCACTGTACGGCACTGTACGGCACTGTACGGCACTGTACGGCACTGTACGGCACTGTACGGCACTGTACGGCACTGTACGGCACTGTACGGCACTGTACGGCACTGTACGGCACTGTACGGCACTGTACGGCACTGTACGGCACTGTACGGCACTGTACGGCACTGTACGGCACTGTACGGCACTGTACGGCACTGTACGGCACTGTACGGCACTGTACGGCACTGTACGGCACTGTACGGCACTGTACGGCACTGTACGGCACTGTACGGCACTGTACGGCACTGTACGGTACTGTACGGCACTGTACGGCACTGTACGGCACTGTACGGCACTGTACGGCACTGTACGGCACTGTACGGCACTGTACGGCACTGTACGGCACTGTACGGCACTGTACGGTACTGTACGGTACTGTACGGTACTGTACGGCACTGTACGGCACTGTACGGCACTGTACGGCACTGTACGGCACTGTACGGCACTGTACGGCACTGTACGGCACTGTACGGCACTGTACGGCACTGTACGGCACTGTACGGCACTGTACGGTACTGTACGGCACTGTACGGCACTGTACGGCACTGTACGGCACTGTACGGCACTGTACGGTACTGTACGGCACTGTACGGCACTGTACGGTACTGTACGGCACTGTACGGCACTGTACTGTACGGCACTGTACGGCACTGTACGGCACTGTACGGCACTGTACGGCACTGTACGGCACTGTACGGCACTGTACGGCACTGTACGGCACTGTACGGCACTGTACGGCACTGTACGGCACTGTACGGCACTGTACGGCACTGTACGGCACTGTACGGCACTGTACGGCACTGTACGGCACTGTACGGCACTGTACGGCACTGTACGGCACTGTACGGCACTGTACGGCACTGTACGGCACTGTACGGCACTGTACGGCACTGTACGGCACTGTACGGCACTGTACGGCACTGTACGGCACTGTACGGCACTGTACGGTACTGTACGGTACTGTACGGTACTGTACGGTACTGTACGGTACTGTACGGCACTGTACGGTACTGTACGGTACTGTACGGTATCGTACGGTATCGTACGGTACTGTCCGGTACTGTACGGTACTGTCCGATACTGTGTGGTACTGTACGGTACTGTACGATACTGTACGGTACTGTACGGTACTGTACGGTACTGTACGGTACTGTACGGTACTGTACGGTACTGTACGGTACTGTACGGTACTGTACGGTACTGTACGGTACTGTACGGTACTGTACGGTACTGTACGGTACTGTACGGTACTGTACGGTACTGTACGGCACTGTACGGCACTGTACGGTATTGTACGGTATTGTACGGTATCGTACGGTACTGTCCGGTACTGTACGGCACTGTACGGTATTGTACGGTACTGTACGGTATCGTACGGTATAGTACGGTACTGTCCGGTACTGTACGGTATTGTACGGTACTGTACGGTACTGTACGGTACTGTACGGTACTGTACGGTACTGTACGGTACTGTACGGTACTGTACGGTACTGTCCGATACTGTACGGTACTGTACGGTACTGTACGGTACTGTACGGTACTGTACGGTACTGTACGATACTGTACGGTACTGTACGGGTACTGTACGGTACTGTACGGTACTTACGTACGGTACTGTACGGTACTGTACGGTACTGTACGGTACTGTACGGTACTGTACGGTACTGTACGGTACTGTACGGTACTGTACGGTACTGTACGGTACTGTACGGTACTGTCCGATACTGTACGGTACTGTACGGTACTGTACGGTACTGTACGGTACTGCCAGATACTGTACGGTACTGTCCGATACTGTCCGATACTGTCAGGTACTTTACGGTACTGTACGATACTATACGATACTGTCCGATACTATACGATACTGTCCGATACTATGCGATACTGTCCGATACTATACGATACTGTCCGATACTGTCGGATACTGTCAGGTACTGTCCGATACTGTCAGGTACTGTACGGTACTGTACGATACTATACGATACTGTCCGATACTGTACGATACTGTCCGATACTGTCCGACACTGTACGGTACTGTACGATACTATACGATACTGTCAGATACGGTACGGTACTGTCCGATACTGTACGGTACTGTCAGATACTGTATGGTACTGTATTGTCTAATACTGTCAGGTACTGTACGGTACTGTACGATACTATACGATACTGTCCGATACTGTACGGTACTGTCCGATACTGTCAGATACTGTCAGGTACTGTACGGTACTGTCCGATACTATACGATACTGTCCGATACTGTATGATACTGTCCGATACTGTACGGTACTGTCCGATACTGTACGGTACTGTCAGATATTGTACGGTACTGTATTGTCTAATACTGACTGGTACTGCCTGATGCCACCTGGTACTGTCTGGTATAACCTGGTGCTGCCGGGGACCACCTGGTACTGTCTGGTATAACCTGGTGCTGCCCAATACTACCTGGTATTGTTTGGTATAACCTGGTACTGGTGGGTACTACCTGGTACTGTCTAGCATAATCTGGTTCCGCCTAATCCAGCTTGAAACTATCCCATACTGTCAGTATGGGATAGTATGTTAGTGCCGGATATTGTCTAATTCTGCCTGTTGCTGCTTGAAACTGAAAGATAGTGTCGCATGCCGTCTCGGTACTTCTGATACTACTTGTACTACTGATACTCCCACTACTAATACTACTCATACTACTGAAACTCCCACTACTGATACTATTGATACTCCAACTACTGATACTACTAATACTCCCACTACTGATACCGTTTGACAGTATGTGACGTCTGACAGTGTGTGACGTTGTCTGACAGGATTGATAGTATGTGACGTCTGACAGTGTTGAACGGTATGCGACGTTGTCTGACAGTGTTGATAGCAGCGTATTGGAGTTGAAGTAAATTAAAGAAATGACTCCATTCCGACTGTTTCTCCAAATGAGGAGTGATTCCAATTCCGACTCCTCTTTCTCACAAAGTGGAATGACTCCAAATTCCTGGTCATGCCAAAAAGGAGTTAAAATCCGATTCCTAATTCCTCTTTGATAAGACAGCCCTATTTCCGGGTGAAAAAGAGTAAAATCAAACTCCTTAATTCCTTTTTCATTCCGTCCCTTTTAATTTTATAAACAGCCCAGCATGTTTAGTATATGTATAACGTCGGATGATTTGCTCGCCATATCCTGGTCAGAAATCCGAAGAAACAACTACCAGGTGCAAGGCGATGTGTCCGGTTACCAGGTCTGTCCCAGGAGTCTCGCCGTGGTGTCGTGTCTCTCATATGTAACAAATCCCATAGTTGGCGAGGACCGGCTTGGCCGCCGCCCTCGCTCGGAAGGATTTGGTGACGTCCCCGGGTTCACGATTAATTGGTGGGGGCGAATGGTTTAGGGCCAGGTCTGGCCCCTCAAATGAAGTTGCCGCCGGACGGAGCCCGGACTCGCTGTCTCAAGCCGCCACCAGTCCAGTGATTTTGGCGCAGCTGTTGTTTTTGTGTCCGGCGTTAAAAAAACATGGTTTTAATCAAAACCAGGGGCGCAGCCACGGGGATGGCCAAGGGGACATTGGCCCCTCCCTTACGGCCATAGTTTACCATTTTGTCATTGAAACTGCCCATCATCCAAAGTTGGCCTCCTCCTTCGACACTAATAGCTCGCCCCCTCCTTCAGAAAGTCCTGGCTACATCTCTGATCACAATGCACAACGATATAATAACTATAAACTGACCCAAAATATACAAACCATTCTAGAAACCACTTGACGTGTATTCGGTTACGCAGACGGACACATGACGTTTTACCGGGTATTACGTTTCACAAACACCAATCGTTCCAGCATAGCGGGCTTTAGCCGATTTCTCCTGGCACGGCAGATGTCGCCAGCTGTTGAGAACAGACGCTCGGCCGGCGCACTCGAGGTAGGTAGGGCAAAGATTGCCCTGGCAGCCTCTAACAGTTTGGGGTAGACATCACGCCTATCTTTCCAGAACGACAAAGGGTCACACGTGCTGTCCAGCCGCTCCGCCTCTCTTACGTAACGGTCCATCTCGTCGTCCACCTGGTCATTGCGGCACGTGGTCATCGGTGTGCTCTTACGCTTTCGTTTCAAGTATGAGAACAGGCCAGGGCCCCTCTCGTTCTGATCTGTATTCGCCACTGCTTCGTCTTCGCATGTCGAGGGCGAGGCAGTCTCCACCACCTTCAGCACTTTCTTCACAGTCCGCTCGCACACGGTCCTGATTTGAATCTCCTCATCACTGTCCAGCCAAGTGCACCCAAAGTTTGGGTCCAAAAAGGCCGCGGATACCAGCAAAGGATCGTCCATCAGGCCGTCAAACCTCTTGTGTACGCTCTGACTGAGAGCCTTCACTGTCTTCTTCGTTGACACTGCACTGTCTTCCAATTCACTGAGGACACCATGCATGCTTTTGATGGCTGGTATGACTTTACTGCTGGTACAGACGTCGGCTTCGAACAGTGCGGTGGCCTCCTGGAATGACTCCAGAATTGAAATGATCTCACCTATCATGTCCAGTTCATGCTTCGTCATCTTCATGTTGCCCTTCGTGCATGCCTGCAATCTGTTTTGGATCGACGGATGTTTGGTGACGACAGAGTGGAATTTCTTAAGCATTTTCCACTGAGCATTCCAGCGGGTCGCATTTGCGACATTAAAGCGTGTTCCGGATTCTGCCAGCAGGAGTTCAGCGTCCGAGACGCTGTGCCTGGTGAATGAGACGATTTTGGACGCCTTCCTGATGACGCTATCCATCACCGAGTCCATTTCCCGCTTCAGGCCGTCCTTCACACATAGTTGTGGCGTGTGACATGCACAACCCGACTGCAGTGTGACGTCCTTCAGAGTCATCTGGAGGTCGCCATCACAGTACAGACCAGACACATCGTGATCCTCGTGGTCGGTCGGTTCTAGCTCGTCCCAGTCATCCCCAATGTTGGAGTCAAAGCCTGGCACGGTCTACGCAAATGCCTTCAGCACGTTCGATGTTACCTCTGTTAACCAGCTGTTCGTCTGTTACCACCCGGTTCACCTTTCCCTCCAGTTCCCACTCAGCGATTAGCTCCGAGTACTCTAACCCGGTTCACCTTTCCCTCTAGTTCCCACTCAGCGATTAGCTCAGAGTACTCTAACTCGGTTCACCTTTCCCTCTAGTTCCCACTCAGCGATTAGCTCAGAGTACTCTAACCCGGTTCACCTTTCCCTCCAGTTCCCACTCAGCGATTAGCTCAGAGTACTCTAACTCGGTTCACCTTTCCCTCCAGTTCCCACTCAGCGATTAGCTCAGAGTACTCTAACTCGGTTCACCTTTCCCTCCAGTTCCCACTCAGCGATTAGCTCAGAGTACTCTAACTCGGTTCACCTTTCCCTCCAGTTCCCACTCAGCGATTAGCTCAGAGTACTCTAACTCGGTTCACCTTTCCCTCTAGTTCCCACTCAGCGATTAGCTCAGAGCACTCGGTCCAAATTTTGTCGCTCGTATGCGAACCGTGGATCACTCTGCATGCCAAATATAACATATTGGCCACGAAGTCCGGCGTCACAACACTGGCCGTCAACCCCATGTACGCTGTCAATGTGCGGCTTGTCCATATATCCATGGTCAGACCCACGGAATCTACAGACCTAAGCACTGGACTGATTTCCCTTTTGATCTTGTCAACTCGTCTTGGTATGAGTGTGTCTGTCATCTTCTCATATGACGGTACTTTTTATGCTGGGGCAGCAACCTGTAACAAAGCAATTGTAGGCCGTCAAACAATGCCTTTGTATAGTGGAATTAAAAAAAAGTGCTGGTATGATCCATTTTCGGCGTCAAAATTTTGCCTGAAAGGGAATTTAATGACCAAAGTTCAAAAATGTTGAAAATGTTAAAAACTTTTACACTTATTTTTATAACAATTTTTAAAGCGAAAACTAGCTATGCCCCAGCTTTTGGCCCTAACCGCCATATTATAGTTTCCATCCGCGGCGTATTCCGGAGGGGGGCAAGGGTCGCAACTGCCCTCCGGTCGAAAAGTCCCGGAGGCGAACCGATGCATTTTGTCCACCGGGATCTCCTATTTTTCCCCTCCCAATTTCCCCAACCCCAGCATGTTGTCAGCCTTAATTTTTACATCGGAAACTGAAATTTTATCAGGAAGGATGAGTTGTAATAATTTAGCAGCATACGTACTGTGATCAAAACGACATGAAATTTCGGCGGGCACACACATCTGCAATTGAACATGGTGTAAAATTTTATCGCTCGCATTTCGTAACCTGCCGACCCCCCCCCCCCCCTTCACCACACTCTCAGATCTGCTTTGGGCCCCGCTCGAAATTAGAATCCGCCGCGGCTGATAGTTTCTCTAACTGTTGTGGTAAGCGTCAGAACAGTGCAAGTGGGGTGGGATATGGAGTCTCCCAGATCTTTAGCCTACTTTCATACATATATACACAAAACACACCTCTGCAAACAGTTCGTACCAAAACGAGCCTAGTGCTATGTACAGCAATTTTCTTTTAACACGCGCACGTCCGGCGGTCCGCGCCAACTTCGCCGGTCCGGGGGGCAGATGTCTGCCCCTCAAGATCTCCAGAACTATGTTAGGTAGCGACAATTTTTTTTCGGTCATTTTTTTTTCGCTCTGAACAATATTAAGGGCACCAGTGGTCAAAGAAGGTCAAATTGGCTACTGCGGGATTTGGTGGTTTTTGGCGAATATCATTTGGGTAATAAAGATAGAGCAACGAAACCTGCACCATTGTGATTGTCTCATTGAGATGCTTTGAATGATATATCACATGGCCCAGGTAGATCAACATGTGACCTTGACCTCTGGTCAAGGTCAAACATGGACCTAACCAGGTCATGTTGCATATCATTCAACGCGTCCCGATCATACAATCATAATGGAAGTAGAATCGTGTTTCTACCTCAATTCTGTCAAAAGTTATTGAGGGAAATGCTTACGTGACCCTAATTGGTCTTTGGTGACCTAGTCAAGGTCACCGGTCTAAACAGTGAGTGCGATGGTTGAAAGTGACCCAAAACTCAGTGACATGGGCAATATAAATCAAACTGGACCACTTCCTGCGAAGTTATACAGGTTTTGTTTTCCTCCATAGGTTTATAATGGAGTGGCCACAATTCTGACCTGACCTTAGGTTACTGATAATAAAATTATATGGTATTACGATTGTAGTCCCTGATGACCTTATGCCACCCTATAAGTTTCATCTTGATCGGACCAACACTGTGACAGTGGCAACACCTGGAACTCCGAAGGATGTTGGGTCACTTCGCCTGACCTGGTAACCTGACCTGAGATGACCCAGAGGAAAGAATTTCTGAGAATATGCGGAAAAGACTGATGAGCAGCCATGCGAGGTTTGGCGTTGCTAATCAAGTTAGTATGGCGGAAAATTAGGAAAATCCGCAAGGGGGGCGGACGTGTGCGTGTTAAATAAATACTTTACAAATACTGTTTTTCAATGCGCAATATGAGAGTGGCCAGGGGACAAAACTCATTTTAGACTCAATGTTTACCATGCAACATATCACTGTCCAGTGATACCGTGCTCCTGTACCGGCGCACGTACGCACGCCGGGTCCAAACCTTGTCTTCAATTTCAAACGTGTTAGGGTCGGGTCAAGCCTGTTTCCATAAATGTTACCAAATTGATGCCTCTGCCACACATTTAAACACTACCGATAACCAATTATTATGCGCAGTAAATGGGGAAAAATGTACCTGAAATTGGCATGAAATTTAACTCCTTAATTCAAATTCCTTTCCTAAAATATGAGTCACTCCAATTCCTGCTGGACGATCCTGGAGTGACTCCAACTCCAACTCGTCTGAGAAAAAATGGCGGAGTCATTCCGGAGTCATTCCAACTCCAACAACTCCAACACCAATACACTGATTGATAGTATGTGACGGCTGACAGTGTTGATAGTATGCGACGTTGTCTGACAGTGTTGATAGTATGCGACGTTGTCTGACAGTGTTGATAGTATGCGACGTTGTCTGACAGTGTTGATAGTATGTGGCATTGTCTGACAGTGTTGATAGTATGTGGCATTGTCGGACAGTGTTGATAGTATGCGACGTTGTCTGACAGTGTTGATAGTATGTGACGTCTGACAAGGTTGATAGTATGTGACGTTGTCTGACAGTATATGACGTTGTTTGATAGTGTGACGTTGTCTGACAGTGTGTGACGTTGTCTGCCAGTGTGTGACGTTGTCTGACAGTGTGTGACGTTGTCTGACAGTGTTGATAGTATGCGACGTTGTCTGACAGTGGTGTTAATATGTGATGTTTACTGGAAGTTCTGATAGTATATGATGCCTGACGTCTGATAGTGTGTGACGTTGTCTGGCAGTGTTGATAGCGTCCTGTCGAGGTGTTAGTTCATGCAAACCACCGGGTTAGGCGCGGTTAATTATGATATCATTGGGTCAACGCTGTTATTTCGCGTCATTTATATATGCATATATGCATATATATATATATATATATATATATATATATATATATATATATATATATATATATATATATATAAATGTCGGGAAATACCGAAAACTTTCGAGGCGCGGAGCGCAGAGATGACCCTCGGTATCGCGTCATGAAAATCACAAAATGTATCGGTTAATCTAGTTTTTTATATTGCTAAGGGGAGGGGAAGCGGACCCACGCCGCCACCCTTTGGCTGCGTCTTGATTGTCTCCAACGGATTCCTGCCTCGTGAAAATCTGGCGCGGCGATTTGCGCGGCCGCAGCCGTTCTTTTTCGATCAGAAATAAAAACAGCACGACACTGATCCGGCCGGCGGCGAGTTATCCCTGCGGAGATGGGCCGGCGCCGCCTCTGCAGGTGTGCCGCTAATTGCTGCATAATCCACCAGGCGGCAGCACCGGCGCAGCTGGCGCAGCTGGCGCAGCTGGCGACACGGCCAGCTGCCGTCTGCGCTCTGGCTCGGCCAACGCAGTGGCCGGCCGGGCGTCGAGGAGAAGCGCATGGGGTGGTGTGGGCGGGGGGAGGGTCGTCTGGGGGTGGAACAGATTGTCTCAGCCAGGTGTCCCCTGCTGAGGACTTAGGTGGGCGGGGGAGGGTCGTCTGGAGGTGGAACAGATTATCTCGGCCAGGTGTCCCCTACTGAGGACGTAGGTGGGCGGGGGGGGTCGTCTGGGGGTGGAACAGATTGTCTCAGCCAGGTTCCCCCTGCTGAGGACGTAGGTGGCGGGGGGGGTCGTCTGGTGGGGGCAAATTGTCTCGGCCAGGTGTCCCTATGCTGGGGACGTAGACGAAAAGGGGGCGGCCTGGGAGGTCGGAACGCATCGTCTCAGCCAGCTGTTCCCTGCTGAGGATGTGAGCGTTTCGTTCGAAGGTGTTTCCCTGGAACATGGGCATACGTTGGCCTCTGTGTGCCTTTAATATCTGGTACCTGCCGACACCGGCGCATAAGCGAATAGCAAGAGGAAGCTTCCTCCCCCACACCAAACAGACTAAATATTTTTGCTTGGGGAAACTCGTATAAAGGAACGGGTTTCTTCGAAGCTTGGAATATTTAATGTGGAAAATATTTACTTAAAACGGCCCCATAATCGCTGACGAAATCACTGACGTAATAATCCCAGGGTGAGATTTCAGAGGCTCGAGAAATGTCTGAAATTTAGCCCCCCCCCCCTCTACCCAAACAAAAACAAAAATTATATTCCCAAGTCACATCTGAATCCGCCCCAAGAAACGGCGGAATGGATGCCACGCTTGGCGTTGGAGTCCAATAGCGTGTCAATGATGTTGCACTAGCGGCGCAGGGACAATCGCTTCTACTCCAATTTCTCTGCGATCTTCTACGATCCAAGCCATTACCGCTATGGGACGCTATGGGAATACCGTTAAGGCTATGGGGACACTGGTAACGCTATGGGGATAGCATTGACCGGAATTAATTGGCCTTAAAAATTGACCCTCTCCATCCCACCTACAATTTGCGTTGCCGTTTCTACACCGCGAGGACACCGCGAGGACACCGCGAGGACACCGCGAGGAAGTTCCTGAAGCCCGAGAGGACATCCCGTGGGTGCGTCGGGCGGATACCTGTGGAGGTGAGGCGGCACCCTGGCTGCCAGAAGAGCAACCAAACAAAAGAAAACAAACAAACCAAAAACGGTGTTTTACAACTCTAGCCGCCCGCGCCGAACGTTCGGGGCGCCTCCGGCTCCGGCGCCGGCAGCGCCCCTGGCGGCGGCCGGCCGCAGCCCTCCGACAGGTGGCGCATCTGCGGGCGCAGATTGGAGCCGCGCATGCCCGCTAACCGGCCGCCGGCCGGCCGTAATTGCGATAATGGCGGGAACCACCTCAGCAGGCCGTTAGTCGGCGCGTGGCCCTGTTCAAAACGGCAGTCTCGCGCGTCGCCAGAATCACGGCCGGGGCCAGGTGTTGGTCCAACGGTCCAGCGGTCAAACGGTCCAGCGGTCCAGCGGTCCGGCGGTCCAACAGTCCAGCGGGCCAACGGTCCAGTGGGCCAACGGTCCAGCGATCCAACGGCCCAGCGGTCCAGCGGTCCGGCGGTCCAACAGTCTAGTGGGCCAACGGTCCAGCGGTCCAACGGTCCAACGATCCAGCGGTCCAACGGTCCAGCGGTCCAGCGGTCCAACGGTCCAGCGGTCCAGCGGTCCAGCGGTCCGGCGATCCAACAGTCCAGCGGGCCAACGGTCCAGCAGTCAAACGGTCCAGCGATCCAGCAGTCCAACGGTCCAACAGTCCAGGGGTCAAACGGTCAAACAGTCAGACGGTCCAGCGGTCCAACGGTCCAGCAGTCCAACGGCTCGGCCCGACACTGATTTGTTGCAGCCATTCGAAACACTACCACCAGGGCGGAGGAACGGGTGGTGGTGGGGTAAGGAGACGGAGGAACGTGTGATGGTGGGGTAATGTGACCGAGGAACGGGTGGTGGTGGGGTAAGGAGACGGAGGAACGGGTGGTGGTGGGGTAAGGAGACGGAGTAACGGGTGGTGGTGGGGTAAGGAGACGGAGGAACGTGTGATGGTGGGGTAATGTGACCGAGGAACGGGTGGTGGTGGGGTAATGAGACGGAGGAAGGGGCGGCGGTGGGGTAATGAGACGGAGGAACGGGTGGTGGTGGGGCAACGGAGGAACGGAGGAACGGGTGGTGGTGGGTTGTGGGTGTAGGGCGATGGTGGGATAATGTGGGATAATGGATAAGTGCCGCACGAACTAAGGCAACTGACAGTTTCCACGTTTGGTCGCCGCCTTAGGCGGCATTTGTGCATGGAACGGTCAGATCGACCTGATCTGCTTCCTGGCTTCTTATCATACTTGCTGACTTATCTTCATACCTGCTGACTTCTTATCATGCTTACCGTATTTGCCGACTCTTCCCGTGCCGCTGGTATGAGGAATTGATATGTTTTTATGCGTGTCTGTGACAGCCCTTTTTCATGTGACATCTGTTTTAAAAATCGGCAATAGCCACGTGTTTATTGTGGATGGTCTGACTATGCGCCTTTTCTTTGTCTTTGCGGGTCGGGTTGTGGTGGGCGGAAAGTGGGTAAGGATTCCAAGGTCAAGCGTAAGCTTTTGATCACTGCCAAATCTAGTCCACCAGGTTGGACGGGGGTAACTTTCGACGCCGGCCGAACCCCCATCCCCACCGTAATGTACGAAAGATTTCAGTCACGGGATGGGAAAGGATTTGAAAAGTGCCCATCCTTGTAAAAGTCACCAGATTTCTATCGGTATTTTTCCAAAGGGGATCATTTTTCAATTGAAATAATCAATTACAACATAATTTTCTGTGGAGGGAACCAACCTACCACCGTCACTCTCAAGTCATCAGAATTCAAAGGTTTCATGTCGATTGTTCCAAGGTTTCTATGGTGTCTGTTTATCAGTCAGGTCGCATGTATACATTTACGTCTGTGCAACCGGCTTTAAAAGCTTCTTTTTTTTCATTTTCATGCGCTACAGTTCACGCGATCACGTGAAAGTTCGCCACCACGTGAAAGTTCGTGCTATTGCACAATCTCCATGTGCATTCGTCGGATTTGCTACACTGCTTGCGTTTCTGCGGTTTCTGCTAGGCTATTTGCGCTTGGATAATTGCTACCATATGATGGTCTTGCGCCATATCAGAAGTCTCAGGATATTTTGTATCATGATTCTGGAGGAAAATCTGATGCATTCAAGTCGAAACTATTTTTCTTCTTTGCACAATTAATGGTGAAATAGGAATCCGGATACCTCGATTAGCGTTGTTATATGTACCCTTTTCTCACTTTTTGACATCTTTTTGGTTATATATGCACACAGACCGGCTGCGGAACCGAGACGCGGATTTTGTGTCGTTTTTAGAACCATATCTGCTTTTGTTGCTTATTGAGGTATTTGAGGGACTCAGTGCAATGGTATCCTAGCGCGATTTTGATACCAAACGTGATTAGTTGCGTCTTTTTTGGACACACGTTTTCTGTTCGTTTTTGAGGGACTGGCACGTTTTCGAAGGCCCAATATGTTTATTTACTGTTCCAGCGCGTTTTGTGACTGTCACCTTTTCTGGGTTTCCGTCTGTTTTTCCGTCTTTATGCCGTCTTTGCGGCGAAGGGGCGTTTTGAGGCTCTCGACGTGTTTGAGGGTCTCCATTGTGTTTCGAAGGTTCCAAGTGAGTTTATTTAGGTGCCCGGTGCATACTGTGAAGCCAGTTCAGCTTTTTTTTTGGAACAGGATGCGTTTTTCCAGGTTCCGGTAGTTTTTCTGATTCCCAGTGGCTTTGAAGGCTGGATTTATGTAGTGTTATTTGCAACGACGATTTTTGGGCCCCAAGCGATTTTTTGGTGGCCCAAACGTAATCTCTCCGGTTTAAGGTTCGAATTTTCGTGGCACTGAAGCGAGTTTTCTGTGCTTCTGTCTTTTTGTGACCTCATCTGAATTTTTGCTTGGCTCGAGTCACTTTTCCCGGTCCCGGCGTAATTTGTGGGCCCCGGCGCGATTCGTGGGGCCTCAGCATAATCCTTTCTGAAGCTCTGCACGTTTCTTTCGGGCCCTGCGGGATTTTGTGGATCTCTAGTATTATATTTAAAAATCAGGAGCAGAGTTATTGCCAGTGTCAGGAGTTCTTCGTTAGGGTCACTGTTAGGCTTGCTGTGAGGATCGCTGTCAAGAGTTAGGGTCACTGTTCAATTTGCGGGATCCGGTTTGATTTTATTCGGATCTAGGTTCGAATTTGAGACATCAGCGTGATTGTTTTCCTGGTTACCGCGCAACTTTTCTGAGGCCGAGCAACGTGACAACGTAGAAACACACATACCTACATTTTGGCAACAAATTGCGTGATGTCCATGGTTGTCAGCTGATTGTCTGATGTTCATAGCTGGCAGCTGGTTGTCTGATGTCCATAGTTGGAAACTGATTTCCTCATATCAGTAGTCAAGCGCCACAACCAGCACCACTCTGCAAACGTCTCCCAAACAGCAGGGGCGTCTTGTTTTGTTGTGAATTGCTTCCCACAATTAACATTGACTCCTGGGTGCTGTTTTCAAGGACACCAAAAACACAGTGACAATAATTGCAAGACCGCCTCTGACGTCACACTGGGCTTGTGCAGTAGCGGCGGGACAATGTCTTCAGCCTGGCGGGTGTGTTGGGCATGCAAATATAATTAGGCTTAGTCTATTTCGGAAACGCTCCGCTTTCGGCTTCCTGCATTTTGATGCATTTGATTTGATTTGATTTGCCATATGTGCCAAGGTCTATTTAACATCGTATGTAGTGGGACCCTTTATGATCTGCAAATCTATTAATGTAAATTAGGAGCAAATTCGCCGAGCCGGACATAATTCTTCGTTTTGGTGCTTATTTCGTCACAGTCGTGCGGCTGCGGCATATTTTTTTCTCACAAACACCCGGCCCCGGCTATCAAACCCCGGCCATCAAACTAATCACGCGGCGTCATTTTATAGTCCCGCTTGAGGGGGCAAGGGATACTTTTGTCCCCTTTAAGCCTTTGGGGATGGGGCGGGGGCATAGCTTCGCCCCCCTCCCCGCCAGATCCGCCAGTGTTCATAACCGCCACAACATCAGTCAGTTCAATTAGTTAGTTTTTTTCGTGACTAACTGGCAATCATAAGGGATAAATGTCGATGCGTAGCAGTTTTGGGGGACGTTTCTCCGCTCCCACCAAATGCATCACTATGGCTGAGTTCGGCACTGGCTGGCAATGATCTTTACCACTCCTGAGGGGTAGGGTGGATGGAAGATAGGCTATCTACCTACCTATCTATCTATCTATCTATCTGTCTGTCTATCTATCTATCCATCTATCTTCCTGTCTATCTATCTATCTAGCTGTCCGTCTATCTATCTATCTATCTATGTATCTATCTATATATATATATATATATATATATATATATATATATATATATATATATATATGTCTATCTATATATGGGTGGATGGGGATAGGCTATCTACCTATCTATCTATCTATCGATCTATCTATCTATGTATCTATCTTCCTGTCTATATATCTGTCTAGCTGTCTGCCTGTCTATATATCTATCTATCTATCTATATATCTGTCCATCTGTCTATGTATCTATTTATCTATCTATCTATCTATCTATCTATCTATCTATCTATCTATCTGTCTGCATATCTATCCGTCTGTCTGTATTGGGTATATTAGGAGCTTCGATGAAATGGATTCATAGCATCCATGCCAATTATACAAAACTAGCTTTCGTACACCCACACATGAGCCGACATACTGGGCAGAAAACATACACTGTTCTTCGATCTATCTATCGCCTACTGACTATCTATTAGGAAAAGCTGAGATGAAATATAACAGTATGTTAGGAGCTTCGATGAAATGGATTCATAGCATCCATGCCAATTATACAAAACTGGCTTTCGTACACTGGCTGCAATGGTGGGCAGAAAACAAACACTGTTCTTCGACACGGCACTGCGGTACCTACTACACATTGAAGATGCGTCATACATCCTACGGTCACATCACACCATTAGTCTGTTATGATCTGATGGGTGCCTGACATCTGATGGGATATGATTTCGGCTGCTTTTGGCTCGATATAGAAAGCTCCAGAGCGCACACTTTCCGAGCAGGTAGCTCCAGCCGGCTTTCTCTGATAGCCCGTGCATGGCAGGCGGACACCGTGGAGTTCTACGATCTTTCTACACAAGATTTTTGGCGCATTTGGTGCTGTCAGGAAGTGGCGCATAAACGCAAGGACATGTCTTACGTATGCTATCAACTCGTCTCCATCCCAACTCTCGCAACGAAGGAGTCACATACTTTACGTCGGCCTAAGCCACTCACGATACGAGCACTCAAATGGATGGCTTTCGGTTCTTCTGTGCTGCAGTGCAGCTTCTCCAGGCGCCGATGCAGTATCGAGCATGCGGAAATATTTTTTGCTTCGATGAACATGCGCTTTGTGCCTTGGGGCACTCCGTGGCACATCGTAGCCACGCCGACTAATAACATGCGACATCGTTCAACGATTGCGGGGATGTGTTTGTCCCATGAAGATGAGGACCGATGGTGACACCTAGGACCTTGACACTGATATAAATTGAAATTCCGTCGCTTCCGAACTAAACTGAAAAATTCAATTCGGAAAGTTGGTATCGGACAATGAACAGGGCTGAAGCAGTGGGCAGGACATATCATTATCACTGGATGAGGGAAGGCCAGGTAAATAGCAACGCTTAGTATGGCACAGCCACCAGCATATCCTTCACCGATGTACACTGGATTTAACGTTTGCTATGTGTGGAGGGATACACAGCCGTGGAAATGCGGAGGGAACGTCCACCCATCCCGTCGACGCATTAGATGAGCTTTTGAGGCAAAGGACATTTTCTGGTTAAAAGGCAATTAGGCCCTCCACAAGGATACGTCGAAGGTACACTTTTCGAAAATTCATTGATACACTTGCGGGGGACAAGCACGGTTGCCAGACGGCTTGGAGCAAGATTTCATGTATTGTAAAACACATCCAAAACGCATCAGTCGCTTACAGCCCTTGTTGAGATAGACGCAGCACGTGTCAGCCAGACCGGCGGTGCCGGCACGTGTCTCACATGTTGCTCCGGCACGTGTCTCACATGTTGCTCCGGCACGTGCCTCACATGTTGCTCCGGCACGTGCCTCACATGTTGCTCCGGCACGTGCCTCACATGTTGCTCCGGCACGTGTCTCACATGTTGCTCCGGCACGTGCCTCACATGTTGCTCCGGCACGTGCCTCACATGTTGCTCCGGCACGTGCCTCACATGTTGCTTCAGCACGTGCCCGACAGGTGGCACGGTCGGTGCTCGGTCTCGGACCCAGCTCAGTGGGTAGCTGCGTGCTCATTCGTCCCACACGGTTAGGACAACGACTGTGCCTGACTGCGCCTGCACCACCGCCCCCGCCACGAGCCTCAGATTAGTGCCAACGCTGAGAGCCGCAGTCACCTGCAACAGCTGGATTGTCGTTAGGCACCATCCTAGAGCAAGGAAGTTCCCCAGTCAGGGACCACGCTGCACTACGCCATAGGTTCTAGATACCACATGCCAGTGGCGAGATACATGACGCCAATTCTTTGTTGGTTCACTGTTCCCACCTTCCCTATTTTGGAGCATATCCTCGTGACCAGACCTGACAGCGACGTGAAACTTTGCACATTGGTAACAGATAACGTACCTTGCAACATATCCCAGCAATAACCAGTTTTAATTCTAATATTCGCACCTAATCTCGTGACCTGACTCATGGTGACCCAGATTATTGTTGCGTTTTCTTTGGAGAAATATCTGCACATAAATGTGCAAAACGGGTAAGTATTTCGCATAACCCTGAAATGAGACTTTGATAAGAAGTCTCATTTTAGATGAGAAGACTAAAATGAGAAGCGCTGCCGACTTTGACCTCGTCTAGCTCATATGGTGGCCATGATATGTACTGCCCCTCAGGGAATTTATTGTTGTCCTTATTCCCAGGATTAAAAACGTGGCAACACATGGACACCATAGCTTGCTATCCAGTGCTTTCCTATCCAGTAAGTCCGACAAATAACACGTATGCCTTGTAGGCACGAATTTGAAGAATGTTCACCGGATCCTTCATCATGCAGCGACGAATATCTCACTCGGTGCACCTTTGGACATAGCAAATTGTAGCCAACTGCACCTTGCAGCTCACTTCCACAACCATTCCAGTTTTGCTATACATACAAACAATAGCGTATTTAGGAGGACATTGGGCCGTGCCCCTCCATCCCCTAGGCACAACAGGTCGGTTACTGGCTAACAGGGTGCCGAAGGCCTGTTAGCCAGTAACCGCGACCCTTTTGTCCTGCAAGTAGTGTGCCCGAAGCTTGGATGGGTGTCCCAGTGATGAAGGTTGTCTCAGGTCTGAAAAAAAATTCCGTTCCGAAGGTGTGCAAGGGGTGGGGTACGATGGCCCAGTAGTTACGATGTTGAGCTCTGGATACAAAGGTCCAGGGTTCAACACTGGTACCGCTCGGGATGTTTCCCAATCCCGCGGCCCACTGGCGACACAGTGTGGGTTCCGCTATTAGGCATGGTTGTGCATAAAGTGCGTCGTAAGCCACCCAATAAGCAATATGGTCCGAAAGTGTGCGCCGTGGATCTAGAGTACGATCCAAAGGCCTGTAGTTGCTTTCATGAACTGAGGGTGCACACCCATGATTGCATTATTTTTCAGGTTTCCGGTCGGTCCGAGCGCTGCTCTCTCTTCCCACCTGGTTGGTATTGACCAAATGCGATTGGTAATTGAGAAATCTATATTTTCGGTGGAATATTTCTAACAAGATGTATATGCTTGACTAACGAAATTGTTTCCTTTGTTGTGAAGCTATTGCAAAATCACGTATTTATGAGATGATCATGCCATCAAGTAAGTTTTTCTTCTTCATAATTTAATGTGGGGTCTTTGAGTCCAGTGACTCCCCGTGCTGCGAAACACTGACATATGAGATCCGTGGTTCATACTTTGATAAGATGATCTGGCATCTGGCGTCGGCCGTGAGTGTCGCATCAGGCCGCCGCGGGTTGAATAGGGTTGTACTGGTGGTGCTAAGGTGTTAGGTGTCGTCTGCAGAGCACTGACCCATGACCCCGAGCGGTGGGGCGACGAGTGGGCTGCTTGTGGGAAACTGAAGGGGAATGCTGGTCTGCCTGAGCCAACAAAGCAACTAATATATTATTAATGGCTTGGCTAGTTGTCTGTCGAATCCAAAGTAGGTCGGGTGACTATATAGGTATTAGTGCCACCGTCAGTGGCCATAGCCTACGTTTGAGGTGGGCTGAGCGTGGCGGAAGCATGAATTCTGAGCGGTAGAACGTTTGTTGTTCTTTTTTTTTCCAGAAGAGACGCGCCGAAACGGTCACGGCAAGGACATGCATATTGTGCATTCAGAAGTAGCATGCACGGCCCATGGGGCCGCTGTTAGGGAGGGGGTCTGGCGTAAGGGGTCAAGTTAGCCTCGCAATAATTCCTGAAAATGTGGAAAGTTCCACAACTTGAGTGCAGATGTCGCCCAGAAGACTTCTCGAGGTGTGAATGGGTGAATGAAAACTAGAATACCCCTTGTTAAATACCTACATACTTTTGCTTCCTATTTTTGTTTCAAATTTCCAAGTGCCCTTGAAGTATGTGTGTGTGTGTGTGTGAATTTTGCCAGCCTGCCACCATGTGGTGATATCGGCTGGTAAGTTCCCTTCAGGGGTATATCATTGCATACTTTTGGGAGGACAATTGGTATATTATTGTGCTTTAGGGTGTTCACGGACACGTTTTTCATACATCTTTCAACCTCCGTGAAGAAAACAAAGGCGCTAGGATTGGTTAGGCTAAGTAAGGTTGTCTTTTTTCGAGTTGGGAAATATTATAATTTCTGTTTGAACTTTTCAAAAATGGTTCCATTGCATTAGGTTTTTAACTTCATATTTTAAAGAACGATTAAACAAGTATTTTTTACCATTTATAAAACAAATCCTTACATGGGATGCTAGGCTAGGTTAGGTTAGGTCATGTTGCAATTTTTAACCCTTAACATCATTTGTGTATGCTAACCTCATTCGACAGTCTTCAATTCGAAAATTCTGGTTGGCACCCCCGCCTCTGTGGATGACTTCAAATACGCCACTGGACGGAAATAACATATTGATAGGAACTGGAAGTATGTCAGGGAGATTGGTTGGTACCTCCCCGCCATCCGACTGGTCTCCATTATAACGGAAAAGGCTCGTCAGATATCACGCAATTGATTTCCCTAATCTTGTTCCTAAAACTTCTGACATTTGTGTGAAAGCATGACAATCTATGCCTTTCTATCTATCCTTCCGTCCCCTCCCCCTCTCCACCAACCACCATGACCTGCCTAGTCTTCTGACCAGGAAAAACCTCGAAGGAGCTCCTCACACCTACTATTTAGCAGTAAACACACAACCAAGTGCAGGCCCGGCTCCATCCCGTCCTTAGTAACAAACAACTACAATAGATGCAAGCAACCAAAAAGTACATGACGTCAGAAAGCAAAGCAGGTAATATCGCATTAGGTATATGTTAGGGCAGCAAGAAACCACCATGAAACCAGCGCAGTAAGTCCAGATCATCATGATATCTTCCAATAGACCCAAGGATCATATTCTGGAAGTATTTGCACAAGGGGATTCCAAAATGTGCATGACGGCAGAAAGTAAAACAGAAGCTTATGCCACATTATATATATGCTAAGGCCGCAACAATCCACCATGAAGCCATCGCAGTAAATCCAGATCATTAGGACTTCTTCCAATAGATCCAGGGATCATATTCTGAAGGCATTTTCACATGGGGTACCAAGAAGTGCATGACGGCATAAAGTAAAAGAAAGTTATACCACATTATGTATCCGTTACGGCAGCGGGAAACCACCACGAAACCAATTCAGTGGCTCCAGATCATCAGGATCTCTTCTGATAGATCTAGGGGTCAAAAAGTGGTATTCTGGTGGTATTTTCACATGGGGATACCACAATGTGCATGACGGTAGAAAGTAAAACAGAAGCTTATACCACATTATTTATATGCTAAGGCAGTAAGAAACCACCCTGAAGCCATCGCAGTAAGTCCAGATCATTAGGACCTCTTCTAAGAGATCCAGGGATCATATTCTGAAGGTATTTCCACATGGGGATACCAAGAAGTGAATAACGGTAGAAAGTAAAAGAATCGACTATACCACATTATGTTCCGTTGAGGCAGCGATAAACCACCATGAAACCATCGCAGTAAGTCCAGATCATTAGTACCCATTCAAATAGATCCAGGGATCATATTCTGACGGTATTTCCATGTGGGGATACCAAGAAGTGCATAACGGCAGAAAATAACACGGAAGGTAGCTCAGTTGGTTAGAGCGCTGGCCTGCACTGGTCTCCCCTGTCCTGGCAACACAGGGTTCGAGTCGCTTCGCGCGCTCGCATTTAGCCCCCGGCCGGGGGTGTCAGTTGGCAACTGGCCCGATAAGGCCGGGGACGAGCTACCGGGCGGCAGTGTCGGTGTATTGACGGCACGTTAAACTTTCGATAAAAATTCTGCCGTTGAACAGGAATTCGTGGATCGGGTGGTGGGGCCAGGGTTCACGCAACAAGCTCTCTTTAGCAATGGAACCCTGGTTCCTAAAGCCACCCCAGCAACAACTCGGACTAAATTTATCTTTAAGAAAAAAATAATAAAAAAGGTCATACCCAATTATAGTATATGCTACGGCAGCAAGAAACCACCAGGAAACCATCGCAGTGAGCCCAGATCATCAGGATCTCTTCCAATAGATCCGGGGATCATATTCTGAAGATATTTCGACATCGGGATATGAAGAAGTGCATGCCGGCAGAAAGTAAAAGAAACGGTTATACCGCATTATGTATACGTTATGGCAGCGAGAAACCACCATGAAACCTTAGCAGTGGCTCCAGATAATCAGGGCTTCTTCTAATATATACAGTGATGATATTCTGAAGGTATTCCCACATGGGGATCACGAAAAGTACATAACGGCAGCAAGTAAAAGACACGGTTATATCAAATTATGTATATGAATTGGAAGTATAAAGTCGGACGGCGTAAGGCCACCATGAAAGAATCGTAGTACTTCCAGATCACCTGAACCTCTTCCCATAGATTCAGGGATCAAACTCTGACGGTATTTCCACATGGAGATACCGAGAAATGCATCACGGCAGGAAGCAAAGTGAACGTTACACAGGCACAGGATAAATATTCGCCTATGAGGAAGGTAATGTCGACGGGAGGTAGGAAATGTTCGCACCTAAGGTAATATAGATGTTAAGCATGGCAATCCTTTCAGCATACAAATTTTACAAAAGACGAGGGACCATGCCGACAGAGAAATGTATAAGTCGATCGGTATTAGAGATTGGAACCCAACCCTGAAAAGCAATGCATCATCGTGGTTTTTTGTGTGGTTTTGTGACGATGCAACCTTGCAAATGACAGTGTCAGGTATCCAAACCACACGCTATGTCTATAGCAACGCAGAACTTCATTAGTTTCAATGTATATTTGTGTATAATAGCTTATCGCCCTGGAACACATGGAACAATTCTGCATTATTCACCGGGATACGCTAGAGCATGCTCAATTTTACCCCAATCCACCATTAACAAACCTGTCCTGAGCCGTGTAGCATCATGTTCAAAAACAATCAAGCGGACATGCGTTAGCTTGTTTACTTGTATCACTCCCTACGTGAAAGCCGAAGCATCGAACAGTATGTTCTGAATATAGCCCTATATGTGGTCCCAACATATTACTGGATTACGCCGATTTTTTTAGCGAACCATACACATATGCTGCTACACTATAACTAGGAGACAAAAGTAAGAGAGGGTAAGCGTAAATTCAACAGCAACTTCCAACCACAAATTATAATGTCACTATGCGAAAATTTATCGGAGCTTTTCACTTTATCGCATGACGCATAACGTGACTTAACGTGTGTTTGCATTGTGCAGAAACTTCACCAGTACTGAACTGACTAAACCGAGGTGCTTTAAATGTGCGCACATATACTCAGTCAAACATGAGTAATTCTTCCCTTGAGAGTTCGGGAAGGCGATCTGGCCTGATGGTCACTCAGATATAAAAAGCAATTACTTCGCACAGCAAGAGCTATCCCAAAATAAAAGGGATATTCTGACACCGCGCGATTAAATCAGAACCAACTCGTAATGCACGTGAACCGATATTCTACAGGCAGGTAATAATTTAATTATGGGTAACCGGTTCTCGCAGGTGGAATGTACATTTCCGGAAATCCGGCAAACGGAGAAATCTACTTAAAGCGGGAGTACGTATGGCAGATGTACGTACACGAATACATGTAAGCAAATGCACGTAAGCGAAAATGTACGTGAGCGTAAAAGTGTGTAAACGCGAACGTATGTAAACGTAAATGTACGTAGGAGCCAATGTACGCACATTTGCGCATATTTACCTTTGAGTTTACGTACGTTTGGCTAGGTACATATGCCATACGTGCATTTGATCTAATGCCCATTTCATCTTACGTGCATTTACCATGAGTGCATTTGTCATATGTACTTTTGTGCTGAGGCATATCTATCACACCCCAAACACGAACACTGGCACTCCATCAACCAAAACACCAGACTAAGAGAACGGACACTAACACGACTACGCATAGGACACACAGCACTCACACACTCATACCTCCTACTCAATCAACCACGACCACAATGCACTACCTGTCGCCACACACTCACAGTCAAACACATGCTCATATACTGCACCAAATACAACAACCAAAGACAACATATCACAAACTATTGCACCACGAACAACATCCCACTGAACCTCACCACGCTCCTCAACGACGACCATCCAGCATTACACGAACACCTCTTCCACTTTCTCAAAACTACACGCATTATGGAAGAATTGTGAAAAAAAGGAAAAAAAGAGAAATAAAGGAAAAGATATGTTAAAAAACGAAAGAGAAAATGAACAAAACCAGGAATACGGAAAAAAGAAAAAGATACGTTACAAAAAGAAAGAAAAAATCAAAAAAGAAAAAGAGGAAAAAAGGGATATATATATATATATGTTCTTGCAATGTTCAATTCTGGCGATGACCCGACCCCCCCCCACTACATCCCATACCCCAATGTGGCACCGACCGGACTAACTCTCTCTCTCGACTTCATCATCTCCGGCTCTCAAACAACTCTACTGCACCAGCTCTACGTCTTCAATCGATCCGGACTACCTCAGCTCTACTCTTCAAGACCATCTCAACGCTACTTCACCACTGCTCGACTACTCTACTAAACCTCCACCTCGGATTCATCCTCCTACCCTGCGCTACTCACTCTCTTACACATCTTCTCTCAACCGGAACCAGCCGATATCACCACACGGTGGCAGGCTGGCAAAACTCACACACACACACGCATATGTGTGCTTACGTAAATTTACCATGCTTACTTTTATGCACGTGCTTACTTTATACTTTAATACCTTTCCTTACACGCATTTGCACTTTTGATGCACGCATACACATGTTTATGCAGACACGCATCCACATTTGAAACATGTGCATTTCAAGCACGTACTATTGAAGCACGTACTATTTAGACACGTACTTTTGAAACACGTACATTTGAACCCCGAATATTTGAAACGCGTACATTTGGTTACAAATAATTGCTTACGTACATCTATTGTACGTACACTTACATTTGGGTGACGTATATTTTCATCTACACACATTTGCTCTCACGTTCATCTACACACGCTCTTGCGTTTACGTACGTGCGCATTTACGTACCTCTACACTTTTGTGCATTTGCTATGTGCACGTATTTCCGTTCACGTACATTTGCGAATACGTGCATTTGAGCTCACGTTCTTCTGCGCTTTCGTACATTTGTGCTTACGTACAGCTGCACATGCGTACATGTGCCGCTACGTGTTTTTGCGCTTACGTACTTTTGTGCTGGCGTACTTTTGCGCTTACGTACGTATTTGCGTATACGCACATAGGCCCTTACGTACATTTGCGCTTACGTATTTTTATGCTTACATACACTTGCGCTTACATACATTTTCACTCATGTATATTTACGCGTACGTACATTTGCGCTTGCATGCATTTGCGCTGGGGGGGGGGAGTGTTTTTTTAGGCGTGCCGGACCATAAAGGTCATTTGCGCCTCCTTTAAAGGAACACGTTGCATATCTGTCTATGAAAGCGAGTGCTACGATCAAAGTACTGGCAAGTGGACATTTACGTTAAGGGAATGTTGCGTTATACTTTGTGCGAAGTGTTTTGGGTGCTGAAGGCGGGGGCTGGGTTGGGGACGTCTCCTTGATGTCTAACTGGTTTTAATTTTACTTTACTCCTCCGCATAATAATTTGTGGTTTGGGTGGGGCTGGGGTGTTTTGAGTATCGAGTTGATTTTGCCAGGGTGCCGGCTTTAGCCTACTCATATCGAAGAGCACCGAGGGATTTTTACCGTGCGGACAAGGAGGCAATTGTCCACACCGCCTCTCACGCCGGCTGCCGCGTGTTAGTTGTTAGTAGTTGGTTAGTTTATGCATGCCATGCAGGGTTGTCAGTTGGGTTAGTACGGTGTTTCATAATTTGGCTCCTCTACGTCCGCTGTTCCTCCGGGTAGCCATTTACGCTAGGTGTCGGAAGGCAAATCGGCTCATCTACGTCCGACGGCTCCTCTGGGTAGTGGTTTTACGTTAAGTTATTTTTTTCGTTGTTTTCCTGAAGGAAGTCGGCTCATCTACCTCCGACGGCACCGCTAGGTAGCCAATTATTCTTAACTGGGAAGTAAATCGGCTCATGTACGTCCGACGCCATGCGGGGATGGCTATTTACGTGATTCCTACGAGTGTTTCGGGGTCATGTATTGCAAGTTGATGTGAACGTTGGTGGTGCCTAGAGAGCTCCTGCTAGTTCTGTGGCATACAGATATTCAAATAGCAATTGAATGAGTTCTGCGTGTTTGTCACCGATAAGCGATGGAAGCGATAGGGTGATGCCCTCTCTCTGGCAGAAGGCCTTAAGTGGTTGTCTCTGAGAGCTAAAGCTACTGCAGTCTAGCAGGATGTGGCCTATGCTTAACGTGGTGTTGCAGGTGTCGCAGTGAGGTGTTGTGTGTTGGTCATCCTCTAATCGAGGCTGGGTTGGTTTTGTGCAACCGGTTCTAAGTCTAGTGAGGATGACCTCTTTCTGTCGGTGAGACTGATTTCAGGTGTTCCATGTGCCTATGGTTGGTTTTATTGCGTGGGCGTGGTTGGATTTGTGTTATGTTGAGTTGTGTTGTTCCCATGTGTTCTGTTGGCGTTGGCGAATGCGATGTTGTAGGAGTGCTTTGCAATCGTCTACCGAATATTCCACGCCGGGGTAGGTGTTCGATGCTAAGGCTTGCTTTGCGAGCCGGTCTGCTTCTTCGTTACCTGGGATGTTGGCGTGGCCCGGAATCCAGAGGAAGGAAAAGTTCATGTTTACGTTATGGGCCACGATTTGTTGGATTCGATCAATGATGTGATGAGGACAGTCGTGGGTGTTGGTAATTGACTGCAGGACGGATTTGGAGTCTGAGCAAATCACTACGCTTCTGACTTTTCGCTTAATGAGAATGAAAATAGCGGCCAGAATGGCCGCAATGCTTCAGCAGAATGCTTGAATGCGCAATGCTTCGCGGCCAGAATGCTTCAGCAGAGTAGATGGAGAAGTTATCCGGCAGACGTTTGGAAAGTATGAGACCTGGTCCAGTGATGCCGATGCCTACCTTAGCCTCGTGTTTCGACCCATCCGTGAATATGAGTGATTTGTGATTGTTCTCATCGGCGAACTTGTGAAAGAGGCCTAGAATCTCCGCCGATGTGATAGTGGCTTTCTTCTCCGAGAGCAAGTATTCGACCTTTGGTTGACTGAAAGTCCAGAAGGGCCTAATGGGCGGTCGATCTGCAATGGATGGGATTGTGAGGTTAAGATCTGAGAGAGCCGTGGCAATTTGAATGCTATATGATGGAAGTTTGCGCGCAAATCGGCTCTTGTCGTATCTGCCAGGCATGAAGCAGCGCTGTGCCGGATGATTTGGAATGGATTTGATTTTGATGTGGTAACGGCACAGGTGTTGTGTCCTCCTGTGGTGGAGTGATGGTGTGTTTGAGTCTACGAGAAGACTAGCTATCGGTGTAGCGCTAAGGGCGCCTGTGGCTGCTCTGATGCAGCTGTTTTGGATGACTTCTAATTTTTACTCTGACTTTCTGAAATTGTGGAAGAAATGATGCTGTTGTATTCTATGATGGGTCATATGATGGATGTGTACAGTCGCAGAAGTGTTTTCCTGTCTCCGCCCCAGTCTGTACCTGCAAGTGCACGTATTATGTTGACGCGCTTCGCGCTTCGCTTCGTGATGTCGGTGTTTATGGGTGTTGAAACTGAGTTTTTCGTCTAAATGCACCCCTAGGAATTTGAAACTTTTCACCTGCTCGATGGCTTTGCCATCGTTTTGAAGTAACGTTTTCGGTGTGGGACGGAGACGACTGTATGTGACAGTCGCCGATTTTTCTGCGGACAGGGTGATGCCCCAAGTTTTGCACCACTTTGCAATGTGGTCTAGTCCTGCCTGAATGTTTTTTTTTCAGCTTTAAGGAAGCATTGTGATGTTGTCCAGATTGCTATGTCGTCCGCGAAAAGTGAGTAGTGAAGTGAAGTGTCCCCGTGGTCGTCAAGTATGTCGTTGATCATGATGATGAAGAGGCTCGGCGAAAGCACGCTCCCCTGCGCCAGGCCCTGCTCCTGAGTTGTGGTGTTTGATGTGACATTGCCGCATCGGACCCTAAGAGTCCTATCCCTGAGGAAGTTGAGAATGAAGTGCGCCATGTGTCCGCGTAGGCCTATCTTATGGAGTTTCTGTGTCAGCGCTGACTTGGTGTACTCGGTCGAAGGCGGCAGTGATGTCTAGGTAGGGAGCTATTGTTGTGCATTTGATGTATAGACCACTTTTGATGTCATGCACTAACCTAATGAGATTGTCTGTAGTTGATTTTTGCCGTTGGAAGCCGCATTGAAATTCGCCGAGCAGGTCATTGTGTTCCAGAAATTGCCTCAATCGTGTGTTGACCATGCGTTCGACCAGCTTGCTAGCACAGCTAGTAAGTGAGATGGGTCTATAGCTTTGTGGGGTGGAGTGATCTTTGTGCGGCTTTGGTAATGGTATGACTACGCTCTCCCGCCAGGATGCGGGAAACGTGTCGGTTTGGTACAGTTCATTTATGGCCGTTAGTAGATACGTTAGGGAGTTTTTGCTAAGACGTTTAGGAGACTGGTAATGAATGTCGTCCAGCCCAACCGACGTGTTTCCACACTTGCTGAGAGCAAGTTCTAATTCGTGCATAGTGAATGACTGATTGTAGATTTCTCTATTGTCAGAGCTAAAATTTGCTTTGGAGGCAAGGGCGTCTAGGACGCTTACTATAGTGGTGTCATAGTTGGTGTTGCTGGATACGCTGGCGTAGTGTAGTTTAAAGTGGTCTACGACTTGTTGTGGGTCAGTGATGTGCTGTCCATTCACCGTCAGCTGGGGGAAAGGGCCTGGTGGTGGGCGTTTCAGGTTGAAGCGCTTCATCAGGTCACAGATTCTGCCGGTAGGTGTGAACCTATTGAATTGCGAGGCAAAAGACTGCCAAGAGTTTTGGCGTGCTGTTCGAATTGTGTACCGGCAGTGTTTTTGAGATTGCCTGTATGCCGATAGGTGTGCTTCGCACACGCATCTTTTGAATTGTTTGTGGGTACGGCACCGTGCGGCGATTGCCCTTTTACAGTCCGAGGTCCACCATGGCGTACATGCCTTTTCCCTAGGTTTGTTACTTTTTGGGACTGAATCTTGTGCTGCTGAGCTGATGGCCCTTAGGATGGTCTCTATCTTACTGGTATCTGAAGTTGCTAGGTTGAGGTCCACCTGTTCCTCGAATTTAGTCCAGTCCGCTCTTTTCAAATTCCAAAGATTGTCTGAATAGTTTAGTGTGGTGGATAGCGTCCGTGCTGAGCCTAATTGTGATTGGATAGTGGTCGCTCAGCCCGGGAACGTCTGAAACTGACCAGTCAAATAGTGAGCTAAGTCGTGGGGTGCAGCACGGTAAGTCTATGCAAGTGTCCGATCCTAATAAGGTCGGGTTGTGGCGGGTGGCGGCCCCGGTGTTAAGAAGTACTAGGCTGTGGTCCGAAATAAACTGGTGAATTTGGTGCCCTCAAGTGTCTGTCTGGTCGCTTCCCCATGAGGGGTGTTTAGCATTAAAGTCCCCCATAATGAGAACTGGTGGAGGGGCCTGAAGCAGCAGGTCGTTCAGCTCCTGTGGTGTGGGGGTTTCAGCTGACGGCGAAATGTATAGTGAGATTACTGTGGTTTGGCAATGTGCAATTTTGAGGCTGATTGCTACGCAATTCAGGGGAGTATTTAACGTTACGCGACGATGAGGTATGCTGTTTGCTATGAGTATGGCTGCGCCCCATTTCCTATGTGGGCCGTTTACGTTGTTTAGGTGCCAAGTGTAATCTGGAATTTTGTTCCAAGTGGAGTCAGAATCTCGAAAGTGAGTTTCTTGGAGCGCAGCTTATTGCCGGTAAGTTCAGCGTAATATCTATGCTTGCCTGACTGTTAGGTAGTGGGCCCTTATTTGTATTTCATTCTTGTTTCTTACCTTCTTATCTTTTCATCCCTTGTTCGTGTGTATTTGTGTTCAATCGTGTTACACACCTACCGACCGATTATGTGCATGAGTGTTCTGTATGCTTGCGGTGTGCTTTGCGCATGACTACATATATTGCATTGTGTATTGTGTACCTTGTATTCTGACCCTTGCATGTCTGATGAGCCTATTTCACGAAATATGCATATATCCCTCCTTTTGATTTGAAGCATACCTCCAGGAGGGGAAGTGGTGTAATTAAAAATGGACATATCATCACATAATATTTATGCTGGCTTTGCATCTATGGGATTCGTACCGCGTTAGTCTCTGGAGATGGTCAACGCTGGTTGAAACGTAACAAAAAACAGCGTCAGATCATGACTTGTTCCACATTGATGCCGACTTCCCACACTATTTACATTATACCAGCCGTATTAATCATTGTAACGCTAGTAGATATTTTATATCATCTTACTGATCATCACAGAGAATGCGTTCAAAGACTAGGAAGTTCGAACAAGAAAAGATGAATGCAGTGAATACCGTCGCATTCAATTATATATATATATATATATATATATATATATATATATATATATATATATATATATATATGTATGTATTTATAATACATATGATAATGGTAACATTCTAATTTGTAGTTGGAAATTTCCCCTAAAAATTTGGCGTAATCCAGTAACATTTTTGCACCACACATAGGGCTATATTCTGACCATAATGTTCCATGTTTCAGCTTTCATATAGGGCAGGATAACCGTAGACAAGCTAACGTCTTGAACATGGTGCTAAACGGTTCAGGACAGGCTTGTTAAGGGTGGATTGGGGTAAATTGGTGCATGCACTGACGTATCCCGGTCAATAATGCAGACTTGTTCGATGTGAGGCAATAAGCTATTATGCATAAATTTGCATCGAAAGTAATGAAGTTATGCGTTGCCATAGACACAACATGTGGCTTGGATACATGACAATGCCATTTGCAAGCTACATCGTCACAAAGCCACACCAAAAAACACGATGCTACATTGCTGTTCAGGATTGGGTTCCTATCCTCAATACCAATTGATTCACATATTTTTCCGTCCGTATGGTCCCTCGTCTTTTGCAAAATTTGTATGATGAAAGGATTGCCATGCTTAAAATCTACATAGCCTTAGGTTCGAATATTTTCCTGTTTCCTGTCTATATAACCTTCCTTGTATGTTACCTTCTATATTACCCCCTAATTCACGTATAACCTTCACCTTTGCTTCCTGATATCATGCATTTTGTAATATCCCCATGTGGAAATACCACCAGAATATGATCCCTGGATCCCTGGAAAGAGGTTCAGGTGATCTGGAGCTATTGCGATTGTTTCATGGCGGTATCACGCTGTCCGACCTTATGCTTCTAATTCATATACATAATGTGACATAACCGTCTCTTTTACTTGCTGCCGTTATGCACTTTCGTGATCCCCATGTGGGAATACCCTCAGCATATGATCACTGTATATATTAGAAGAAGTCCTGATGGTCTGGAGCCGCTGGTTTCATGGTGGTTTATCGCTGCCGCAAGGGATACATAATGTGGTACAGCCGTTTCTTTTACTTTCTGCCGTCATGCACTTCTTGGTATCCCCATGTGGAAATACCTTCAGAAAATGTTCCCTCGGTCTAATGGAAGAGGTCCTGATGATCAGGACCCACTGCGATTGTTTCATGGTGGTTTCACGCTGTTCGACCGTATACTTTTATTCATATACATAATGTGATATAAGCATCTCTTTTACATTCTGCCGTCGTGCCCTTTCGGTATCCCCTTGTGGAAATACCATCAAAATATGATCCCTGGATCTATTGGAAGATACCCTGATAATCTGGACTTACTGCGCTGGATTCATGGTGGATTCTTGCTGCCCTAACATATACCTAATGTGATATAACCTGTTTTGCTTTCTGCAGTCATGCACTTTTTGGTATCTCCATGTGACAATACCACCAGAATATGATCCCCGGATCTATGGGATGAGGTCGTGATGATCTGGAGCCACTGCGATTGCTTCATGGTGGTTTCACGCCCCCTAATGTATAAATAATGCGGTATAGCTTTCTATTGTACTTGCTGCCGTCCATGCACTTTTTTGGCATCCCCATACCGCCACACCGCCAGAAATTGTCCCTGGATCTATTGGAAGAAATCGCAATGTTCTGAAGCCACTGCGATTGTTTCATGGTGTTTTCACGCTGTCGGACCGTGTACATAATGTGATATAACCATCTATTTTACTTTCTCTCGTCATGCACGTTTTGTATCCCCATGTGGAAATACCACCGGAATAGGATCCCTGGATCTATGGGAAGAGGGCCCGATAATCTGGAGCCACTGCGATTGTTTTATAGTGGTTTCACGCTGTCCTAACGTATACATAATGTGGTATAGTTTTCTAATTTACTTGCTCATGCACGTTTTTGTTATCCAAGGTAGAAATACCGCTAGAATATGGTCCTCGGATCTATTGGAAGAGGTCCGGATGATCTGAAGCCACTGCGATGGTTTCATGGCGGTTTCACGCTGCCCTTAGTCATAAGTAATGTTGCAAAACCGACCGATTTATCAATGGGCCAGTATCACTGTCACTGTTAGTGACGTCATCAAAACGTTGCATCCATATCGTCGTATATTTGACCAGTGCGGCATCTCTTGCCTATATGCGGCACATTCGGTTACATATCTACTGCAAACAACGCTACGGTTATAAGTAAAATAATACCATAATTGGTTAGTTATTTGGGCTTAGGGGCGCATCGACTGCTCCGGTCATACAGCGCCCACACCAGAATTGGCATTGCCATCTCAGAGATATGCCAATAATGACAGCATAAGCAATAGAACCTAAGAATCGGCAAATAGGGGTAGCAGAGGGACAGAGTGGTAGCTCATGCAGAGATGATAGAGCTACCCAACATAAAAAAGCCAAAGAGGGTTATGGAACTTTTGTTAAGTGTGTGAGTGATGCTTAGTACTCAGATCATTCGATCTAAATTTGATGAGTTCATGTGTTATGTTGCTGAGGAGAAACCAGATTTTCTTTGCATTACTGAAACATGGATCAGTGAGGGATATTTTAGGGATAACTTGCAGGACTATGACATTCAGGGATACAATATGTTTTCATGCAATAGGGGTCCAACAGTGAGGGGGTGGTGAAATGTTCTACGTGAATAGGTTATATACAGTTCTGAAAAAATAGCAGATAGGGTAAAAAATGTGTCTATGAAGTCCATTTGACTTGATGTTGCTGTGGGAAAAGGCAACAGCAATATACTGAGGATAGGAGCTTTGTATCGATCAGGAAACTTGACACGTTCTCAACAACTGGAGCTCAATAAGGTGATTTGTGAGGAAAGCAGTAGACACCTTCAGAGGAAATGCCTTATTATTTGTGACTTTAATCTAAAATATAAAACGGAAAAACCTTCAGATGTAGGAAAGCATCAAAATTGGCAGCAATTATCGAACTGCACAAAAACCCATGAACTAACGTGTAGCCTTTGCATGGCCCATAAACAAAGCAATGCATGAATAAATCATGCCTTGAATCGTCATTTATTCGGAAACCTCTTTGATAATCAATGAACTATAAAATTACACACACATACACAATAGTTTTGGTCATTGAAAACAATCATGGTGCAAAAATCTTCATAAATGATTTTTTTCATGCATTTCTTCATCAGGTATACTCATAGAAGACCTTTCAGATCATTTTCCAGTGTTTGTAACGTTAACTGCCCAGATAAAAAAAATATGGAGTCAAATTATCCCAAAGATTTACAATCGAATCCATCTCTTAAATGACTATTTAGTATCAAGACTTAATAATTTTAATCAGCACAATGACCCAAACATAGCATGTAATGATTTGCTCTCAGCATATAAAGGTGGCATGCATCTTATTACAAAAACGATTTGCCCAAGTAGGAGGAAAACCCCAATGAAAGCCTGGATTAGTTCTGGCATATTATGTTCTATAAATCGAAGAAAAAAAACTATAAGAAGTTTATTAAAAATCCAAATCCACACAACGAGGTCCAATACAAACAATTCCGGAACATCCTTATCAAAATACTCAGAGAAGCAAAGAAGCTATACTATTCAAATGCCTTTCACTGCAGCAAATCAAATGGAAAGAAAACTTGGAAACTACTACATGAGCTGATAAATAAACATAGTACAAAGCAAAAAATCCCAGAAACCATGTTAGATGAAGAAGATAATGAATATCAAACAGAACAAATTCCTAATGCCTTCAACAATTTCTTTTCAACCATTGGCTACAAGTTAGAAAGAAATATCACTATTTCTAACAAAGACCCAATAGGATATATTGCAGGGCATGACTATGCTAATTGGGAAAAAGAAATGTATACTAATGAAATCCAAGTCGAAACAATTATAAAGTCACTGAACACTGTTGGAGGAGGGGCTGATGGCATCAGCACAAAAACTCTCTTACTGACATATAAAAATATCCTGACACAAATCACCCACTTCTTTAACCTCTGTCTCAGAAGTGGAGTTTTTCCTAAGCAACTAAAACAAGCCATAGTTATCCCCGTATTTAAATCAGGAGAATTGAACAAATTCACAAATTATAGGCCAATTTCTATGGTATCAGTATTTTCAAAAATTCTTGAAAAAATGGTATATTCTTACCTCTTATCTTATCTAGAGCTGAATAATATACTCAGTACTCTCCAATTTGGATTTAGAAAAAAACATAGCACCTACATGCCGATTGCTCACATGTATGACCAAATTACATCTTTGGAAAAGAAAGAACTTACATGTGGTCTCTATATTGACTTGAAAAAAGCCTTTGATACTGTGAGCATTGACATTTTACTTTAAAAATACAACATATTGGCATATCAGGAACTCTGCTCATGATGTTGCATTCTTATTTAAAACATCGTTATCAGCAAACTAAAATTAATGATGTAGTCTCAGATGCAGAGTGCATTATTATGGGAGTTCCACAAGGCTCCGTCCTCGGTCCACTACTCTTCCTTATATACATTAATGATTTGGGTAATTCTTTAGATGGAACATTCTATGTATTTGCTGATGATGCTGCTGTCATGATCAAAGCTACGAATATTGAGGAATTACAAATTAAAGTCAATGCCAATGTATCAGGAATGACTGAATGGTTTCAGGCCAATAGATTATCACTTAATGTCAACAAAACAAACTACCAAATTTATTCCAGTATGCCTTGTGCTGACTTATATATAGAAATAAATTCTCAAATAGTTCATAGGAAACAGCAAATCACACATCTTGGAGTAATAGTTGATGAAAAATTAACATGGAAATTTCACATAGCATATGTTGCTGCAAAAACTAGCAGAAATCTAGGAATAATGGGAAGAGCAAAATTCTTTATCACAAGTCGTGAATTGAAATATCTATATAATACTTTGATTCTTCCATATTTCAATTATTGTGCATTAATATGGGGAAACAATTTTCCAACACGATTAGACAGAATTGTTCAAATACAAAAAGGGCGTTACGAATCATAGATAATCAGCACTATTCATATCCTACAAATGAACTATTTGTCAAATATAACATATTGAAGTTCCCTCATATTGTACAAGAACAGAACATACTACTACTTCACAGATTTCTTAATCAAACATTACCAATCACTATAATGAATATGTTCAAATACTCATCACCAAGTAACTTGAGGCATGCTGAACATTTCCATGTACCTTTTTCATCAAAAACCTATAGACTTCATTCCATATCATTTATAGCACCAAGAACTTGGAATACTATCATTGGTACAAAATTTCCCTCCTGTAATCATGTACCTATTAAGAAAGAAGATATAAAAATAGTTATCAGAACATATTTTATTGACTTATACATCTCAAGCTAAATGGTTAGTAAAATTAACAATTTCGCATTACAAAAAGGAGAAGATATATGTAGGTTGATATGTATGATACGTATGTATGAGTAAAGCTGGACAAACAAGTAAATGCATATGCGATGATGCATTTGTACCTATATGATTAATTGCATGTGATTTCAGCTGTGTGCTACTGTGTGCATGTTTGTGCATGGATGTGCATGGATACATATCAGTGTATACTTATGTATGTACATGCTAGTATATGTGTATGTATATATATTTGTATGTATGTGTGAGTGCATGTATTTATGTATGTGAAGTAAGTTTAGGTATACATGTTTCATGTGTGTGGATATGCTGAGACACTGTCACACAGATTTATGCGATAGTGCACATGTATGTACACTTTTCCCCTCATAACACTTTTCACTTTGTGGCCCCAGGAGTTCCTTGGCGTTACTAGCTTGCTACTTAGCTGAGGTGCTCCTGGGGCTACTTCTACTAATAACTGGTGGTGGCCTATCTGCAAAGAAAAGACAAATAAAAAGATGCAAATACTTATAGTGAACTGTAGGTGTGGAGAGTAAAGACATGTATATTGGCATCCTGAGGCATTCCTAAGCTGGCTGTCCTAACTTTTGAATAGTTGGCGATGGGAAAGCCCAATAGCAATCGAGCCTGTAACAGTGCGTGTAGCCAAATAGGATAGGCTACTGCATACGAAACAGGGGTCGACATTAGGAAAAAAAGAAGAAAAAAGAAGAAAAAAGAGCATGCTGACACCTAGCGAGGATACGGTATACTTCAAGTTCATTTCTTTTTCGCCATGGTTTTCCGTAAGCTGAGACCTGTTCTTATTTAGTGCGGGTCAAAATCACACGCCACATTTCTCCAACGTCAGCTGATACTATGGGTTATGACACATTATAGTCTATGATACATTTGAGGTTGCGATACATTTGAGGTTATGATACACTTGAGGTTACGACACATTAGAGGTTATGACACATTAGAGGTTATGATACGTTTGATGTTATGATAGATTTGAGGTTATGATACATCAGGGGTTATGATACATTTGAGGTTATGATACATTTGAGGTTGTGATACTTTCGAGGTTATGATACATTAGACGTTGTGACACATTAGAGGTTATGATACATTTGAGGTTATGACACATTAGAGGTTATGATACATTCGTCGGGTCTGGTTCTCGGGAAACGACCGAAAATCATGGCACGCCGTCGCTCACACGCCCCGGGCGCAGCAAACGGGTGATGTGCCTATCCATACGCCAAGGCAATGCCTGTGGGGATCCGGTACATACCTGAAGTAGCTTTCAGTCTCACAGCTCAAGCAGCTGGTTTGAAAACCCCTATTGTGCGCCCAGGATGAATCTTGTCGAAAAACAATCAATTGGTCCATTTCCCTCGCTCTTACCACACCTCACACGAATTCACATCCCACCACAATTCACACGAACAATACAATCACAGACAATGCACGTGCAATCACAGACAATGTATTTACAACGTTTGCTGACAATCAGAAACCTTCGTGAGATCCAAACGATGCAATGACGCAGATTTTACACAGCTTGTGCTTACCAGGCAATAAACGTTCAACTTTGTAGGCTCGTTCGCAATGTTTGCACAATGCCATCTCTCCAAGTCGCATTCACACACGGTACATTCACGCTGAATTCGGCGTGGTCTTTTGCGGACCTAGCATGCGTCGGTGTGGCCGTAAGGGTACCCTGAAAACATGACAGTCAAGCCTCAAGACTTTGGTTGCATTGTCTGTCTTCTTCTGAGAACCGTGTTCTTCGTCAAGCCGACCAGCTCACACCATTCAGTCAAACTCATCACACTGCAACAATCAGAACAGGACGCACGGTTCCCAGGTTTCGGAACCCGCTTTCCGGGTTCCACATGCCATCTCCTGTTTCCATGGATCCGAAAGTTGTCCCCGGAACATGTTCTCCATATTCTGTTATATCCATGTTAGTTATTTGGGTTTTAGGGCTCTTCGACCTGTTTTGATCTTTCGCGTATATCCATGTCCATAGCACATCACTCTAATACGGATCAGAAAGAAAGGATGTCCTCATGTCCTCATGTCGTCTATGCTGACCCATATTAGGCCATTCCACTTCGTCAACAGTGTCCTCGAACCTCCTGCTAAGAAGAAGAACCTCTGGTTCTTTAACGACGCATTCAACCGCTAGGTCACATAGCGTCGCCAACCTCACACGCAGATTGTTCGCGGGTGGACTCGGTAAATTCCGTCGGCTGTGAGATTCGAACCCACCTTCTTGTTATCAGGAGTCCGAACTGAGCTACCGCAGACCCCAACCTCCTGCTAAAAAGTTCCGCCCACCGGCGGAAGCGTTCACCCGATGCCTCTGCCACTGAGGGCCAGGAGACAATGCTCTGCTGGCCGGGTGTCCTGACACTGGGGGCCAGGAGACAATGCTCTGCTGGCCGGGTGTCCTGACACTGGGGGCCAGGAGACAATGCTCTGCTGGCCGGGTGTCCTGACACTGGGGGCCAGGAGACAATGCTCTGCTGGCCGGGTGTCATGACACTGAGGGCCAGGAGACAATGCTCTGCTGGCCGGGTGTCCTGACACTGGGGGCCAGGAGACAATGCTCTGCTGGCCGGGTGTCCTGACACTGGGGGCCAGGAGACAGTGCTCTGCTGGCCGGGTGTCCTGACACTGGGGGCCAGGAGACAATGCTCTGCTGGCCGGGTGTCATGACACTGGGGGCCAGGAGACAGTGCTCTGCTGGCCGGGTGTCCTGACACTGGGGGCCAGGAGACAATGCTCAGCTGGCCGGGTGTCCTGACACTGGGGGCCAGGAGACAATGCTCTGCTGGCCGGGTGTCCTGACACTGGGGGCCAGGAGACAATGCTCTGCTGGCCGGGTGTCATGACACTGGGGGCCAGGAGACAATGCTCAGCTGGCCGGGTGTCATGACACTTGAGGGGCCAGGAGACAATGCTCAGCTGGCCGGGTGTCCTGACACTGGGGGCCAGGAGACAGTGCTCTGCTGGCCGGGTGTCATGACACTGGGGGCCAGGAGACAATGCTCAGCTGGCCGGGTGTCCTGACACTGGGGGCCAGGAGACAATGCTCTGCTGGCCGGGTGTCCTGACACTGGGGGCCAGGAGACAATGCTCTGCTGGCCGGGTGTCATGACACTGGGGGCCAGGAGACAATGCTCTGCTGGCCGGGTGTCATGACACTGGGGGCCAGGAGACAATGCTCAGCTGGCCGGGTGTCATGACACTGGGGGCCAGGAGACAATGCTCTGCTGGCCGGGTGTCCTACCGGCTCGGCTACTGATAGCCAGGCGGCACAGTTCCCCTGTGTCAGCTTGGCTACTGGTAGCCAGGCGGCACAGTTCCCCTGGCCAGCTCGGCTACCGGTAGCCAGGCGGCACAGTTCCCCTGGCCAGCTGGCTACCGGTAGCCAGGCGGCACAGTTCCCTGGCCATCTCGGCTACTGATAACCAGCAGCACAGTTCCCTGGCCACTCGGCTACTGATAACCAGGCGGCACAGTTCCCCTGGTCGGCTTGGCTACTGATAACCAGAGCACAGTTACCCTGGCCAGCTCGGCTACTGATAACCAGGCGGCACAGTTCCCCTGGTCGGCTCGGCTACTGATAGCCAGGCGGCACAGTTCCCCTGGCCAGCTCGGCTACTGATAACCAGGCGGCACAGTTCCCCTGGTCGGCTCGGCTACTGATAACCAGGCGGCACAGTTCCCCTGGTCGGCTCGGCTACTGATAGCCAGGCGGCACAGTTCCCCTGGTCGGCTCGGCTACTGATAACCAGGTGGCACAGTTCCCCTGGCCAGCTTGGCTACTGATAGCCAGGCGGCACAGTTCCCCTGGCCAGCTTGGCTACTGATAGCCAGGCGGCACAGTTCCCTGGCCACCTTGGCTACTGATACCAGGCGGCACAGTTCGCCGGCCAAAGGCGGCACAGTTCCTGTGGTCGGCACTAAACCAGGTGCACAGTTCCCCTGGCCAGCTCGGCTACAGATAACCAGGTGGCACAGTTCCCCTGGTTGGCTTGGCTACTGATAGCCAGGCGGCACAGTTCCCCTGGCCAGCTTGGCTACTGATAGCCAGGCGGCACAGTTCCCCTGGCCAGCTCGGCTACTGATAACCAGGCGGCACAGTTCCCCTGGTCGGCACCAGTCGGCGCACATCCTGTTGACTGAGCCTGTGTACGCTCTCCATGTGTCGCCGCAGGTGCGCCACCTTGCTGGTGACCTTGCCGCACACCAGGCAGGTGGTGAGGCCGTCGTGCATCTTCATGTGGAACTTGACCGAGCGCCGGTTGGAGTAGTTGCGGCCGCAGACTGGGCACCGGAACTCGAAACCCTCTGAAGCAGGGGCAGACGGGTCATCCAGGGTCGGGTTACGGCAGGTCTTAAGCCACAATAACCAACCTAACCAACGGCAGGTCTCACAGGTCAGGTCACCACCGACCGGAAGTCTTGACGGCCTATGGGTGGTCAAAAGTGAACAAACGCAGAGTCCGGGACCCCATGATGTGAATCAATTATTTGCATGCCATAGACGGTGGACTTTTGACTAAGCGCGTTTGTCCTGTTATTAGTGCACGCGTGCTAAACAGGGGAGGAAGTTATTTCACAGGTTATGATTGCAGAAAGAGAATCATTAGGGTGTCCATCCACAATGTGTCAGACGAATTCCAGGAATGCGTTACATACTAGCGTTACCAGAGTTCAAGTGCCTTCAAAACAGTACAATGTTTACCGGTGGGCTGCTAGTTGAGTTGCCAGGTGGGTTGCCAGGTAGGTTGCCAGGTGGGTTGCCAGGTAGGTTGCCAGGTGGGTTGCCAGGTAGGTTGCCAGGTGGGTTGCCAGGTAGGCTGCCAGGTGGGTTGCCAGGTAGGTTTCCAGGTGAGTTGCCAGGTAGGTTGCCAGGTGGGTTGCCAGGTAGGTTGCCAGGTGGGTTGCCAGTTAGGTTGCCAGGTGGGTTGCCAGGTGGGTTTGCCAGACACCATCTCAAGGCCCAATCGTGGACGACGGTGCCGAAGAGCGTGTGTTTTCGGCATACATGGTGGAAGTTTTGTCGAAATACACACCAGGATCAACCAACTAGCCTTCATTTTCGTCGAATGAACCCAAACGGTGGAGAACTTGCCAGATCGACTCGACTCAGTGACTAGATTCAGTGACTCGACTCAGTGACAAGACTCAGGATATGACCCAGTGACACGACTCAGTGACTCGACTCAGGATATGAGTCAGCGACACGACTCAGCGACACGACTCAGTGACGACTCAGTGACTGGACTCAGTGACACGACTCAGGATATGACTCAGTGACACGACTCAGTGACTGGACTCAGTGACACGACCCAGTGACACGACTCAGTGACACAACTCAGTGACCCGACTCAGGAAATGAGTCAGTGACACGACTCAGTGACACGACTCAGTGACTGGACTCAGTGACACGACTCAGGATATGACTCAGTGACACGACTCAATGACTGGACTCAGTGACTGGACTCAGGATATGACTCAGTGATACGACTCAGTGACACTACTCAGTGACACGACTCAGGGTATGACTCAGTGACACGACTCAGTGACTGGACTCAGTGACACGACTCAGTGACACGACTCAGTGACTGGACTCAGTGACTGTACTCAGTGACACGACTCAGTGACACGACCCAGTGACACAACTCAGTGACTCGACTCAGGATATGAGTCAGTGACACGACTCAGTGACACGACTCAGTGACTGGACTCAGTGTCACGACCAACCTAAAATACATGTACTCAAAGTCAGATATATATTCATATCTATCTATCTATGTATATATACAAACACACACACACACACACACACACACATATATATATATATATATATATATACATAAATTTCACAATCCGGCGCTGATATTTTATCCATCAGTGGTTATCTTGCGCTCACCATCCCACTCACTTTTGCCATGCGCAAGCGCCAGCTAGTAGTCATGTTAACACAGCTAATGAAAATATATGTATTTAAATGGGTTTATGCTTGTAGCGTGAAAGACGTTCGCATAATAGGTCAACTCCCCATGTTTTGAAGGACCTTCCTTTCAATGATAAAAGTGTTATAAATGTTTGTATTTACAAGCATTTCTTAACCGCTTAGCCTTCTAGGATTCGAGTTATCTCCTATTCTAAAAATACGGGGATCGAACAATGACATAACAAGGGTGATATAAAATCGTTAGCTGAACAAACAGAAGAATATTTAAGCCCATTGATGTAAGTACTAGATTGTCTTAATAAACTTCACAAAATTGAAGGTCATCCATTACTGATAGGTTGGTTATTAGAGTTTACGGGCATATCGACTGCTTCGGTCATGCAGCGCCCAAATCATCGAACAATGACATATGCACGACGATTAATCGACGAGAAAACTGCAAGCGAAGGGTTCGATGCACGTATGATATCATGCCGTGCTACGATCCTTCTAGGATCCTCCTAAAAGCGAGTAAATGAGAGACATAAATCACAAAACTTGATCTCTGATACGAAGCGGAAGAGCCGTCCCGATTGAACGTTTGATGACTCGATCCTTAATACATCTCTAAGGGAGAGAGGGGTATGTCCAAAGTGACGCCTTCACCCATGGGTAAGTTGGCTGCGGGAAATCAGTACGTGCCGCACTGACAGTGTAGCCTGACACCTTGAACACAGCGGACTGCCACCGCCGGTCAGAAGGTATCACCGATAGGTCAGTCATAGGCTGACCTACGCGTGACGACGTGATTTTACTTTGGAACATATGGCGTTCTGGTAATGGAAACGTCTGACCATGCTGGCTTCACAACAATAACTGATTCAGCGAGCCGTCGCTGTAGCCAGCAACTGAAGCCCAGGGAGTAGCGCGACGAGCAGCGCTGGCCTCGCTACATTTGGCGCCGCTCGCGTCGAGCCTTTCGCGCTGCTCGCGTTGAGCCTTTCGCGCTTCTCTTGGTTCCCGCGGAGGTGTTGAGTCTTCTCGGAGTGATGACCTCGAGCGGCAGGTAGCAAAGAGCGCCGCTGGCCATTCGAGTCTGTATATTGACAGTCCACCGCAGGGAAAGGAGCGGCCATACAGCGACACAGCGACTCATGGGGAGCACGGCGACACCACGCTGTGACGTACACGGCGGGGTGTGACGTCACATATGGTGTACGAACAATCGTCGTGCCGATCGAGGAACTTGTGCGCAATGGTGCCGGGGAAGTGCCACCGGCGGTTCTCGGACGGGGTAAAAGCGCCGGAGCGAGTTCGAATTTGGTAATGCCGAAGCCGGTTGTGAATTATCCGACCCCATGACGTCCAAATAAATACATTTGGCTGAGGATGACACTTCTAAAAGCCTTCACGATTCTTAAACATAGGATCTCCTTCCCAAGTCAACACTGCGCACTTCGGTACATGTTTTCTCCTGCTTCAGAAAGCGCACCACACGTCAGCATATCCTCGCACTCTGCAGTCCACGTCGAGTACCGCGATAGGCCCTCCTCAAACCTCGGAAAAGGGGAAAAGGATCTCCTTCTCCGAAGGCGTCGCCACACCTGACGATAGGTGCTGTCTCGAGCGGCATCACACCGCAAGAGAGCTCCTTCTACTTCAGAGTCGGCATCACTTATCGATGTTCTGCTGCAGAATCGGCGCCACGTCTCAGTAGAGGCGTCTTTGCTTCAGGGTCAACACCACTTCTTAACTGGAGTCCTGCTTCAATCAGCACCACATCTCAGCATAGGCGCCTTTGCTTCAGAGTCGGTACCACGCCTCAGTAAGCACTCTTTAGCTTCAGAATCAGCACCGCTACTCAATAGAGATCGTTCAGCTTCAGAGCCGGTACCGCCACTCAATAAAGAGCTTCAGAGTCTGCACCACGCCTCAGCAAGCATCCTTCAGCTTCAAGGTAAGCACCGCCGCTCAGCAGAGATCCTTCAGCTTCAGGGTCGGCGCCGCCGCTCAGCAGAGATCCTTCAGCTTCAGTGTCGGCACCGCCACTGAATGCAGATCCTTCAGCTTCGGGATCGGCGCCGCCGCTCAGCAGAGATCCTTCTGCTTGAGGGTGGGCACGAGCCGCCTGACGTCCTCGGGCGACATCTGGTGCACGGTGCTGAGGTGGCGCCGCAGGTGCGTCACCTTGCTGGCCACGCTGCCGCAGACGAAGCAGACGGTGCGGCCCTGGTGGACGCTGGCGTGCAGCTGGAGCGAGTGGTGTGTGCGGTACTGCTGGCCACAGATGCCACACACGTGGTCGCCGGCGCCTGCGGCAGAACGGTGGCGGTCAGCGCCAACAGTTGGAGATGGCCAGCAGCGGCGGCTGCAGATGGCGCACCAGCAGTAGGCGGGCCGTGGCGGACGTCACGGACCGGGCAGTGTGGCAGGGCAGGCCGGGCTCCCTGCTGAGGAAACGCTGCAGGAAACGCTACAGCATATCGCTCAAGTTGCCCGTTGTGGCGCAGGTAGCAAATTAATTTTGTGGTGTTGAATTCTGTGAATTCGCAAGGAGTGTTGAATTCTGAAGGTTACTTCTGGTGGATGAGGGTGAAATGCACGGATTCAATGGGACCCAAATGGATTAGGGCCCCACCCGATCGGATTTGATGCTAAAGGTTGAAATTATTGTTGGCGATAAGAGAACGTTTTTTTTGTGTGGGGGGGGGGGGGGGGGGAGGACAAGGCTCATTAAAATCATACATATCAACCCCATGGTTAGAGCTGAAGGCGGGGAAAGTCAGAGCTAGAAGGGTGAGATTATAGTGCAAAGCAGCATTCAGGAACCTTGTGATTCAGGCGGAGGCTGAAGCGACAGTCGAGCCTCCTGCTGGTATAAATGGATGACCATGTGGAAGGGCAAACCTTGTAGCAGCGTCCAGGAGGCCAGCACCAGTAGCAAATGAACTGAGGAGTTGGAGGCGCCAGAGGTGGGGTGAGTGGTGATGATCACCTATGTGAGAGAGACAAGGTTGCATAATCCGGCATCTTCGACGGAAAGGAGGAAACCAGCTGATACAGAAAGTGCGTGGCAAGATATTGTGGCAGGGGACAGCTACATCCCGCCTTCGACACAAGTGATGAAGAGTGGGATACTGGGCAATATGCCGGAAAATATACTGTAGACAATATACCGAGACTGTAGACAATATACTGTAGACAATATACCAAGGCAATATACAAAGACTGTAGACAATATACTGTAGACAATATACTGTAGACAATATAACAAGGCAATATACTGTAGACAGCATACCAAGACAATATATTGTAGACAATATACCAGGACAATATACTGTAGACAATATACCAAGACAATATACTGGATGGCCACCCGAACGCTCTCATTACTACGTCCCTGGTCAGTAATCTTGTCTTCTAGTGTTGTCACTGAAACGTTTAAGCAGTCCGCAGGCGCTACATCGGTTGGTTGGTTATTTTGGCTGAGGGGTGCATCGACTGGTTCGGTCATACAGCGCCCATAACAATGTTAGATGGAGAGATTAAGATGATTGGTGTGAACAGTAGTACACACATTACAAATACAAGCAGATCATTCCGGACTTTCAGTGTTACATGTCCGTTGGGTGTCTAAATCGCTCTGAAGTCGACATCCGATAGAAAGCGAAAAAGTTTTCCCGAAGTTACCGGTGCGCGAGTGGTCACCAAGGAGATCGCAGAGTCACAGCGGCTGCACGTCTCCAAAAGGCGCCTGCGATCTTCGGAGAGCAGAGGGTATGAAGTCAAAACGTGACGCACTGACAGCGGTGCGTGACATCGAGGACAGTTTTGCCTTTCCTCCCCGTAGAACAGATGATGGTGTGTTGGGTGAGTGTGCCCAAGCCGAAGGCGACGGAGCACGACCTGGTCGCACCCCATCCTGCGGTAGGGCGATACCCACTGTCCAATAAATGGTTTGACTGCACGTAATTTGTGTGTCGTGGAGCGCGTCCCCGCGTCGTTTTTAAATATGAAAACCACGATAGAAAAGTGATATTCTCTCACGGGGAGCGGCAAAAATCGTAGACATGGGCATGGGCTGCATGCTTCGCAGCAGCATCGGCTGCTTCGTTTCCTACGATGTCGACATGCTCGAAATCCAACAGAAGATAATAGCCCTCCCAGCCTTGACAAGTCGTAGAATATCTTGTACAAAGAGGTCAGGTGAGCTACCCAGCATTAGGGCCCAAAGACTGCTGGGAGAAGCGGTAAAAATGTCACGGGAGGCTTCCCGCCGTACTTCAATAAAACTTAGGACCTTGATTATGGCAATCAGCTCTGACTTATATACCGTTGCATGGGGTGGTAGAAAGGAAGGTCTCGTCAGGGAATCAATAGCAAATGCACTGGCAACGCCACTGTCTGACTTGGATCCGTCTATATAAATCGGGACATATCCGCGAAAAGAGACTATGCGTTCTAGAATCACGTGTTCCAGTCCAAGCCTGACACCTCCTTTATGAATAGAGCTGCCCGTTCGGCATGAATTGGAAGCTGGGTGAATGGGAATGGGGTGAATGGGAATGAATGGGATGAATCGGAATGAGTTGGAACCCTTGAGCATGCAGAGGACACACCATGGAAGCAGATCGATCCGGACGAGCTACATGATTGTGCTTACACTTCTTTATGCGGTCCCATGCATTTGCAATTATTTCTTCATCCTCACCAATGACCACTGACTGTCGCATCTTGACCGTTTTCATTCGTCTATCTACCTGTTGAGAATACAGCCAAGACTGCATTTCAGTTGGCACAAGACGTGAACCAAGAGCACCACCAAGCAACACAGCTGGGCCCTTCACTTTGTATCGACATAAGAAGACAGACCATGAAAAGGGCAGTCTTTTATTGCCACCCACTCTCGAACATCCCTTGCACCCATCTCCCGGCACTGAAAACTATTACAACAAATATTATCAGGTCGGGCCACATCAGCGTCAAACCAACACACCAAACGTCACTTAATACACCATCATCATCATCATCATCATCATCATCATCATCATCATCGCCATCATCATCATCATCATCATCATCGCCATCATCATCATCATCATCATCATCATCATCATCATCATCTGCAGCCCTGTCGCTGTTCAGTCCGGCTCAGATCACACTGTACAACACTTCGGGGTCGTTGCCCGTCACTGGGAACTGACAGGGGACTGGCACACCTTGCGCAGACCGGCCACCTTACACTTCTGGCCACCCAGACCGGCCACACGCCACCTTACCCTGGTGACCGGCAGGGCGGCAGGCAGGCAACCAACGTCCCCTCGAACGTTCACCTCGACATGGCCTGCCGATCCACCAGACTCACAACGAGAGGTGCCGGCAGTGTAAGAAGATCACACGTCACAACGATGCAGCCCTTCGATATGTATATTATATTCGTTTGCAATGCGCCCGATGTCACGCCAGCACTATCGGATATCTTCAGCAGCATGCCGACTCAAAGCAACGTTTGTAAGCTTGGTCGGGATTACATTTAGTATTCCCCCTGAACCCGCCCTTCGTAAAACAGTAAAGGTAAACTTTGTAGCATTACTTGACTTGCTATAATTGTCATCCAGGAGCCAGAACTACCATTGCGACTCGATACGCTGGCGCCATAGTCGATCGCATGACGGCTCGTATGAAATGGACGAACATTTTTTTCAGGTCACACGCCCCAGTGCCAAGAGGGAAAATTTCTGCCAGGGAAGCTGCAAACAGGGGTGGCGAAGGTACACCGTAATGCTCTTTCCAAACGTGAAAGCTTTCCTCGACACTATCCAATCGTCCAGAGCCGGAGTCCGTTCTCAGGCCTGCGCGTAGCCAGGCCATCCACATCATCGTCGTCATCCTACGTCACCCACGTCATCATCGGCACATCGTCAGCCCGCCCGGCTCGCCACGACATGGTGCCAACGCCACTCAACGACTCAAGATTGTACAGTGCGGCTCCCAGCCGGCCGTTGGTCCCCTGCGCACGTGGACCGCGGCGCACACGTCAGATACGCCACAATGACGTCAACATGACGTCACCAACACCGTCACGACCTGTCCGTTGACACGGCAAGTCGGCAGCGCTGCAGACGAGCAGTCCACGGCACTGACGCGACACCACCACCGGGGGTCGCGCGCCGCAACACGCCGAGTCTACGCCTCGGTGACGTCACTTATACGTCACGGCCATATTTCTGGCTGGTAGCGGCGCCGGGTGGGTACGATGGCCCTGATCTGGGCGGCCGTCAGCCGGTGCACGCCCTCCAGGTGGGTGCGCAGGTGCGCCACCTTGCTGCACACGCGGCCGCAGAAGCGGCACGTGGTGACGCCCGCGTGCACCTTCTGGTGGTGGTTGAGCGAGTCGCGGCTGGCGTAGCTGCGGCCGCACGTGGCGCACGTGTTCTTCTCGTCGCGGCCGGCTGCGGACGAGGCGCGCGCGTCATCACGGCGATCGGTCATTAGTGAAATGGGGTGGTGGTTGGGTGGTTATCTGGGCTGAGGGGCGCAACGACTGCTTCGGCCACACAGCGCCCATGTCCAGCCTGCAGACCCTATAATGTTGCGTGAGACGAAATGTACGACCCTCAATATACCAGGAGGTGCTGAGTTTACATCAAAAGTAACGTTAGGGATTATGCTATATTACTCAACGTTTTGGCCAGGGGCCATCGTCAGGAGTGATGTAAAAAAATGGCAGGGTTAACAATTAAAAAACACGCGGAAAAAGCGTGCAAAAATACACGTGTATCACAGAAAAGCATCCTCAGTGGTGGAGACACTTCAAGAAACTCCAAACCAGAAATCAATTAGGTCAAGATAGAATCCTCTGAGGAAGCCTGAACCGATGGTCCATATACATATCGACACATACATGCACGCACATATATGGACATATATCCAATATAACGCGTAATACATAAAGTATAATTTATGTTTATGTAATTTAATGTGATATACCAAGACGTCGTTTGCGTGTTTAGTTGCGGCCGTAGATTACGTATGTGCAACATAGTGCTTCTCCACATTCACCGTCTCCATGGACTTTTGCATCGGCTTGGTGTTAAAATTTGCCACTAGTTATCAAAGTGCAGGGGTGCATCACCCGCATGCACCTCTTCAACATGCATCAACCGCAAGGTGGGTGCATCAACTGCATCGTTCTATTGGTTTCGTTTCCAGTCACTTTCACGATCGACAAGTAGGTAGCGTTCGCCGACAGCGATGCAGCTGGTCATCAGTTGTGAAGGACAGTAGCCGACCACACTTGATGTCAGGAAATGTGGCCGACTCCCCACTGGAATTCCTGCCGCGCTCGCTGAATGACCAAGTAGCCAGCACGCACCGCAACACCGAACTCTCACCGTCATCGTCCGGCCGTGGAATGGCGCCAGTTGCGCTTGTTCGTGCATACACATCAGTGCCAGGTGATAACGAAATCAGACGCTACTCAGATAAGCGGCACGACCATTCTTCTGTTCACTGCGATACAACTCTGTACATACGTCCACAGAACTAGCTCATCACGGCTCAGAAGCCAATAAGTAATCAAACACGGTGCTGTCGTACATATGCTTCAAGTTCTCCGAGCGGGGGTACTAAAATTGACATCAGGCACAGACGAGTTCGCTTGGCGTTTCTGCAGCGACGATCTGGGGGTGGGGCAGGTGGAGTCCGACGTACAGGCGGCGTTCGTCGCAGCATGAGCCACGATCTGTTATGCAGTGCACGGTCTCGCACATCCAGGCGAAATTCACTCCTTGCCACGATCTGTTATGCAATGCACGGTCTCGCACATTCAGGCGAAATTCACTCCTTGCCCAAAGTGCAGTGAAGCGCTCATCTGCTCCCGCCACGACCCGACCTCATCACCGTGTCCTCAGCAAAACCAAACAACGTCACCGTCAACAACATGTATTAACTGTGCGTTTAAGCCACACGATAAATATTGTCTTCCCGAAAGCTCCCGAAAGAAGTGGTGAAACGACACCGGCAAGCACCAGGCAGGCGACCTGCTTCCACTACGACGTGCTGGTACACTGAAGCACTGCATGACGTCCAGCTTCCACTACGACGTGCTAGTACACTGAAGCACAGCACGTCTCTGCGCTGCATCAAAATACACTCCCCGCATACTTACCGCGTCGCATACGGAAGCAGCGTGTCGTGAAGCGGGCTCACCCGGGGATACGAACAGAAAATAAACTCTGGCCATCTGCGGCGAGAGCATAGATAACCTATACTGCATGCTGCAAATACACACGAGTCACCCCTGTCGAGAGAACTGGAACGAATGCCCTTGCAGGCGATCATCCGTGCGCACGAGGTTGCTGTCCGATCTACCCGACATACTTTGGGAATGGACCAGCGGACCCGAGACAGAGTACTTCACCCCCCCCCACCCCAAGACGCCATGTCGAGACATCCGTCCTGACCCAAGAGCCCTGCAATCTTTCTGGTTCTCGACATCCCGCTGCGCGCGCTGCAACTTCAAGATAGTTCCAGCCCCGGGGCATCCGCAACGTCTGGTCGGTCCGATTTGAATGGGAGCACACTGTTCGGCTGTTCAGTCTCAGGGCCCGGTGACGTCACGTCGGCCGGCTGATTGCCGCCTTGGCGAGCTTCAGCTTCCTCGGTACAGCGTCCACATCAGTCTCCCCTCCACGTCCTGGCTGTGTTTCCTCAACCACGGAAAAGACCGCCAACGTCCTGACTCCGCCTGCGAGAGCGGCGTCATCAGCTTCACCAGCTCCGTCTACATCTCCGCTGTCATTTCCGCCATCGGCTCCACCATCTCCGTCTCCATTTCCGTCGTCGGTTGCGCTCATCAGCTCCAGCCGTCGCTGGCGTCGGGCACCTTCCAGTTGTTGGTGGGGTGCGCGCGCCTGATCGGCACCGTCTCCAGCACCTGCTGCTGCGACATGCGGTGCACGAACGCCAGGTGGCGGCGCAGGTCCACCACGCGGTTGAGGCCTTTGCCGCAGCGCGGACACTGGGTGGCACCGTTGTGCATCAGCTGATGCGCCACCAGTGAGTCGCGGCTCGAGTAGCGGCGGCCACACGTGCCGCACCGGTGGGCCAGCTGGAGCTCGGCGCCGGCGGCAGCGTCTGCGGCAGAGACTGCTGTCAGTCGCGGCAGACCACTGTCAGTCGCGGCAGAGACTACCGTCAGTCGCGGCAGAGGCTACCGTCAATCGCGGCAGAGACTACCGTCAATCGCGGCAGAGACTACCGTCAGTCGCGGCAGAGGCTACCGTCAGTCGCGGCAAAGACCACTGTCAGTCGCGGCAGAGACCACTGTCAGTCGCGGCAGAGACTGCTGTCAGTCGCGGCAGAGACCACTGTCAGTGGCGGCAGAGACTGCTGTCAGTCGCGGCAGAAACTGCTGTCAATCGCGGCAGAGACCACTGTCAGTGGCGGCAGAGACTACCGTCAGTCGCGGCAGAGACCACTGTCAGTGGCGGCAGACCACTGTCAGTGGCGGCAGAGACTACTGTCAGTGGCGGCAGACCACTGTCAGTGGCGGCAGAGACTACTGTCAATCGCGGCAGAGACCACTGTCAGTCGCGGCAGAGACTACTGTCAGTCGCGGCAGACCACTGTCAGTCGCGGCAGACCACTGTCAGTCGCGGCAGACCACTGTCAGTGGCGGCAGAGACTACCGTCAGTCGCGGCAGAGACTGCTGTCAGTCGCGGCAGAAACCCCTGTCAATCGCGGAGAGACACGTCAGTCGCGGCAGAACCACTGTCGTCGCGGAAACCACTGTCAGTGCGGCAGACCACTGTCAGTGGCGGCAGAGACAGAGTCGCGGCAGAGACCACTGTCAGTCGCGGCAGACCACTGTCAGTGGCGGCAGAGACTACCGTCAGTCGCGGCAGAGACCACTGTCAGTCGCGACAGTGGCTACTGTCAGTCGTGGCTTGGGCAGTGGTAGTGCCGGCTGCACGTGGACGATACCGTGAGAGAGAACGGCAGAGGACTATCAGGCTGTGCAGGACCGTCAGGAGTCGGGTTTCAACTTGACAGAATGCCACGCCGGCAGCCGAGCGCTAAGTGGTGCACGGTTCAGCGGTACTCCGCGGACTGCGACGTGGACTCCGTGGACTGCGATACGTTGTCATGAGTAGCGGTTATGTTGTGTCGTGCCATGGAAGTGGGAAGGCTCTTCAAGTGGAGCATCGTAAGGCCACGAAGCACGCACGTCACTACCGGGCGCCTAGTGTTCTTCTTCCAGCCATTTGCTCTTCAGTGTTTCGTGTTGGAGCGTGATGCGTTTCCACAACTAGCGGCCCATGTTGCTTTTTTCGGTTGAATGATACTTCGGCAACAATTGTTTACTGGGATACGTTATCACATAATTACCGGCGCAGACAGTTCCAGATAATTGTACGTCAGCAGCAACTTCCAGTCGTGTCACGAGACCAGTCTCCACAACTGACCGTCTGGTGGTCCACGTAGACTCGTGATTCTGAAAACGGACCGATGAAAACCCACACACAAATGCGCACCACACGGGAGTCCAGATATATTCGCAACGAGAAACGGCAAAGGAATCGTGCATTTCTCCGCCGTCCGATACCTGCCCTACACCACATTAGACATCTCGCTGTCCAGTACAGCACATTCCGTCACTTCAGCCTCAGTTGGCTCGCCGTCATCAATGTCTACGAATGGAAAATCCGACCTTCCCAACTCCTCTCCTGGCGCCAGAAATGGCTGAGGACTGGGGCCGCGTGAGCGGTGCAATACGCCTGACGTGACGTCCCCGAAACCCGCCAGATCCACCCGAAAACCCGTCAGATACACCAACAATCCGCCAGAAGCCCCCGAAACCCGCCAGATCCACCCACAATCCGCCAGAACCACCCGAAACCCGCCAGATCCACCCACAATCCGCAAGAACCACCTGAAACCCACCAGATCCACCCGAAATCCGCCAGATTCACCGGCGGTGCGGTCAAAACCAGCCTGAAGCGACCCCCGTCAACGGGCAAAAACACAGCGCCTCAGTGTTCCGGCCCCGACCTGAATATTGCGGAGCCTGAGACGAGTCCCTTGTCCTCAGCGGACCCCAATCAGACGCCGTCACGGAAAAGCGGGTACACACGTCGTGTACGTCGTGCAGAGTCACACGGTAGCATATTAAGAAAATCAAATCATCCCACCAAGGATAAAACCACCGCAGCTCAGAATGCAAAACAGAAGGAAAGCAGCCCGATACGAAGTGGCACACCTCTGTGTAACACAGAAGTCGACGGGCATGAATGTCCCTGGTATGATGATACACATACTCGCCAATTGTGAGAGACACACGCATGCGTGTCATATCACGTTTCTATGCAGAGGCGCAGTCCTCGAAAAAAAAACGTCACCTTACGTACTTTCGGCGCAATTGTTGATTTGGAATGGTGGAAATCACAAAATGTGAAGCTCGATCTGGTGCAATGTTCTGTTACGAGGCGGAGAAGGGCTTCCAGCGTCCCCTTTGGCTGCGCATCTGTCTCTGGCACATCGCGCGATGCGTAGCAGACGACCTGCTGACTTGCTGACCACTTCAAAACAGATTCTTTGTTTAACCCTTGGGCCTTCTAAAAACAACATTTCCCCCCCGCCTCCCCCCAAATAAACTGCACGTGACAATTCCCCCGAGCACACGTTTCATATCTACGGGCGTTTAACACGCGCACGTCCGGGAGGGGGGAGGCACAGATGTCTGCCCTCCGGCGGGTTTTCCTAATTTGCTGCCATACTAATCGGGTTAGCAAGGCCAAACCTCATATGGCTGCTCACTCGTCTTTTCCGCATCTCTTCATACATTTTAACCCTGGGTAATTTCTGGTCAGGTCGCAAAGTCAGGCGAAGTGACCCAACGTCCCCCGGAGTTCTAGGTGGCATAACTTCCACAATAATTTGGCGATTGATTTCAAACTTATAATACGTCATAATCTCATCCGGGACCATAATATATATATCTCGGGTTTTATCGCAGCATTAACCTGAGGTCAGGTTCCGGCCATGGCTTCCCCCATTATAGGGCTATGGTAAAATATACAAATGTTCCCTGGTTACATATTTGCTCTCGGAATGACCTCACAACGGTTGTGGCGTGTAGTTGGAAGCTATGCTCAATGTTACCGCTTATATTTTTGCTTAGTGACCTCACCAAGGTCATCTGAGGTCACCTGAGATCACTAGCACATTTCGGCGCATTATATCGCACTGCATTGAGCTAGGAGACTGAAATTACCATCATTGTGCTTGTATCGCCACGACGTGTCGATTGATACATTACACACCCTCCCTAGGCTACTTCATGACCTTCACCTGAGGTCATAGTTTCGGTTGACCTGACCTTAAATCACACCGCCTATTGTCCATAGCACATTTCAAGGACTGTCGAATAGCTTTCGCTGTTTGTTTCTGTCTGTTACAGGTCCTGAGATATGTATCAATATCTGAGAGCCCCACCCGATCTGATTGAATTTGAACAATGATGAGCCAGTGACCTGAATATTGACCAGAGCGAAACAATGACCGACACACTTTCGATAGAGCCTGTACCAGCTTTCCAACGCCGTTTTCCGTTTATCGCTAGCTAGCATAGTTTTAGAGATCATAGGAGGGCAGACATCTGCCCCCCCCCCCCCGGACATGCGAAGTTGGCGCGGACCTCCGGACGTGCGAGTGATATTTGACAGACATTTTGGGTGTGACGGCTCACCGACCACATCGTCATATGGCGCCCACACATATCCGTTTCAAATGTCGATGAAACCTCAATTCGCATCTTTCACGTCGTGAATATCGCGGACCGACCTTCGCGGGATTGGGAAACACTTGAGCACGATCTTAGCTGTAGGCTAGAATTGCTCAAACAGCCGCTGCCGACGCCATCCCTGCTGACGGCAGGCACGTGTGCTGTGCACAGCGGAGCTCACGGCCGTTCAGTGCCACAGCACAGCTGTGCACAGCGCCGCTCATGGCGGCAGATCGGCGCGAGACGAGCCGGCCACGGCGCCCCAGTGGGCGGCGCGGCTCTTCCGCCGACTCGGCACCGCGGCCAGCACCTCTTGCTGCGTCAGCTTGTGCACGAGCGCCAGGTGCCGGCGCAGCCCCATCACCGAGTCGAGGCGGCGGGCGCACAGCGCGCACCGGGTGGCGCCGGCGTGCAGCAGCCGGTGCGCAGCCAGCGAGTCGCGCCGCGAGTAGCGCCGGCCGCACGTGGCGCACCGGAACGGCTGGCTGGCGCCCCGACTGGCGCCAGTCGCGCCGGCTGTCGGCAGAACGGGGCCGGCGTCAGTCGGGTGCCGGGGGGCTGACGAGGACGGTGTTCGCGTCGCTGCCGGGCGCACCGACGCGATCTCCGATGCCACTCGTGTGTTGGCTCAATCTTCGCGCTCAATCCTCTAGGAATACGTGAGAAATACTGAGCTCAGGGCGACCTCTGCCAACGCCCCTCTGCCACTGTTCCCCGGACATTGGGTGCGGCCGGCACCACCCGGGTGCAGTGCCGCACCCCTTCAGCTCAGTTGATGGGTACGATTACACGTGAGCTCTACGTTGGCGCCATCTACAGGTGACAGGACAATACCTATTGTCCGACTGTGCCAACAGATGGCAGTACACACGCACTGGACTCGTGGCGCACGATATTGCGATGAAGCGCGCGGCGGGGTGTCCGCGTCGATGTTAGGTCTAGACTTCGGGTCTTGTCGACTGACATGACCTGCAGTCTGACCTGACACGACCTCATGACCACTCGCCGTGTGAGAACGAGCAGGTCCGGCACCGGTAGTCCAACCGGCTGAAAGGCAGCCCACGGCCCTGCTGCCTGGCGCCTGGCCGCTCTCAGCTTCTTCTCCTATGCCTTGCCCAAGCGAAAATCGAATTCGTTTGACAATGAGAAAGCGAGGTGTGATAGACGCCCATGGATGTCATATAACTAATACGAGAGAACAGTGTTGCCTGAGGGAACTTGAATTGTTTCATGCTATCACGACCGGTTAGTCCAAGGCATGTAAAGTGCAATATCAGTGCTAAATTGGAGCTCAATATCTAGTTTCCTATGTTCAACGTTATTTTTTAAAGCAATTCTATCGTAACTCCCTATATTTACTATAAGTCCAGTATCAGCCACTGTCTACCATTTAGTTGTAGACGCGCACATATTTTAGAATCAGATGGGGCATGTAATATTACACCCCAAACCGCACAAAAAGTAACTTGTGCGCAACGTACGCTGCGCCCGAAGCGTGGCGAACCGGGGAGCAACAGCCAGGTGGTCGCCGGTCTCCAGTTCGGGGGAAATTTTACGCGAAGCCTGTGAGACTTAATGGAAGGGAGCAACTCGAAATAGTTTCCTTTTAGCCCGGTGAAGGTGGCGGTTTTATGTTGTGGGACGTGTCGACTAATCCGGTCTGTTCAGCCTACCCTTAAGCCTGGTATAGCTTTTATGCATCTGCATACAATTAAGAAGAATGAACGGTTGCTTTGTTTGAGCACTTGCAACAGAACCTGTTCTTAAACCGAAGGCTAGAACTACCCCGGAATAAATATTGCTGTCGAAGAAACAAAACAAGAGCACGTGCAATGCTGAATGAAGAAAGCATGACCTAAAAAGGAGCATTCTTTACGGATTCAAATGAGTGCCTGCCAGGTACGAGTGTTGCTATTATTTGTTTTTCGTTGCGCTTGGCTAGAATCAGCAGGGTTTCGTCGCCGCCTATGGCAGCACAATTCGCCAACACATCCGTTACGCCAGCCCCCATTCGCTGGACGGCAGCGCTATCTCCCTAAAACGACCCCCAATAAAAGAGACGCGTGAATATAACTCAATTTGCAGCCATAAAGTGCTCGTTATTTTCTATTCGAACAAAACCAATATAACCAATATAGGAGCAGCCATACAGTAGGAAAACTGTATAGTTCAGTATGGTTGCGAGTCGGATAAACTAAATGCATTATAAAAATATTGGAGCGGAACGATACTCTCGTGCCCACGCGAAGTCTCCACTGTTTAATCTATACTCAACTCATTCAGTGTGCTCGAGGGTTACCGTATCGCGATCAACCGATGATAATCTATTGCCCATTCAACAGATTCTACCCAGTCTGCCGTTCGAAGTCGTCTAGATGGCATTCACAAAATACACGCGAGTGAAGTCATACTTAAAATTGCCGCTCATTCGCCTTTCATCCAAGCAATGACGACGTCAACTTGCTTGAAGGCCAACTCCTTTGATTCCGCGGCTAAGGCATGCATTGCCACCGACAAGGCATATACAATGTGATGGCTGATGTTTATTAAAAACTCATCGCGTCTGTGCATCAAACGAAGCATTTAATAAATAATGAGACGTGACACCGTCGTGCCATCATTTCATCATTTACAATGTCACCGAGCGTAGGACATGGGATGAGGGGCTAATTACAATCGCACCAAGTTTACGCATTAAACGCCAACATAACAACAATTAGCGGGCAACGGTAGGTTCTCGGAACCTCGCAAGGCCCTGGCGTGAGAGTAATGAGGCCACGTCCGCAATTTTCCGCGGCCATCTTGTCGACACTGTGCACGATGTCGCCAAGATGGCAGCAGATTGTCGAGAAGATGGGAGTCGACACAAGAGGTGGATTGATCTACGCGGTTTCGAAACACGTCTTCGTCTCCCGAACACTCGGGGACTCGCTTCGGTTCCGGAGCACGAACACTTCGAGACTCGGTGCCGAGCACACGGACCACGATGCGACGTGCTCGAACACGGCGTCAAGGCCGGCAGTCGAGGCCGACAGCCGGGCGAGTAGGACCGGCGGCCCCGAAGACGCGACGACAAGTGAGCACTGAACTTGAATCCCAGACCATCGGACACAAACTGTCTAAAACTCTGAAGCACCCATGAAGTGTGCCACATTGGTCTTACATTGGTGGCTCTGGCGCCAAGAACACACGCCCTCGCCTGCCATTCGTCTCGTTGCGGCAGCGCAAAAGCACAGCACGCGAACGTGGAGACGTTACTCGATCCATCTGCGCAGCGCTTTTAAAGGACTGTAATTAAAACTTTTGGAAAGCGAATTTGTTTGTGAAGAAAACGTCACAGCGAACTGGAGGACAACGTGTACAATAAATGCGTCCATAGACAATCGGCTTTCACAGGATGCGCCGAGACAACCGGCAATAAACGTGTCCGCACTCTTTACAGGTGCATCACTACCGGCTTGGATGATGTTCTCGCATCTATGCACACAACTGAGAAAAATGAATTGATGCTTTGTTTGAGAAGAAAATCATCAACAGATCATTTGTAAAACAAACGCCCGAATGCACATGCAATATAGCCGTGTCCGCACCGTTTACAGGTACGTCACCACCAGCCTTGACCGTGGCGATGCCTCGTCAGCCGCACATTTGGCCGACCTTGAAGAGTGCGTGCCGAATGCTGCGGAGCATATAGCCATCTCCGATCGGCCTCCGGCTCATTTACGCACACACTATCCGACCATCGCCGTCGGCGCAGACTGCCCAGATGCTCCCCAAGACACTCCTCGTGACAGGTCACCGTCGTCAGCGCAGACCGCCCTGCCGCTGCCTGGCACACTCCTCGTGACCGACAGACCACCGTCGTCAGCGCAGACCGCCCTGACGCTCCCCAGGACACTCCTCGTGACCGACAGACCACCGTCGTCAGCGCAGACCGCCCTGACGCTCCCCAGGACACTCCTCGTGACCGACAGACCACCGTCGTCAGCGCAGACCGCCCTGACGCTCCCCAGGACACTCCTCGTGACCGACTGGGGCTCGGCCGCCGCGGTGCAGTCGCACCAGCGGCACCGTCATCAGCGCAGACCGCCCTGACGCTCCCCAGACCCCTCGTGACCGGGGCTCCGCCGCCGCGGTGCAGTCCACCACGGCACCGTCATCAGCGCAACCCCCTGACGCTCCCCAGGACACTCCTCGTGCCCGACTGGGGCTCGGCCGCCGCGGTGCAGTCGCACCAGCGGCACCGTCATCAGCGCCTCCTCGGTGGACATCTTGTGCACGACGGTGAGGTGGCGGCGCAGGTAGACGCGCCGGTTGAGGCCGCGGCCACACAGCGGACAGCGCGTGTCGCCGCGGTGCACCAACTGGTGGGCGACCAGAGAGTCGCGCCGTGAGTAGCGCCGGCCGCACACCTCGCACGGGAACGGCTGGCTGCTGCGCCGCGCCGCCGTGCCGCTGTCGAGCACGTCCGCCCGGTAGTCGCCTGCAACTGAGTCCCCGCAGGGCGGACGGCGTGAGCACGACACCTCGAAACAGGACAGCCAATAGTCGTAGAGATAGGACTCGGATCATAAGATTGATTTTACAATATGCAACACTTGTTTCCCTTCCAATCGCTCAAATCAATCTTTGCGCGGTAGTTGCCGAGAACTGTTAAAATCATCTTCGTCACTGCCACTGGGAAGTACCAAAAGTTTTCTCCAAACGTTTTCCTACTGAAAGTATGAAATAATAAAACTTGCACGAGAAGATAATCTACGTGTCTGTCTGCAACACGTTGGTTGGTTGGTTGGTTGGTTACTGATTTTACGACACATGGACCGTTGAGTCGTGCAGCGTCACTAATCTCTCACGCCGATTGGCCGCAAGCGAAGAGTAGCGACAGGTGAGACTCGAACCCACAACCTTTCGATTGTGAGACGGGCAACTTACCCCCAGACTACTCGTGCCCGAAGCCAATGGCCGTAGACCAGCGTCAGACCGGCCAGCCGAAGATCAATCACACCAACCACCCATCGAACCAGCGACAAAACCCTTACGTCGAAAGACGTCGACAGTATTGCGCGCATGAAAAGTGACGGAATTAGAAAAATAGCAGGCGTTAACAAATCGTGTCCATGATTATGTCAGAATGGAATATTACAATAGGACGCACTAGTGTATTTGTATTCAGTCATATCCAACATACGTCAATTCTGGTGAAAACTCCGTTGGAGTTTCATTAAGCAATGGAACCTTGACGGGTAAACTTCGGATTTGTCGCACACTGCCGCGGCAGATGGTGACGGTAAGCACTTATGTTACTTATAGCCAATGCAATTTGATAATAATTCCTCCCCTCTCTATATTGGACTACATGTGTGGGAAATGCCTTCTTTTGTAGTATCGGTAACTTGTACGAATACTAAGCCTATTTCCCTGGCACGTACCTACTTGGAAAACGGTGAGGTGTATGCATTTTATCATAGAAGACACCATAAGGTACTATATAGGGCAGAGAAGCATCAGGTATGAATGTTTCTTAAATAACCACAAACACCCGCAAAGTAGCACAGAAGCAGTACAAATATAGGAAATTGTACCACACCATAAACTATGGATACAGTTAATAGCGACGGACTGGGTCCGATGCTACATTCTCCGCCATAGTGACGTCAGCCGTGTACGTCACACGGGCTGACCAGAGTGGCCGGCGCCATGGTCGCTGGTAACATTGCATTCATGCTTGAACAATACGAACACGTGCAGGGCAGAGGTCGGTACAACAATTCAGTCGTAGTGCGGGTCGGCGCACTGGGCGAACTGCGAGAGGTATCCAACCTGGCGGACCGGCCGGGGGGAGGGCGACTAAGGGGGGGGGGAGGGGCTGTCTACTGTGACCGCGTCCGAGCCCATGTGGCCCGGACTCAAAATGTCAAAAACTGGTCCAGTTGGACGTCAGGATGTAATTACACCGTTGTTGTTGTACATTGATGTAATATTCATGTAATTCTAGTTATTTACGTTAATAGTTATTATATGTGACAGACACTCTGCGATCACCCACTCATTCACTCAGGCATCAGTACGATCAGAACCACACTCGTGATTTCCTATCCAAAAGTACATGCACATTTCCGTTTGGTCGATTATATTCCTCAGGATATACATGTGCGATAAATTTTAAATTGCATTTACATAGATCCTTCTCTCGACTCCCAAATTCGCGAATATCGGCGCAAATTCCTGCACTTTCCTGTTCGGTCCATGTACCGACTCGCCAGTCTCTAGAAATTCACAATTGTTGCAAATATCGGCAGCCTGGCGAGCGGGATGTTTTGGCGGGAGGTTTGGCGCTCTTCCCGCTCGACAGACTGTTGCTCCGAGCAGCGCGGGACATGTGTCAACTGTTCGCCGTCAGCAGTGTCGCAGCACAGACTGTCGACACGTGCCGAACTCCAAATGTGCCGCCAAAACAACACCGGCTGGGCCCCAAACGGCCATTTGCAACATCAGCCACCACGTGCAACGGCGCGCGCACGATTCACTCCGCTCAGAGAACCTCACATCGGAAGAAAGCGAATCGTGCGCGCCGACAATCCGGATTCCATGTGCAGTATGTAGCTTGCGACTGTGATGCATGCCACTGGTTGATCATTTGGGCTAAGGGGAGCATCGGCTGCCTCCGTCATACAGCGCCCATGATGCACGACACTGGGACCGGTTCAGGTGCAAGTGCGATGGCGTCCACAGACAAGAAAAACCTTGAGTTCTTTTACGACGCACTCAACCTCTAGGTTATATAGCGTCGCCAACCTCCCACGCCGACTAGTCGCGGTAAATGTCGTCGGCTGCCGACTGGTGAATACCGACTGGTCACAACGGGTATTACCGTTAGGATTGCAATATCATCGCGGTTGGTATGTTCGGCATAACGTGCCATGTAAGTAGTGGTAGTTGCTGGTTTCACGACTTGTCGACCATTGAGCCATCTTGCGTCGCCAATCTCTCACGCCGATTGGCGCGGGCGAAGAGTAGCGACAGGCGAGACTCGAACCCACAACCTTTCGATTGTGAGACGGGTCCCCAACGTACACCTAGACTACCCGTCCCCAACGTGGCATATAACAGCGAAACAAAACGGCAGGGGCAAAAAAGCAACAAAACGCACCTGTTTTATATCACCGCGTGAGTGTAGGTGGTAGTAATCACGACTTGAACCCTCGGTGTCGGGCGACCTCCGGGTTCGCCCGCGAGGGTGCCAACTTTGTTGCTTCATCGTAACGTCGGATACACGTGCCGAGAACGCGCTCCGCCCTTCGACGGTCCGCCCAGCACTAATCGCATGCTCCTTCATTATGTCATTTGTTGCCTTTCGTATTCCTTTATTTCGTGCGGCAGTGAGCGAGTTTCGCTCCAGGTGCAATAATAATTAACTTTCGCTGCGTGTGCAACAGCAAGTTTCGTTCCGGGTGCAACAGTATGTTTTGCTCCAGGTGCAACAGTGGACGATGTGGACGCGTCCTGAGCCGTTAAGTTTATTAGAACTGCACTAGCTACAGGGGACTGAAACTCGTCAACCCGATCGCAGCTGCAGCACGGCTACTTTCGCCCAGGCAGGTGATCCGCTTCAGCAACATCGCTGAACATTACCACGATGAAGAACAAACTATGCTGAAATTGCAGCTAGTTTCAATAGAAATACACGACCACGTTAACTTGGCGGGTCTTGCAAAACTAGGACATAATGTGCTTTGCTATAACATTCCACAAAAGCGTCTATGCCGACATTCTGAACAACGTCCTAACGCACCGGAAAAGGAAACATCTCGACTCAGCTGATACAGAAAGCACGTGTGCCAAGATGCCATGGCTAACCGCCTATTCGAAAATAACAACTGGCGGGTGATCCCCCAACCCATTCCGACCTCACGAACACCCAGCTGTAACTACACTGGCTGCGCACGAGCCTTCGCGACGATCGGAGCTCCAGTTGGCCACGTGGCGTCAGCCGTGGGCACGTGCACCATCCGTGGCCACGTGGCGTCAGCCGTGGCAGCGCGCGTCCTGCGTCCAGTTACCCGCCGGCGCGACGGCGGTGCGGGCACACTGCACCGGGCAGAGTCGGAAAACACCGAATACGTCACAGGTCGTCACGACAGCGGCGGCACTGAGGCGGCGCGCCATCCCCAGCAGTGGCTGGGGCACACACAGAGCACCCGCTCCAGGTGCCACGGTAGCCGCATCACGTCACCGTCCCACACAGCCCACCAGCCGCCGCCGCGCCATCCCCAGGCCTGGGGTTAGGGGCACCTTAGCTGCTACTGGTTACTTAGCGCCATCCCCAGTTCGGCTCCTTCACTCAACCGCCACCACAATCACGCCCCCGCGCGCGCGCGCCACGACTGCCGCACACACGGAGCCGCGACGCGACGGCGCGCGCCCGCCCGGAGCCGGCTCCGGCGGCGCTCCGTCGGCGACTACCGTCCACTGGGCACGGCCGCCATCACCTCACTGTGCGCCAGCTTGTGCACCATCATCAGGTGGCGGCGCAGGTCCTTGATCCGGTTGGCCACCTTGCCGCACAGGTGGCACGCCGTCATGCTCTGGTGCACCTTCTTGTGGTGATAGAGCGAGCTGTGCCAGCGGAACGTTCGCCCACAGGTGTCGCAGCGCGGCACTGAAAGCAGGCGGACTGACGTCAGTGGAGGCCGCCGGTGACGTCGACGGTAGGCCGCCGACACGGCAAGTCAGAGCGAGCGTTCAGGGGGGCCGGCCGGCGCACCGTCGGCAACAGGTCGGCCGGCGGCCAAATGCGCTGCCAGCGCCAATGGCTGGATTAGAAGATTCCTGGGTTCTCTTACGACGCATTCATCCGCAAGGTTATATAGCTTCGCCAACCTCTCGCCCCGATTGGTCGCGGGTGGACTCGGCAAATGCCGTCGGTTCTGAAATTGCAACCCACCGGCTGGTTGGATTCAGCACGACGTGCGGCGTGCAGCCCGCCGGGCTTACCGCACAGCCCACAGCCCGCCGCGCTTACCACGCAGCCCGCCGGGCGCACCGCTACCATTCGGCACACCGACTCCCAACAATTGCCGATGGGACGAGCTGAAGGACCACATCACTGCGCTAGCACGGCGGCGGTGATGAATGTGTTTTGGTCGTACGCTATAGCACACGAACAACGCCCATGCCACCACCGAAGGAAGGCTTTTCCATCGCCGTCGTCTGACATACAGAGCGCTGTGCGTACAAATTATTTCATAATGGTGCGCGGGCCAGCCGTTGACTTCAACACCATACGTTTTGCGTGTATCTTGTTGTGAATGTGAAGCCATGCACAAGGATGGACAGGTTCAATACAGAATCGCGTGTGTTGGACACATTGGAGGCTAGCTGAGCCGCTGTGTCTTAGGGTACATCTCCGCTCCCCAACATCACCGTACAGAGGACGACGAAGAGCTGACTCGTCACAGAGCGGGTGAGTTGTAACCATACTCTTGGTTTCCAGTAAAATAATTGTACGACAGCTGATGCATCAACATTGTACTTCGTCAAAACCGAACCATTCCTTTCATATAGGTCAAATAGGATAAAGAAACTTCAGGTATTGATACTTTTTAAATAGGTACACAAACTCGGGAAATAGCACAGAAGCAGGAAAATAGTACAAACGCAGTGTGATTTCGTACCCAATAACTTAGAGCCCTGCGTGATCACCTGGGTGACCACGCAGGCACCAGGGACACTCGAAGCCATTTCCCCTGCCTCGCAAGCTGTTTCCCTGCTTCGCATGCATGCCCGAGCGACAAGAAAACACCGCAAGGGGGCTCAGAGCGGCCTAGTGCGCTATCGTCCCTGGCTTTCTCGTTGGGTGATTATTAACAACACTGACGCCGTTTTGGAAAGCGCGCCGACGGTGGCCTACTGCACGGCCCGGCGCCGCGCCCGAGGACCGCCTGAAGACCGCCCGAGGGCCGCCCGAAGACCGCCCGCGGGCCGCCCGAGGACCGCCGCTCACTGTCCGGGGGACGGCAGCTGGTACACCACCTCCCTGGGCTTGGTCGGAACGATCTGGCGCACTTGCTCCAGCGGCATCTCGTGCACACGCTCCAGGTGGCGGCGTAGGTCCTTCACCGTGCAGCACACCTGTCGAAGCGGAGCGCCCATCACCAAGACACCAGCATCCACACACCTGGCGAAGCGGAGCGCCCTATCACAGAGACACCAGCATCCACACACCTGGAGCGGCCGTATCACCAAGACACCAGCATCCACACACCTGGCGAAGCGGAGCGCCCATCACCGAGACACCAGCATCCACACACCTGGCGAAGCGGAGCGCCCTATCACCGAGACACCAGCATCCACACACCTGGCGAAGCGGAGCGCCCATCACCGAGACACCAGCATCCAAACAAAGAGCGCTATCACCGAGACACCAGCATCCACACACCTGGCGAAGCGGAGCGCCCTATCACCGAGACACCAGCATCCACACACCTGGCGAAGCGGAGCGCCCTATCACCGAGACACCAGCATCCACACACCTGGCGAAGCGGAGCGCCCTATCACCGAGACACCAGCATCCACACACCTGGCGAAGCGGAGCGCCCTATCACCGAGACACCAGCATCCACACACCTGGAGCGGCCGTATCACCGAGACACCAGCATCCACACACCTGGCGAAGCGGAGCGCCCTATCACCGAGACACCAGCATCCACACACCTGGCGAAGCGGAGCGCCCTATCACCGAGACACCAGCATCCACACACCTGGCGCGACGGAGACCCTATCACCGAGACACCAGCATCCACACACCTGGCGAAGCGGAGCGCCCTATCGCCGAGACACCAGCAACCACACACCTGGCGCGACGGAGACCCTATCGCCGAGACACCAGCAACCACACGCCTGGAGCGGCCTATCACCGAGACACCAGCATCCACACACCTGGCGAAGCGGAGCGCCCTATCACCGAGACACCAGCATCCACACACCTGGCGAAGCGGAGCGCCCTATCACCGAGACACCAGCATCCACACACCTGGCGAAGCGGAGCGCCCTATCACCGAGACACCAGCAACCACACACCTGGCGCAGCGGAGCGCCCTATCACCGAGACACCAGCAACCACACACCTGACACAGCAGAGGCCCTATCGCCGAGATCCCATCATCCATACACCTGGAGCGCCCTATCACCGAGACACCAACAACCACACACCTGGAGCGGCCGTATCGCCGAGACACCAGCAACCACACGCCTGACACAGCAGAGGCCCTATCGCCGAGATCCCATCATCCATACACCTGGAGTGGCGGAGCGGCCCTATGCCTGAGACACCAGCATCCACACTGTGTGCAGCTCAACACATATGAGGAGCCTACATGACAGAAAGATAAATAGCATGGGCTGGCCTGGCCAAGGCAGGGTGTCTGCACCGCTTCACGCCTACCAGGCTGGCCTGAGCCGCTTCCCCTACCTTTCCGCAACACAGACAGGTGGTGAGACCCTGGTGCTTCTTCATGTGTCCCAGCAACGACTCTCTATGTCGGTACTTCTTCCCGCAGACGCGGCACACAGTCCGCGACACGTCTGCAAAAGACGAACCGTTACGAAGACGAACCGCTACTGCGCCGGGAGCGTTGGTGTGTGCGTCCGGACCGACCAACCCCGCAGTCGAGCTGCGGTCCAACAGACATTTCCTTCACCAATGCTTGTGACTGCATCGCAGGCAGTTGTTGAAGCGCTTAACCAGTTGGGTGTCGCGGTGCACCACCAGTAAGCCATAAGCAGTGTCGCGAAAAGACACCACGACCACAGAGGGCAGCTCATCGCACCAGTTCGAATGACCGAAGATGAAACATCATCCGATCGCCATCACCGATGATAGTCATAGCCATGACCATCATCATCATCATACCATCCAGCTAAAGACAGACCGGATTCAAGGCTGGGTAGGATTAATGAAGTGTACTGTCATGGTAGCGACTGGTTGTGCAACAACCAGTCGGTGATGATGTCATAAGCGTAGGGATCAGCGCAGCCATGTATGGGCAACAAGTTTTGAAACGGATGCATAACGGCCCACGTAACGAAAGCGCCCTTCAATGGAAAAACCACATCCAGAACACTTTCAACTACGTTTTCTCATATTTTATGTATTTCAGCAAGTCACATTACCCTCGCAAATATATGGCATCGACAGCACACTGTTAACATACACATTCTTCCATTCCCGCCTCACGGTCATGCCGCGGTCACATGCAACACACTTGACGCACCACCTCTCCGTGTATGATACCTCGTGCTCAATCTTGAGCAGCCTCTTCGTCTGACTGCCACGAATGTCCACTCGGTAGACGCTTCAGGTGAAAATTCAAGAATTGATGCCGCTGGGTGACACAATGCTAAACATGTCAAACAGCGAACCATATGTCACAGCGCGTCGCCGTCAGATGAGGCGGTCGCTCGGACTGTTCGTTATTGCTTTCACGACGCGTTCACTGCCTCGAACTGCACATTGGGTGTCAGCCGAAAAAGCGACGTTGACATGTCGCCGTCAAAACTAACACACCACACGTTGTCAAAATTGTGAACATTGCGCACACCGTCCACTGTCGACGCTGCCAACGTTGCGTACACCGCACATTGTCAACACTGCCAACACCGTGCACACCGTACACTGCCAACGCTGCGTACACCGCACACTGCCAACACTGCCAACACCGTGTACACCGTACACTGTCAAGACTGCCAACATTGCTTATACGGCACCCTGCCGACAGCGCATTCACCGATCGAGCGCTTGGGCTATGAGCGTGAGATGAACCGCGAGGTTGCGGGCTGTCAACGGAGCCGTCAGCTGACCACATGTCCACGCTGCCGGTGCACGTGCCGGCCGATCACCGACAACCGCAGCAGCGCTCACTGGCCGGGCGATTGGTACCAGAAGGGCGCCTCCCTGGCGTTGGTCGGCACCATCTGGCGCACCTCCTGCAGCGTCAGCTTGTGCACTTGCGACAGGTGGCGCCGCAGGTTCTTGACCGTGTCGCAGACCTGGACACAGGCGACGAGTCAGCGTGCGGGACCAACGGACAACGCGATTCGAAATGAGACACATCAATCGGCAAGTGGTGAGCATCGTTTACGGTGGGTGCCGAACCGATCGTGCCGAAACGGATACGTTAAATCAAGCAAGGGCGTGGAGGACGTCCAATGTTCGCGGTGAAGCCGACACCGCTGGTGGGTAGCGCAGTCAGAACTGGACACCCAGCAGTTACGAGCTGACGCACCAGCCGCGCCGTCAATCAGAACTGGACACCCAGCAGTTACGAGCTGACGCAACGCTCGCGCCGTCATTCAGAACTGGACACTGGCTGACGCACCAGCCGCGCCATCAGCGGACACGGCGGGCTCTCCGAAACCGACTCACTACAAACTATCTACTACAACATCCGTCATGTTGTAGTAGATAGCTAGCAGATTCACATATATAGCAGGTAGTGCCTATTCGGGCATCAAGCACCTACAGCAGTGAGAAGAGCCACACATCTGTGCTCTGACTGCACGATCACACCTGGGCCCAGATAACACCATCTACACTCGGAGCACACCACACCAAGATTGATTGATGGACGGACACTCAAGATCCATATCGCGATCGAAGTGGTCGAAGCGTGCTGCATACCCTGCCGCACTTGGAGCAGGTGGTGAGTCCCTGGTGTTTCTTGACGTGACTCAGCAGCGACACCCGGTGACGGTAGACCTTGCCACAGATGTGGCACTCGGCACGCTCAGAATCTGAAAGCAGACGCCAGTCAGCGATGCACAGGCCTCCCTTGGCAGGGCAGGGGCACACCCTCCGCCGATCTCAGTCCGAGCTGGACACCATGAGATGTCCTCTGAGACACTCTTGAGATCCGCACAGACACACAGGTCGGAACGGAGCGGCGCCACACGGCACCCGGCCGTACTTCCGAGAAATGTCCCCACAGCATCTCCGGGCAGCACCATTCAGTTTGGATCACTGGTCAGAACGCCGGCAGCACGGATCTCTGGAGAACTGTCAAACTACTACTCAACTATCCACTCCTGAATTATTACATATACTATTAAACTATATACTACACATACTACTCAACTATTTACTACATCTACTACTGAGATATTATCACTCGACAAGCGCGCCAACGCTCGGCTCCAGCAATGGCAAGGTGAGGACTGTTTGGGTTTAAGGGCGCGTTGCCTGCATATTCTGGTGCGCATGGTTGTTAATGTCCTGAGTATATAGCACAACATTGCATGCCAGAAAGCGACCTGAGTGTTCAGGAATCAACCATCTGTTATTTTAACCCGAGTGTGACAGTCTGCTAAGAGGGAGTAGCCTGGACTCTCCTGAAATGATGGCGCTCCCGGAAAGAACAAAATGAAATCAGAATCTGACAAACACTTAGCATGGCACCCCACCTGGAGGACAGTAACAGTATTATCACCGTTGAGCACATAGTCCTGAGTGACAGAAATCCAGCAATGGTGAAAACATGACCATCACGTACCGACTGACTTACTCATACTTCCTGCCAATGTCGCCGCTAGATGGCACCATGCCACCGTCCCTGTGGCGGACAATACGCGACTCACGTCATCAAAACATGGTTCGCATAGCCTCATCAAAGCTACAAAAAAACAATACGTACCTTTTAGGCTGGGCTTGCAAAAATAAGACACGGTTTAACTTGATTGGGCTGCATCACACGATGTAGCATCACTTCCCTGCTCCATTCTTAGATGACAATTATAAATGTCCTTCATGCACTCACTTGCTCCTAATTCTCGGCAATGGCTGACCTAAACACCTACACGCTGATTTATTCGATGTACAACAATCAACATCTGGCTCCGGAAGTCTGCCGAGCCCCATCGGAACAGCAAACACGTGGCAGGTGGCTACCGAGCTCCATCAAAACATCACAAACGTGGCCACCCAGGTGACGATGTCTTTCATTGAGACGCCGCGGTCACGCGGGCCGACGTCGCCAGTGGAGTTGGCCGCTGCAGTTGGCCATTTCACTATAGGGACGCATCGACTGCGTAGGCCACTTAACGCTCATGCCACGGCAGTTGTCCAGTCTTGCTTGTCAGAGCTCCCTCTGCCACGGCTGGCCTGTGGCGCGACCCTTTCGCGGCCGACCACCTCTTCCTCGGCGAATAGTACTTGTGCTCGGGTTCTTCTACGACGTATTCCACTGCTAAGTCACATAACGTCGCCGACCTTCCACACCGACTGGCGGGCTTAGGGACGCATCAACGGCTACTGGCTATGTACTTCCACACCGACTGGCCACGGGCGGAATTGGTAATTCGACTGGTTGCGGACTCGACCCGTGGGCGATCAGGAGTCAAACGTCCACGAGGTCTTGGCGACATCTTCGACAGGCTCTTCACTTTCATTTCCGGTGTGGAATTGCCGCCACGATGCTCGCCGGCGCCGTTTCCGCCACACGCTGGCTGCGCCACCTGGCGGCCTTTGTGGCACCTCATGAGTTGCGCTTCACCGAGTCACGGTGCTGTGAGTACGTAAAAAATCCTCTACCCATTAGTAGGTAGGCAGGAGTGCCCTTCCATGCCCGCGCGACCTAATTACGTTACATTCCCGGGATGAGAGTAGGACATGGTACTTCAGTACCATGTCCTACCTCCTAGTCAAGGTAGGTCACACCACTCCCGCTCGTGTTTCCTGCTGGACAGATCCCACCACCACCTATTAGTAAAAGACGTCCCTGACGTCCACTCAGACAAATATTAAAGTTAGTAACGTCACCGAGGGCCCCAAAAACGAATGTGCTATAGGTGCTAAATGGAAAACAACCTTGGCTTGACCTCTGGCGGGTGTACCAGTCGGTGTTGTCAAGGACGCCGAAGGATGATGTCAAACCACCGCAACAGACTCACGCTTCATTTTCTGAAGTGAGCCTGGAGTCACTCGGCGTGCTTGTCACATCGTGTTCATGTGGCGTAATGGACGCCGGCAAACTCGTCCGAACATTGTGCGCTGCTGAGCGTGCCGATCATTGCTGAATAGCTCGTTCAACCTGGAGCGACTTTGAAAAATGAAAATAAAAAATTAAATTGATTTCGAACTCCAGAATTATAATGTGTTCTCGTCGCTAATCGTGTTGTTAGTTCACCACGAGCAGACACACGGTAAAAGCCATGGTCAAAGCCAGTCATCATAATGAAGTTGCCATCCCACATTGAAGTACAATAGCAGGATACCACATTATAGTGCTACTGATACCAGCAGTTGTACGCCACTAATGAAGTGTAAACTAAAATATGTTCATCTTCATAGGAATTCCATATGCAGTTATTGCATGACGCCTGGCCAACTTCGCCATTTATTTATGATCATATAATGCCTGGTACGCCACAACTTTTTCAATCACATCAATTGCTCTCGACGGACGCCATGAACACTTACCGAAAGAGGGCTACGCAAAATTGCCTACATCGCTGTATGTCTATCTCCATCGAATTTCCCGAAACAGTAGCACAAGACGTTATACTCTGGTTCTCGTCCGGCTCCAAGTGGACGTCAAAGGTATCGTCTGCAATTTACTCTCTGCCCATGGCAGCTGTAATACTTCATCTGCTGAAATAGAAACATCGCTGATATGTTCTTCGCAGGCCGCAAAGGCACCACTTTTCCTACAGTCTGACCTGTGAAGTTGTCCGATGTGCGGCCGCATGCTTCCGACGCCACCGGTTGACGAACATACACAAGATCATGAGTGAGAACAAACACAAACCGTCCTCGAGTACAGTACAGGGAGGGAAGTAAACACGTCCACGGACAGATCTCCTACAGCAATCATTGCTGCCAACTTGGCTGGCTATTTGCGCTCAGGGGCGCATCGACTGCTTCGGTCACAAATCACCAATAATACTGCAAGAGGAACAGCTTCAGAGGATTGGTGCCAACAGAAATGCATTCCCCTTCAGAATACAGGCCGACCACTCAAAGCTTCTACTTCTGCGTCAGTGAGAGTTACTAACACACGAAGGTAAAACAAGTCAACTCGATGACGAACCCTACTTCGTGTCCGCGACGAAAGCAATACAACAGGCATCACAACGCTCCACGAATATTCTCACTGTTGTACACTTTTCATTTGTAAAACCTGCCTGAACAGATTCGCAACCAGCCGGTTCACATACTATCACCACTGGGCCACTTGTGGGGAATGTCAGCCGAGAAAGAAGCGCATCAAGGCAGTCTGGCGCGGTGCCATCTCCCGGGAAAAATGCAACAATCTGCATCATATGCCAGTCCGACTACATTGCACCCACTCTGCCCACGGTCGCCTCAAGGCCATCCGAGATCCGCAAGGCATTGATCAGAGCTCATGATTCCTAGATCGACTGACCGATCCCAGATTATCCAGATTCCTTCCTATTTTACCGACGGACAGCAGAGCAAAATGGCGGTCGGGCGTTGAAGACAGCCGGCTGCTCACGACCGGCTACACGACCGGCCTGCTCCACACGACCGCATCCCGGGGCTTGGTGGGCACGATGTGGCGAACTTCCTGCAGCGTCATCTTGTGCACATGCCCCAGATGTCGCCGCAAGTCCTTGACAGTTCCGCACACCTTCAGGGTGACGGGAAGCGCGTCAGAAAATCGCTGAAAGCGTGCGCTGGCAACGATGCAAAATTCAAATCAAGGAGTCCATGTACGAACGGCTTCAGGGAGTGATGACCAACATGGATACTCTGTCACGACTCAGGCTGAGTGTTTCATCCATGACTCCATCTGAGTGTTGCCATCGTGTTGAGCTTTCAAAAGCGCAGTTTCCAAACAAAAAGGCCCCTGAAATGCCACACTTCTTAATCCACAACGATAAACGCCCTTCTTACCTTACCATTGTAAAGGTTTCAATTCCCTTACCTTGGTACGAACATGGAGTGTTCGTACCAAGACGCAAACCAATTTACTTGCACGCATTGACCAACAATTCCATTTCGTGCGAATACGCCAAAAACTCCCCTGCTCGTACTGACTTCGACAGGAGTGACCCGCTCCTATCTGGAGGGGTGTCTTTCCTTCCGATGATAGCCTGTGATAGCCTCATACACGTCCGCACCAAGATGTGCACCAACATGCTACTTTGCTGGCACCGTCACGTCCTCCGTCCGTACCTTTCCACAGCGCGAGCACGTGGTGAGACCCAGGTGAATCTTTTCGTGATTACGCAACGACTCCCGGTGGCGGTACGACCTGCCGCATACGCCGCACACCGCCCGAGTCGAGCCTGGGAACACGACCGCACCAGTTCAGAATCACTGCCCGAGCCCAGCCTGGGAACACGACCGCACCAGTTCAGAACGCGCCACACGGCCGGATAACGGGTCAGGAGCGGGCACACGGCGGCTCCTACAGGGGTTGCGCCGCCACACGGCCGGATAACGGGTCAGGCGCGGGCACACGGCGACTCCTACAGGGGTTAGGCCGCCACACGGCCGGATAACGGGTCAGGCGCGGGCACACGGCGGCTCCTACAGGGGTTGCGCCGCCACACGGCCGGATAACGGGTCAGGAGCGGACACACGGCGGCTCCTACAGGGGCACGACGGCCGGATAACGGGTCAGGAGCGGACACACGGCGGCTCCTACAGGGGTTACGCCGCCACACGGCCGGATAACGGGTCAGGCGCGGACACACGGCGGCTCCTACAGGGGTTACGCCGCCACACGGCCGGATAACGGGTCAGGAGCGGACACACGGCGGCTCCTACAGGGGTTACGCCGCGCACTCGGCACGAACCGCGTGTCTCGCGAACAGAATTGTGACCTTGCCCAGCGGACCGTCAATTGTCGGTGCGTGTCATACGAAATGCTTGGCACGTGTCGCGGCAGCGTGCCAAAGGAAGCTTGGCGGGAATCGCGTCCCCCACGTATGACGTAGTTCGTCACGTATCCATTCGCTCTGACGTGATGTAATGAGGATTGCAGGCGGAATTCCAATTATACGAACAAATACATTCAAGAAATCATCCTAGCTACTCAACGAGCACGCTAATTTGTTGTAGGCTATGCCGTTGTGGCAGTAGCGTTGTATTGGACGCATCGATTGCCAAGCCATTTCACATGTCTGATATGCACCAAGCAGACCTCCAATTACTGAAGGTATCGAGCACAGCCAGGTGAAACACCTGGTGATCGCGCAATTCCAGCAACCCCGCCCAAAACCTGCTCTCGTCAGGCTACAACCGAGCCTTCTAACGACGCACGATAGATATGTGGCCGCAATAGTTTCTTCGCACACGTAACAGCATGCATGAGAAATAACCGCCTTACCTAGAAATAGCCGCGCATAGACGGCGCTGACACCTCAGCGCCTGTCACTTCCCTCTATAAGCATATCCAGCTGTGTTGGTGGTGGTAGACTGAACTCGAGCGCGAGCCGGCAGCCAAGTCACTCGGCACCCATGTTGCCATGTTGCCAGTTGCCATGTCACTCGGCACCCATGTTGCCAGTCGTAGGCGGCCAGACCCGAGACATGTAAAACCGGTAGCTACTTTTGCGACGCATCCAACCGCTAGGTCATACAGTAAAGAAGCGGTAGCTGTCGTCAGCTGTTTTCGGACCCGTCAACCGCGTCCGAAAGTCCGAAAGTCCGAACATTCGGACCCGTCAACTACGTGCCCACGTGGCGTCTCCGAATACCAAAAAGGCACCAACCAACGCCGAGTCTCTGTCCCCATATATTTCAGCCGGACAGTGTGCTGACACATACAGCTATATTATCTTCAAGCAGCATGCATGTACGTCATTTGAGAACGTGGACATCCATACAGGACACGCAGACGCCGACAGCGGACGCACAGCACGGCCCAAGGAAGCCGATACACTTTCCAACTCGTCCTCGCTTCGTAACGCTCTCCGTCCTGCATTTGTAGGCTGGGAGGATCAAACAAATCACATCAAATGGACACTGGAGACCTGATCGTACCACAACTGCCGAACTTCTGGGTACACCACGTGAGCACAACCTTCCTCAGTTCCACACCAAGTGCCATGTAATTCATTTTTCGTCGGGCGGAGGGTAGCAGGCGAAGACGCACAAACCCGCCATAAAGTTGAACAATTTCGCAACATGACAGTAAGCATGTGAGCAAAAGCCGATATTGACGAGTAACGAGTAACATCTTCTGGACATTAGAACATTCAGAACGTCTTCGAAGATTGTGATGACACCGATGCCAGGAATCAGCTGGTGAAAATTTAACAACTACTGCAGTGGCATGCTGTCATTTCTTGGAAAGGAATTCTGGCATTCAAAACACGGCGAACATGAGATGAGCACAATTTCCCGATTGGTTTCGCTTTAGGCATATATTTACGAATTTCAGGGCATTGTTCACAACGCATGTTGACTTTCGAGCATTATTAAGCGTGCTCAGAAAGCTCGGGGAACTAACCGCGTTCTCCACGCGCGCAAGCAGCACATTTTTGATACTGATCCTCGTCTATTGGCAGGCGGGCGGGCACTAGGAAGCTGGTGGGTACCAGACGGTCGCCTCCTTTGGTCTGGTCGGCACAATTTGACGAACCTCTTGCATACTCAGATCGTGAACGTGCTCCAGGTGTCTTCTCAGGTCCTTGACTGTTCCGCACACCTACAATATCGGGCACCAAGTCACCGCACAGATCCTTGACTGTTCCGCACATCCACAATATCGGGCACCAAGTCACCGCACAGATCCTTGACTGTTCCGCACATCCACAATATCGGGCACCAAGTCACCGCACAGATCCTTGACTGTTCCGCACATCCACAATATCGGGCACCAAGTCACCGCACAGATCCTTGACTGTTCCGCACATCCACAGTATCGGGCACCAAGTCACCGCACAGATCCTTGACTGTTCCGCACATCCACAATATCGGGCACCAAGTCACCGCACAGATCCTTGACTGTTCCGCACATCCACAATATCTGGCACAGCGTTACTTCCTCCCACCTGCGGACTATTGATAGCGCCACTATTTGCGCCCTTGGCACTGTATTGTCAATTTCGGTAATCCTGGAACTGCAGCGCATTTTACAGACAATTCAAAGCAACGTCAAGTAGTACTACCACTTTCAGCCAACACACATTGACTTGATACTAAAAACAGAGGCAAGTGTTCAATTTTCGGTGTGCAACTTGGGCGCTACAAAACATGGCCAATGGGGAATGGAGGCAACTTATTGGATAATTAGTTGCAGAAGGAAAAACAATACTATAGCGAATTTCATGTTTAACCAGCACAAAACAGAAATATTTCCACGTACATTAGCGCCGTAGGAGGACCAAGAAGCGTGTGCATAAAAACGTGTAACAAATTACGTGCAAAAACATTGGAAATTTAAATTAAATACGGCATCCAGCAAGTATCGGGAGAAGTACCAGGGACTCAAAACCGTCACACGTTTCCTAACATGACTCCATCCGCAATCATTCATGGCGAGGCGAAGAATCTTTATTTTCTAAAGCTAACAATGCACAGGCATTTGCCAAAGATGAACCAGAACATGAATTTTTTTACGTATAAAAAATAATCTAGAAAACCTTTCGATTTTAGTCCCCAGTCCACATGGGGATACTGTTAGCATGACATCTTGTCACAAGCACACTAGAAACTAAAGAGGTCGGATTACACCAATAACTTCCCTAATAGCGAGTGAAAAATGGATTCAGTGCGCTTTCCAATTTGAAACATAAAGAGAGGTGATGCGAGGTCACAATTCTCACAACTCACAAATTTTGAGAAGCGTCGTTCTTACGTTGGCCGAGGGTGCGCAGTTCCTTCGAACTTTCACAACCCCCAGTGGTGCACAAATACAGCGGCTTAAAAGATTCAATCGTCCATGCGGGCCATGCTGATATACCTTGCCACAGAGGGAGCACCGCGTCATATCCTGGTGTATCTTGATGTGTGATCGCAGAGACTGTGGATGACGGTATTGCTTGCCACACACCAGGCACACGTTCCGGAACGAGTCTGTAACCAGTGCCGTGTCATTGTAAGGCAGAGGCACAGACCTCCCAGTCGTCCATGGTCTGGGACAGGCGCTACGGCACTGTATGGCAGGCGCAGACCTCCCAGTCGCGGTACAGGTCGTAGGTACCTGAATGGCGCGACCGTGACGAAAAATATATTCATATTTCGTAAGATTGCAACTCCCTGATGGGATTGCGGACTGAGGCTTCCACCATCAAGCCGCGTGTGCACCTGCAAGTGAGCACTCATCCTACAAAGCATCACAAAAAGTCATGTCAACCGCAAAAGCCACCCAGGTTCTATCTCTTGAGCGCATACCCACACAATACGAACAAGAAACTTGGGTTCTATTAAGACGCATTCAACCGCTAGGTCATATAGCGTCGCAAACGTCTCACGCCTATTGGTCACTGGTGGACTCCGTAAATGCCGCCGGTCGTGAGATTCGAACCTACAACCTCGCGATCAAATCCGACGCTCTACCAACTGAGCTACCGCGGCCCCACCCACAAGATACGATAAAAACAACCAAGTAAGGTTGTTTGTTGATTAACGGTTTTACGACACATCGACCGTTGAGTCATGTAGCGTCGCCAATCTCTCACGCCGATTGGTCGCGGGCGAAGTGTAGCGACAGGTGAGATTCGAACCCACAACCTTTCGATTGTGAGACGAGCGACTTACCCCTAGGCTACCCGTCCCCTGCAACTAAGTAAGGACACGGGTTGAGTTGCATTAGTGCACACAACGCATATCGTTCGCGATTTACGTTTTAGCGAGAAGAAAAACGACACCAGGACCTTATGCGAAGAGCACATGTCCAGTATGTCTCTTATACACCATGACTGTGTATATGACAGGCGTGGTTGATAACACCGAATGAGAAGACAATGTATCGGGTCTTTGGAGGCACCTGGCGATTACGTGTTGGAGCAATCTTTTTTTTTGGCTGGAACCATTGAAGAACTCAACACGATCTTACTCTCCAGATTACGACACGGAACATATTCTTCACAACACAGAAAAAGAGCATGGTGTTCTTTTGCGAAGCAGTCAACTGTTAGGTCATATAGCGTCGTCAACCTCTCACGCCACTTGGTCGCGGATGGACTTGGAAATCCCGATGGCTATGGGTCTCGAACGCACGATCCTACGATCAAGAGTCTAGCGCCCTACCGACTGAGCTGGCGCGACCCCTACACAGAACACTGAGCACTTTACGTTCCACTTTACTTCAAGTGAGCGCTGGAGGCGACTCACGTCCAAGCTGCGAGGTGCAGGAGCTGGAAGTGGTACAGAACACCAATTCCTGTGTGGTCACTCACACATACCCAAACGCTCAAGCCTCGCTGACAATCAAATAATATAACTACACCAATACACCTCAATCCCATACATTATTGAATGGAACGTGGCGCTAGAAGTGATGCTGAACAGGAACCGTTCGAACGAGGTGCACACGCTGTGCATTCCTCAAGCCGACGGTATGACCATCCACTGAGCTTCTCTAGCCTGGGACGCGCGTGGCCGTGCGATGAGACCTTCGTGTACGGGTCATGCAGTCACAGGCACGGCTCCACCCGTCGGCACGCGCACAAACCAGGATGGCATCCGGCATGAGATTTTGTGACGAGAACAATCGAATTTATATTACAGGAGACGATATTATTTTACAACGCTTTGGTGCAATGGATTGGTTTCGGAGTCTGCACGGCCACAAAACCTCGCTGAATTAATTAGCAAAGCAAAATAAACAACTGCAAGGTTTCACGATTGCAGGGCAAAGTCCACTTTCATTAGAGCTTGGGTTAAGAATCGCCACAACGCCAAATATGTTCAGCCACCATGCACAACTTCCACATTGCAAACTTTCACAACGGTCAGCATCTGTCTACCAACATGAATGTCATTACGACTCAATGGCGCACAAACTACGTAGCTACATGTGTTCAATGGACACGAGCTCCACAAGGTTTACATGCACAGCATGCCATCACCTGCTCATCGGCATCAGTTCATGGTTAAAAGTATGAGGGAGACAGACGATACGCGCTCAGATTTGTACCTCAGCGTTTCCAAACACACTTCTCGACCATGAAAGGAAGACACCGAAGCTACTTAAATTCGCAGATTTTCCTGATTAAAAATGCGCGGAACATGGCGTCGGAAACCGCGGTCGACTTTAGCCTACGGCTATCCGACAACCACGCAAGACACTGCACCATAGACACTAGACACATACCATCATGCTAATTCGAGGCAGTGTCCAAAGGCACCACATGTTCACCACCAAGCCGTTCTCTTATTGAAGGACCTTTGCTACCATTGAAGGAAAAAACACCATTGGCACTTGACACTTGCTGCACCATGCCGATTAGCACACAGCGCGCCATCTCAAGCATCGATTCGCGACTCGAGCCCAAACCACTACCAGCACGTCAGCCACCAAACGCGCGCTTTGCCACGCGACGAGCACCACCCGCCGGCCCCGGCTCTCATCAGCCGGTGTGTGCGTGTACGGCGCCACTGTCCACAATCGGGTAGGCGAGGCGCTCGCGCGGCTGGGTCGGCACGATCTGCCGCACCTGGTCCACGGTCATGCGGTGCACGTGCCGCAGGTGCGACCGCAGATCCTTCACGGTGCCGCACACCTGCAACGACGCAACGGGTCAGCCGCCGACCTATTCCGGACCGCGTGCAACCGCATTCAGCAAGCATTTCATCGGTTCACACAAACTGTCAATACACGCGCACAAGCAACCAGTGTCTCAGCAGCTGGGAACTTCGATGGTTCAACCCGGTGTACATCGGTGGTCCTGCTGGCTCTAAATCTCTGAAAGTAAGCTAGACAATTTGGAAGTGACGAGGTTCGCGGACGCACGCCGTATGGCGCATGCATTAAGAAGCAACTGGATGTTATATCGCGCACGATTTGTAGTTTACCAGGTATCACATCACGCCTGCAGCATTCCTGTTTGCACAGCCACCGCAGGCCTAGCGGGAGCACCAGTCACTCGCCGCCGGAGCTCGAGAGCTCAAGAAGGCGGGAGAAACATTCACTCACATGCTAGACACGCTACTTGGCACCGAGCATCACTTCTGTTACCTTGGCGCACATCTGGCACGTTGTCAGGCCCTGGTGCTTCTTCATGTGACTCATCAGGGACTCGCGGTGCTTGTACGCATTGCCGCAAATGTCACACACGTTCCGCGCAGATTCTGTCGAATGAAGACACGTGCAGAACGGTCACTGGTCACACCAAGTCACCGCGAAACGCTCCGTGCACAGCGCAGAGAACACATCCCCCACTGCCCCGCTGACGGCTGTCTGACTTCGCACGCGGCGTTGGATCCACGAGTGTCCCGTGCAGGAGGGAGGCTAAGTAAATTTGTCCTGTGCACGTGGATGAAGGAGGATAAGTGTGCCGTCATGTGCACGTGGGAGGAGAGGCCATCACGTGTGCTGTAGAGGAGGCAGGTGTTGTGCCGTCGCCCGGATGGTCTGCTGAGAGGCGATCTCGCACACTACAATATATTCCGCACGAAGTCTATATATGCCCGTCTAGTTCCCTCGACACAAACCACGTAATACCCTCGAGGGCGTACATTGTAACGCCGAGGCCAATCACGAGCCAGGGCCGAGACTGGTCACATGGCGGCACCTAGCGCCCACGGCACTAGGCGGCCGGCAGCGGTCAGCGGTTAGGCTGTGCCGCCAAACACAGCCTGTGCGCTCACAGCAGGAGTCTAAAGGACTGTTCACACCTAGCGTAATCTGGACGCAAAAAAGACCAGCGCAATGACGGACTAGGCGTAATCCCGACGCACATGTTAAGACATGTTGCGACTTACAAGCTGAAAAACCGCACCCGATGTGGCCCCAATTCGCCGAAGATCGGCAAATATGGCGACCGCAGCTTATCCCGAGCAGTCTGGCGACCTTGCGTCAAGGCCGCTGGTGCGCCGAGCGGAAAAAGTTCAGAAAACCCAACTTTGTCCGCTCGGAAATCGCCAGCGTTTTGTCGGACTCGGCAGACAGCTGACGCAAGGCCGACGCAATGGCAGAATCGACAGACTCATTGGGCCCCATGCTAACTGTCCGCTAGCATTGCGTCGATTCCTACAGTGCGTCGAGATTACGCTAGGTGTGAACAGTCCTTAAGTGTGCCGTCATAGATGTTGTGGAAGAGGAGGCTATAAATGTGCCATCATGTGTGCTGCGGAGAAGGGAGGCTAGGTGTGCCGTAATATATGCTGTGGGAGGCTAGGTCAGGGAACACTAATGGTGAGAAATCAGCTATGCCTATCGCTTCCAAAGCAGTCGAGATGAATGTGGAGTGCAGCGGTAGCAGTTATTCGGACGAAAAAATAAAAATAAACGACCTGAACAGAGAGACGAAAATGGCCCTTTCATTTCGCCGTATTTAGTATAATATCTGCAGCAGGACATATTACATATATATATATATATATATATATATATATATCAGCAAATTACATCACATAACATACGTTGGCACCTTGCTACCCGGAATCCAACGGCACCAGCTAGCATTTGCGTCCCATCAACCGTTCTCGAGACGAACACCATGACGTGAGAAAAGACGCATCACTCACGGTTTGGCAAACGCAGCTGCGCAGCTGCCACGGGCCGCATCAGCTGCGCCAGTTCAGCACGCTCTCCAACACTTCCCGGCAAGTATGCTAATTCGTGATTAGAAGGCAGGATGCACACACAGTTCACCATCAATACTTGTTATGGAATATTTCTTGTAGCATTCCGGCGCAGTTTTTTTTTTGCTCCCTGTTCGAGGTGTGGAACGGCACATTCACGGTAAGTGCCATAGGCAGGTCTCAAAATTGTTCTGATTTTGGAGTCAGATGTGAATAAAAAGCGTCTAACACTCCCATTGACGATGCATTTAAAGCGTGTGCATACTAATTTCGTACACAGTTGTGGAAAGTAACTATGATTGTGTGTTGCATGATTATCATACAGCACGCCCGCACTGGAAAGCTAGGAAGCTGAATGGGTTGAATGTTTGCAGGAGCATTGCAATCTCTAGCATGCATGTGGTGAAGCTGTTATACGCAAATAAAATAAAATGTGTTGGCCGCCAACTCAATCTCGGTCCCGTTACGTGTCGCTTTCCACCCGAATTTCCGAGTTTGGGTACACCGTAATGTACAGAGGCCAGTTCCCACCGGATCTCTGGGTCACCGGATAGCTCAGCCACCCCCAACCACCCCCTCGTTAGTTAGTTAGATAGGGCTTTAGGGCGCTTCGACCAGAGTCGATTATTCGCGATGCCGCCAGCCCCTCGTACCATTGCGGAGCCATACGAGACGAGTTCGCCCAGTGCCATGGAACTCCTGTTCAGGGGAGTGGAGGCACGAGACGTCAACATCACACATAAAAAGTAGAGCAGCGTACTTAAATAACAAACGCAGTGCCAATGAAGAAAAAAACGCACTCGTTGACATGTTTCTCCCTCAAACAGGAAACCCAGTGCACTCATTGGTATCCCTTGTATTGAGACTTCCCAACAAAATTCAGCCGATACACGGTACACGATAAACCATGAACCCACACGTAAATCTGCGTAAATTTCCAGGGGGATCAGGCAACACTGGCACGAGGACTGCAAAAAACGAAATTACCACTCAGTAATACACGTACCGCGGGACAGCATTGTGCGGCAATGTCACCTAAGCTGGTTATCGGTTTTACGACACGTCGACCGTTGAGTCATGTAGTGTCGCCGATCTCACGCCAATTGGCCGCGGGCGAAGAGTAGCGACAGGCGAGCCTCGAACCCACAATCTTTCGATTGCGAGACGGGCAACTTGCCCGTAGACTACTCTTCTCCGCAATGCCACCTTAATGACGCTCCTCAGCCGCCCGGCCGGGATGACCGCGAGCCAACCGCCTGCCACGCACCTCATCGAAGCAAAAACCGCCGTCGAGAACCAACAATGCATCCGCGGATCCGTGTCCGTACCGCAAGAGTTCCCCTCCCAGCTCATCACAGGTGTGGAGCCAGCGGGAGGGTCAGCCTCGGCAGCGTGAATCCTACAGCAGCCCAGACCCACCGGCGCTCGCGTCGCCAACGCCACATGCCGCCAGTGGGCCGACGGACCGGACAATTTCGACCCAGTCTCGATCCTAAACAGAGCGCTCGCAACCACAGCTGCCCGGACCGACCTCCGAGCGGCACGGTGCGGCGACGGTGCAGTGGCCAGCGTCGGCGACATCGTCAGTGCCAAGAACGCCGAGTCGCCGACCAAACGAGAAGCACGTGGCAGTCGGGGCACGGCTACGCGAATCCACCAATCCCCGTGTGCGGCGCTGACGTCACGCCACCGTCGACCAATCACCGATCACAGCAGTGCTGACGTCACGCCACCACCGACCAATCACCGATCACAGCCGGTGCTACGTCGCGCCACGAAGCATCCTAACCCCCGAAAGCAGGCGGCTGTGGCTTTGATCACAACAGCTCCCATCGAGTCCCGACCAGCGGCCTATTGCGATTTCCATTTCCTCCGGCCGGGCACCGGAGCCACCGCCGGCCGCCGGCCGCAACTCGCGTCACAAAACAGCACACAGGAGCGTCACCGGCCATCGCGAACGACGCGCCTGGCGAGCGCGCCGTCGCCGACGGCGGCGGCCAGCAGGTGCTCCTGCACCGGCGGCACGTCGTCTACCAGCCGCTGGTGCAGCCTCTGGTGCATGCCCGTGTGGCCAGTCGGAACACGCGACGCCGCCGACGCCGCTGCCGCCGCCGGCGGCGGTGGCGGCAGCGGCGGTCCGGTCGGCTCGGCCAGCCCGTGCGACTGCCGCACGTGCTGGCGCAGCAGCGACAGCGAGCACAGCACCTTGCCGCAGACGGCGCAGCGCGTGCGGCCCTGGTGGATCTTCATGTGTCGCTGCACCGAGTCGCGTCGGTTGTAGCGCCGGCCGCACACCGTGCACGCGAAGGCATCTGCCGACGAGCAGCTGGTTACTAGTGGTTACCGGTGGTTACCGGTGGTTGCCGGCGGCTACAGGTGGTCGGAGAGCTGGCCCGCCGGCCGAGTGCGGTGTCTCGTGCCGCTGCGGATACCAATACGGGCCACTTCCATGAAGGATGCATGGGATTGATCTGACTACAGGGAAAGTGTGCACTTGTCGTCATGCAACGTCGGGCCCAATTTTATAACTCGCACTGTTCGCGGGCGGCGAAGTCAAACCAACGACGAACTAATGCGTCCGCGCACTGCCGAAACCGGCATTCGCATGTTCGCGCGCCGCAACGCCAAGCCGAGCAGATGCGCGTCGGGTTAGCTTGGACCGTGATCTATCAACCGATCATCCGATCAGTACATCGGGCCATCAGCTGATCAACGGAACGTCCGCCAGCCACCGTGGTTGGACACCATGTGTTTCGTACATACGCCAGTAAGGCCACGTTTCATGGTTGTAAATCATGACTGCACATAGGAAATTAGACCGATCTTCACTCCCAATGGAAAATGTGGAAAGTGCATAGTAAGTTTGTTTCTTGTCGAACGAAGCTGTCTTCCAACCCGTCACAACTATGGTGTTGAATCGTCTCTACAGTGACAACGATCATGCGGTGCATGCGGAAGGCCTGATATCAAATCTTACCTGGGAAATATCCAACGGGCTTGTTTTCGCATGAGCGTCGCCATGTCCATCTCAAAGCAATCGAAGCAAATCATACGCCAAGTGAAGGTTCTTCATCCAGATGCGATGCAGAACCCGACAACACATTATCGCGGTGTGCATGTTTAGGATGCGTTCCAATTATTCTGTGAATTGCGCTGTGTGCGACGTGGCATATGCCATGCATTTTAGCCGCGAAATGTTCCGGCAAAATGTTCGCGCCGTATATATCATGTAAGCCAATTGTGTCGCAATTGGTAAAGATCCGAACATAGCTTGGAAACACTTAAACGTTTTGGTGACATGCAACCAAAGACGTGTGTGGTAAAGCTCAGCCCGATTGTATTGCTTTCACAAAATTACCCACGAATACCTATTGTAGTTTTATCACCATGCCCCGCGCACGTTGCCATGCTGCTCGAAACCATCAACGGCAGGACACGTACAGACCTTCGGGTACCTTCGTGTTCCCCGATGAATCCACGAAATCTTGGCGCGGATTTCGTGAGGAAAAAACGACATGCATGCCGTCAGAGTCTGCAGGTCGGCGAAAGGAATGCGACCAAGAAAACCGCCTTAGCCGGTACGCGCGTGTTATTGTAATTGGCATATCGCATGTTCGCACAGCTGAACGGTAATCGTAACTGATTCTGTACTTCTGGAACGATAGCACCATTCGCTTTGATACAGATCTGGAGCATGGTCAGCTTGATTTGTCCTTCTTGGCTTCATATTCCCTAAGCATATGGCAACGCATGCCGTTGCGAAACCCTAAGTGACATAGGAGGTAAGCAAAAACAATGTTAATTGAAATGAGTTTGACGCTATGACTTTCCTTACCGACTCTGACTATATACTTGAGAGCATCATAGTCTAATTAATTAGATATAGTCAAATTAGCATGTTGTCTATCCTGCGTCCTCTACATACTGTTGATGGTTTGAGTCATACAATATGCGCACACGTCCTATTCAGACAGACAAATACACATGGTACACCAAACGTATTCCACACCACACACCGTCCACCGTCCATATTGAGTGCTCAGCGCAATACTCGATATGAAGGATTGGGACGCTTTAAACCCAAGGCGCACCGGGCTACGGGTATTCCGTGTATTGCAGGTCACTGAGCCGATAATGAGCGTCCGTTGCCGTCGCGGGGGCTCCACACACAACCCGCTCAGCGACAGTACAAACGTGAAGTGCTCGGACCTCGCACATCCGCGAATTATCGTGTGGAACCAAGAACTCATTCTGACGGTAGAAACAGGCAGACACCGACAACAGGTTCCCATCATCAATATTCGTGACATATTGTCAGTCGCAGCGCTACAATGTGTACCACTTCGCGCAGCACCACGCTAATATCTACACTGGCGCCTCCCGAGCAGCCGCCAGGCGCCAGCGCTCGGACTCTCTTGCCAGCGCACAAATGGAGTCGCCATCAGACGGTTGAAGTCACAACCGTGGTGGTGGTGGCTATTGGTTTACGACACCTTGACCGTTGAGTCATGTAGCGTCGTCAATCTCTCACGCCAATTGGTCTCGGGCGAAGAGTAGCGACAGGTGAGGCTCGAACCCACAATCTTTAGATTGTGAGACGGGCAACTTACCCCTAGACTACTCGTCCCCGAAGCGACAACCGTGCGTGGCCGCGCCACCGCCCGCCGTAGCGCAGCTCACATGGCCACACCCCCGGCGGACGGACCGTGCTTCTGCCTATTGTGCCGGTTCAGTTCGCCCACGGTGGCCATGCTCTTCTGGCAGAGGAAGCAGGTGGTGAGGCCGGCGTGCCGCTTGCGGTGCGCGTACAGCGAGTCCTTGTGCTTGTACGAGCGTTCGCACTGGTCGCACGGGTAGCGCTGCAGGCCTGAAATCGACCACAGCCGTGACAGCATCCTCGTCGGGCGCGACCAACACCCACTCGACTCGCACCACGCACGCCAGCGCATCGCACAATCACCACACGGTGTGCTGAACAAACAATAAAACAATTACGCAGCCGAGCTTCGAACCGGCAATCCGCCGGCTAAGCGAGTTACTGCGGGACCTGATGGACACTGCTCTGCGCTCAGCAGGTCCGTGCAAGTGGTGCTGTGCTCGCGGGCTAGGCGACTGCGTGGCCATCGCAGTACGCGTATCACCTCACTACCGTGGACTGTGCTGCAGAATATCACCTCACTGCCGTGGACTGTGCTGCAGAATATCACCTCACTGCCGTGGACTGTGCTGCAGAATATCACCTCACTGCCGTGGACTGTGCTGCAGAATATCACCTCACTGCCGTGGACTGTGCTGCAGAATATCACCTCACTGCCGTGGACTGTGCTGCCGTTGCTTTGGAATCATACACTGCTGGTGCTGGGTTGCGGCCGCCGAAGCAGTCGCACATCGCACGATACCGCGAGCGAGCACAGCGATACCAACATGAACAGAAACCGAGAAACTCACCTCTGCGACCGACAATCACTCGGAAACACACGGACACGCGAAAGAAAACACGTACGCTCGCACGCACGGACACCGTGAACCACAACTGCGCCTCCGTTTCACTCGAAACCGCTTCATTTGGCTTCGCCCACCACACCGCTACCGGAGGGGCGTCGCGAGCAAAACACGCTCTACGTCGACCGCGACACGCGCGCCGGGCGTCCGCAGCTGCCGGCGAGACTAGGCACGAACCAGTGGCAGTGGCGGTATAGACGCGCAGAGTCAGACGTCGCCGTCAGCCGAAGCGCAGAACGGAGCGACAAAACCCGCGCGTCCGCACGCGCCGCCTCGTGTGAAATGAGACAGTATCGCCGGCTGTCTATGCCACGCAATCCTTGTCGACAGGAAAACAAGCAAGGTGGAAGAAAGAAGACCAAACCCCGGCTCTTTTACGACGCAACCTCTGACGCCGATGGACTCGGTAATCTCGCCGGTTGTGAGACTCGAAACCACGATCTGACGGCCAAAAGTCCAACTCCTTGCCGACTGAGGTACCGCACCAACATGGACAAAAATACACGCGTCTACCGGCTCAAGCAAGAGGAAACACCATAGTGTTTTTACAAAGGCATAATCCTTTCACAGAGATACCATAGTGCCGCTACAAGAGGGCGGGTCCATGTCTCCACAAGAGGGAAAAACCATATTGTCCCCACAAGATGGCAACACCATATTGTCTCCACAAGCGGGCAACACCACATTGCCCCAAGGGGGCAACGCCACAAGAGACACCATATTGTAACAACACCATATTGTCTCAATAAGAGGGCAACACCACATTGTGCCAATAAGAGGGCAACGCTACAAGAGACCAACACCACATTGCACCCATAATAGGGTGGCACCATAATGCTATGTCTCCACAAGAGGAAGGCACCAGATCGCCTCTACAAAAATTGGCAGTGTCAAATCGTTCATAGTATCACACTTCACGCCGTTCATGGCCTATGGCCTTTTTGTCGAATGATGATATCCTGGTCTGGTGGAGGTTGAGTGATTATTTGCGCTTAAGGCAGCGCCGAGCACGGTCATTTAGCAAAAGCAAGCTGACCCACGGAAACAATGTAAACCTCACTGCGAATAATCAGAACAATGCCGCCTACCATGCGTCACCCTATACCTGAATCACTACAAAGATACCCATCAAACACCGCACGCTCCACATACTTTGCATTCATTTTGCAGCAAGCCAGACCTAGGCATCGTTTGGCTGATTGTTTGGACCGTTTGGAGTTTTCTGGAGCATTCTTCAAAATAATTGAGTTAGGGAATTCGACGATGCACAGAATGCATATTGATTAAAACGTCCACGAAATGCGCACGAAACTCCAAGCGTGGCGTAGGCAAACAGCCAAACCTTTTTCTTTTCTTTATTATCTCCACATTTTTTTACACATTTGCTACAGCACCCAGCATTGTAAGCAGCCTACATTAGCAAGCAGGAGACCGTAAGCTGGAAGTGAGCACACACACATACTCACCTTTACACGTACGTCAGAACAGCAACAGCTTATCAGTGTGAAGCACAAGAATGTCTTCCAATTGTCACGGAAACATCTACAAAAATGGCGCTGCGCTACATCAAATACACCACGTTACGGTGTTCTGCTACACAAACTACACCACGTTATTGAGTGTCTCCTACGTGCTACGAATATGTCTTCACTGACAATAGGTGTGCCAGAAGCTACGCTTCAAATGTTCTGTCACGTTCAGAGCATCATGCCCATTCTCAGCCGCGGATACCACTTGGGAGCTTGAGGTCACCTCGACCAAGTTGATCACATAGTCGCACATACCACAGTATTGCATAAGTGTTGGCATAAAGCAGATAAGCTGGTTGGTTATTTGGGCTTGAGGGCGCCTTGACTATTGTGGTCATGCTGCACCCATAACGAGTCATCGAAATGCGGTCAAATGCTGTACCAGACCTCCCATTGTGGGCATGTGGGCCACAGAGCTCCAGATCTTGCATGCACCGCACAATAATCACGAGCTTACATCGCTGAGAACGACACATCGGGCAGGAAAGCAATCAGCCGTCCCGATCGGACAATACAACAATCGTCGGACAAAACATCACTAAGGGAGTTTCCCGGATAAATAAAAAATAACGTTGACGTTCATCAGCGTGAAAAGAAAAGCTATGACAAACATGACCTGTCGGCGGTGCACGTCCATATATTAAATTACGCACAATGCGGAGGCGACACCGCACCATCTCTTTCTCTCTCACGTCAAGATGACCGCCAGTTATTAGGGCCCTGGGACCACAGTCACGCACAACGCCTGTCTCACGGCCGCCAGTCCCACACAACGCAGCTGGAAGGCTAGGTTAGGCTAGGTTAGGTTTGGATGGTTCGCAGCTGGAAGGCTAGGTTAGGCTAGGTTAGGTTTGGATGGTTCGCAGCTGGAAGGCTAGGTTAGGCCAGGTTAGTTTTGGATGGTTCGCAGCTGGAAGGCTAGGTTAGGCTAGGTTAGGTTTGGATGGTTCGCAGCTGGAAGGCTAGGTTAGGCTAGGTTAGGTTTGGATGGTTCGCAGCTGGAAGGCTAGGTTAGGCTAGGTTAGGCCAGGTTAGGTTTGGATGGTTCGCAGCTGGAAGGCTAGGTTAGGCTAGGTTAGGCCAGGTTAGGTTTGGATGGTTCGCAGCTGGAAGGCTAGGTTAGGCTAGGTTAGGCTAGGTTAGGTTTGGATGGTTCGCAGCTGGTTCGCGCGCCACGCACCCCACACCGGCCGTCACTTGTCTAGGAGGTAAACGGACACCTGTCGGCGATGGTCCGTGCCAGGGAGTGGCAGTGGCCGATGGCACGGTTCGCGCGCTTCTCGCCTCTCCGCAGCATCTGCTGTTATTTGGGCTTTAGTGCGCATCGACCATGTTGAGCATATAGCTCCGCAGCGTCCGCCAACTCGTTTCCAGAAATTCCCACACGGCTAGAAGACAATGCGGAGACGATATACCGAAATGTGTGAAGTGTAATGCCGCGCTGACTGTGCACCATGTGCTGATGAAGAACCCAGCATATGCAGAAGAACGCAGGCGCCACTTCGGATACGATGCGAATACTCTGAGATTAGTTGACTTACTGGGAAGCGATTCTCGATTTCTCTATAACAGAGCAGTTTTGAGCTTCCTCGCGGAGATACGATTCCAAGTGACATATGCGGTGATATCTTAGGTGATATCTTACTCCAACAGACATCCTTTATTCGAACGTGACAATCTGACGCATGCCTCAGTAATCTCGTTATGGGTGCAATATAATCCACATGGATTGACGCACCCTAAAACCCAAATAATCATCATCATCCACACTGCTAGACCAACAAGTAAAAAAAAAACGAATACGTTCCAAGCGACCTACAGCGGTGAGGTGACTTACAATATCACACAAAAGAGGATAGTTAGCGTAAAACACGATAAGTCCGACTGCTCAAACAGGATTGTATCAACATATCAAAGGACAGGGTACCGTACACGAGATAGCACACCCTCTTTACGAATCTCATCACTAAACATTCGATGGCCTGATACGATTCGTTCCACATATAAGATTGACAACTGAAATATATCTAAACATCCACGTATTAACATTCGCATTCATCACCATTGATAAAACCAAAGACCAGCATCCCAAATCCACGATTAACATCCATTACCAAAGCCGAAAACCGAAAACCGTGGCGCAGCGGCACAAGCCTACGTTTTTCTGTCACGTTGATAAACCGTCGGATTTAATACAAATACGCCAAAGAACCATTTTCCTATTCCACAAACATTGGTGCACATCTGAAGCTACTACTTGCATGGTGGGAATCTGCGCCTACGCGGGGACTTGCCGAAAAAGAAAAACGAGCATGCCGATGTTCAGTCCTATCGAACCTCAAATGCATCATGCTTCTGCCAATCTGGCATCAAGTTGATATGCAGAGCCATCGCACGATCAATATGCATGCTCTATATGCTATATACTATAAACATGGTTGGCTATTGGTGGAGCACACCCAGCCACACAAACGTCTCGCTTTACCCGACAGATGTATAAGAGCTCCGCGCAGATGCCACTACGCCAGGCCACAAAATCGCGCCCGTCTGGCCCAGTGCCGGCGCAGTCCTGATGCGTAAGCATCGGGTGTCGACCATCGGCTTGTTTGTCTATTGGGGTTTAGGAGCGCATCGACTGCAGTGGTTATGCGGCGCCCAGCCCATCGGCTTCATAACGCGTCGATCGCTTTGGTCACAAAGCGTGGCCAATCTCCCACACCGGCTGGTGCCCGGCGAAGAGACAGACGGAATTCGAGGCGGGAAAAATGTCTGCAAGCAGTGGCACCCATCCGAGGAAATAGCGCCAATGAAAACATTCTCCCCCACCCCCACCACTATTCCTGCCACTCCTACCCCACTGCGCGCGATACAGTTCTGTCCGGTGGTGGCATTGGCAAAGAACGTCAAGTTGTCATTTTTTAACGTCAAATGCAGCCACACGTGCCACCTAGCGTCGCCACCCTCTCACGCGCAGAGCCCGAGCAGAAACAGACATCGCCACCCTCTCACGGACAGAGCCCGAGCAGAAGCCGACATCGTCGCCACCCTCTCACGGCCACAGCCCAAACAGAAGCCGACATCGTGCACACGGCGAGCGAGGATGGAGCCAGACATGTACCGCTCACGAGACCAGCGCGCCATCTACCAGGCGACGACTGGCCATAGCCACATCTGCCACCCACAACCTGCACGACCGGCCATCTTATGGCTGCGCGGCCGGCCCTCACGCGGCCTGCGCGACCACTTCAACGGTCCAGCCACACCCCGCACCGGCCGCCTCACGCGGCCTGCGCGACCACTTCATACGGTCTGCACGGTCACCTCACACGGTCAGCGCTACCATCTCACACTGCCTGCGCAAGCGGCCATCTCATACGGCCTGCGCGACCACTTCATACGGTCTGAGGTCACCAACGGTCAGCGCTACCACCTCACGCCTGCGCGACGGCCATCATACCTGCGCGACCACTTCATACGGTCTGCACGGTCACCTCACACTGCCTGCGCAAGCGGCCATCTCATACGGCCTGCGCAGGCGGCCGCGTCAAGTGCTTCTCCTTGATGTGTCTGTTGAGCTGGCCGACGGTGGGCAAACTCTTGCTGCAGAGCTGGCACGTGGTGAGACCGGCGTGCTTCTTCTGGTGCGCGTACAGCGAGTCTTTGTGCTTGTAGGAGCGGGGGCACCGGTCGCACTGGTAGCGCGGGAAACCTGAAACCGACCAGAGCGCCGTGACGCCACGGCAGCGGCGTGCGTGCCCGACCGGCCCGGCACTGGTATTACGCCACGGCAGCGGCGTGCGTGCCCGACCGGCCCGGCACTGGTATTACGCCACGGCAGCGGCGTGCGTGCCCGACCGGCCCGGCACTGGTATCACGCCACGGCAGCGGCGTGCGCCCGACCGGCCCGGCACTGGTATTACGCCACGGCAGCGGCGTGCGTGCCCGACCGGCCCGGCACTGGATTACGCCACGGCAGCGGCGTGCGTGCCTGACCGGCCCGGCACTGGTATCACGCCACGGCAGCGGCGTGCGTGCCCCACCGGCCCGGCACTGGTATTACGCCACGGCAGCGGCGTGCGTGCCTGACCGGCCCGGCACTGGTATTACGCCACGGCAGCGGCGTGCGTGCCCGACCGGCCCGGCACTGATACCACGCCAGTGGCAAATTACTCGCGGAACGGAGTAGAATGTGCCGCTTTTGAACGCCGAACCGACATCCTTCTCAAAGAAGTGTTGACATCGTGCTTCTTGGTGCTCGCATATGAAGTATACCTGCCTCGTTTCTAACAGTATGTCATTGATAAATGTCAGACTATGCTCACCAAAAGCGATCGTGATACACGAACATCTCGCAACGCAATTCCCGGCACATGGATTTTGAACCCATGACGTGGTCTGTTACGCAATACTGGGTCATATGCTCTTTTAGCGCTATCCAGCATATATGCATTCCTAAATTAGTCGTCTGAAAACAAGCGAGGAAGATACAGTCACAATTACGCTATCTGCTGACGCTTAAGTTTGAATGACTTAAAAAGTATTTCAAGTGACATTAATTCCAACACGACATTTGACATCCCGTGCTCGTTTCAACCTTTCACACCCAACGACAAACAATTATTTTACTACTGGTGCGCGTAGCTTCGCAACCTCATCGCCCAACGGCTGGCTATTGGTGTTCGGGGGCGCACCGACTGCAAAGGTCCAGCGGCCTTTACCGCCTACCGAGAGCGTACGGCACTGAAAACACGGGGGCTCCGTCCCGGCACTACCCAGTCGGTGTCCGCCATGCTATCGGCACCGACGGATGGATGCTGCAAGAATCCCAGATCGCTGGATTAAATTGTGGCTTTACGACGCACTCAGCAGCTGGGGCCATATAGCGTCGCTTGCCTCTCACCCTGGCAGGAAGGGCGGGCATCGCGGGGAATCGAACCCCGTACCTCTGGCTTCCCAGATGTTCAGCTTAACAACCGAGCTACCGACGCCCCCGGATCGCTGGGCCTCACTGTGACCGCCACATGAACTGCATCGATTTTTGCCTAGATCCCATCGCTACGCACGTTCGAGTCGTCGCAGCCACTGCCCTCGCACACTGAGCGCAGCTACCGTCTCGACTACGCATGTCGCCGACTCTGTATGAGCTTCCACCACAGTCGAGCTCCGCTCGGACGGTACCGGGATCCTCACCGATGAAATCTGTCCAAGCCAATTGGAAACGAAGTCGCCGGTCAGATACTGGGTGAGCGATATATTTATTGTCGGGACGACGAACCAGACTGCGTGCAGCGCTCGCAACACACCAACAATGCGACGCCACAATCAACGTGGACACGAGCCTCTGCAATTTCAGAACAGCTGGAGTTGCTGGCCACCGGCTCCCCGCGTCACTCCACTTCCACAGGTTAACAAGACGACACGTCTTGGCGATAACCGACCCGCATACGACTGCAGACGAGAAAACACCGTCGCGGCTTCGTCAGATGCAGCATGATGCGCATGGGTCTCCTCGCCACCCACGAATATGAAAATTGTTGTGTTCAATATTGTGACACAAATTAGCATTCCACTGACTCACAGAGAGGCCGGACAGGTCCACCACCCATCCATCAGCATCCACCACCTCTCCGTCAGTGCACGGGGCGGCAGTGGCGGCCAGCATGAGTCGTCGCAGCAACACGTCACCCTCAACCCAGCCGTCATCGCGACACCAGTCTCTTCGCAGAAGTGCGCACCAACCCGGTCGCGTTCGAGCAGCGCCACGTCACATCACATCGAGGCGGCCGGGTTGATCACGCCGTGGATGTTGACCAGGTGGCGCTTCAGGTTGTGCACCATGCTGAACACCTTGCCGCAGCGGCTGCACACCGTCTGGCCGGCGTGCTGCTTCATGTGCATCTTGAGCACCTTGGCGGACGCGTAGACGGCCCGGCACACGCAGCAGTGGTGCGCCGGCCGCCCTGTAGTAGGGGACAGCGGTCAGTGCGACTCGTCCGCCACCGCCGGCGGCCCAGACGGCCCCTGGTGGTGACACGGCCCGCCCCCTGAAGCCCGCCACGCGCCAGTGTGCCCACTGCCGGCTGTCACCTCAGGCACACCGTGGCGGTGACTACTGGAGCTGCGCCGCGTCCGAGCAGGTTCCGTGCACGTTGGTCAAGTGCCGCTTCAGGTGGTGCACCATACTGAACGTCTTGCCGCACAGCGTGCAGAACGTCTGGCCAGAGTGCTTCTTCATATGCATCTGCAGCGTCTTGTGCGTGCTGTACGTCGCACCGCAGTGGGCGCACCGATAGCCGCCTGCAGCAGCGGGACAGCAGGTCAGCGGGTCAGGTCACCGCGGCCGGCCGGCGTCGGCGCCACGTGCGCGTTCGTTCGAGCAGGCGCTTGTGTTGACTCGCGGCGCGTCGCCACACGGTGCCACGGGAGCAACACACAGCTGATCGCCAGATGTCACTGATCCACATGTGCCGGATCGCGTCACGGTCACTGACGAAATCCAACGTCGCTGGCACTCGGCCACACAGGGCGGTGCAGCCTGTCGGTAAAATGTACACAGGATGCAGGGATAAAACTTTTTTTTTTCTCAAACTACTCTTCACATGAACATCCAAGTTCTTGAGAGCATGGCCACTGGGGCATTATTGGGCGTCTCGCGCAAATACGCGAGTCATTATCCATTCATGGCAGCCATGAACGTTCATTCTTATCATCAGTAGGTCACCAATCATCAGTTGTACAGCAGGGAAAAACCGCAGCAGCACACCATAACCAGACATCTTCCAATCTGAAGACATCGGCACAAGCCGAACAATGACAAGAGGGTATTAAATACAGTGAGTAAACGCTCGATGGCCGTTCGGTTAGCTTACCAACAAGTCGGATCGAGAATCGAGTACGATATTAAAACGCGCGTGTTATTTTCAGGAGGAAAGGACGTTTTTTTCTGAGCCATCCGAATTGTTGCGTATTGGAGAATGGCTGTTGCTTCTGGTACCAAATGGCCATACTACAATATTAACATTTCAGCGTCGATAGCCGCCCTTTGGCACCGAGAGACTATCTGATTATTTATGTTTAGGGACGCTCCAACTGCAGACGCCCATAAAGAACTTTGGACTCTTTCACAGCGCACTCAACTGTTCGACCACCCAGCACCGCCAACCTCCCACGCCGGCAGGTGGCACTCGGGAATCCCGCCGGTCGTAGGGCTGGAACCCACGGTCCTGAGATCAGAGTCGAACGCCGTTCCGACTGAGCGGCCACGACCCACATTATGATAGACACTCACCACGCCTGGGAGACAAACTTCTACATCCAGAACAATGGGCAGGCATGAGAAGAAAAACGAATGGCTTTGCGATACTCAAGGCCATTCATTCCCCGGCCGATGTTCGCTGATGATTCGGGCTAACATGAGCATCACTGCCAGGGTCATTCGGCGCGCGCGATACTGCACCATCCCAGCTGTGAATGTCCATTTCATAGCATACTAACACCTCTACAATACATTTCATTGAGACAGTTCGCTCGAAAGGCAACATCGGAGCAGGGGCATTCGAAGTTTTGTGCTGCCGGACCGCGCAACTGCGTGCGCATCAGTGGGATTATCATCATCAGTGGGATTATCAGTGTGATTATCATCATTAGTGGGACTACCAGTGGGAGTATCATCATCCGTGGGATTCAGTTCGCTAGCGGAGTGCACCCAACAGTTCTGTATATCAGCAAGTGTAATAAATAGCAGAGTACAATCAGTTGGGCAGCGCGCTCACCCAATATGCGCCCCCGGGTGCGGTGGCTCACGCAAATCACCTGGAAGGCCCGCCATAGCCGTGTCGTCACCGACTGTGACAACGCTCTGTTCTACCAGGGTGTGGATGATGATGCCGATACCGGTGTGTGGATGAAGTGCGCAGGTAATTCGAGAGCGCACCGACAGCGATTCTAAATACGGTGCCTCTCGAGACAGCACGTTGGTGGTGGATTTTTCCTTGAGAGTGCGTCGGCTGCGTTGGTCATTTTGCGCCCATGAGACAGCACGGAAGCCAATAAATATGCGGAAGCTTGACGATCAAGAGCTGCGCGAATAGCCCACATAACCCTGTCACTGCAGCCACACATCTCCCAAACTCAAGGTCACCGACGGATCGTCATTACCGCCCAAAGTCAAGCTCAACTTCAAAGGACTGTCAACACCTATCACAATTCACATGGATATTAGCGTCCACATCCCCAAGACGTCTCCTTCTCCCAAAACGTCTCAGACTGCTTCAGGTCAGCAGCAGCAGCTCTTTAAATCAGACGAAGAAGCAACACGTAGTGTAGTATATAGTAGCATACGGTGCAGTAGTAAGAAATAGTACGTGTACGGCACACGCTATTGTTGCAATTTCAAATAACTCGACCAACGTCAGTCATCGCAATCAATAAACATAGAACCATACATGACAGATCCCTTGCAGAATCATAAAACATTTATGCACAAGAGCCAGCTTGCAAGCATCACCCAGGACACCCGCCGCATCCGGTGGTCCATCCACTTCTACTAAACATACCGAATAAGTGTTGTAAGCGCTTGCAGCGCACGACTACAAACACTGTCATATTTCACAGCAACACCAAATCAAAGAGGTGACCCTCAAACGCAAAGCAACCGACACACGCGTGTATCGAAGGAAACAAAAACACATGAAAGCAAAACAAAACAGAGCAAAAGCATTAACAATAGATAGTAGTTTGATGAAAGCGCAAATGGAACGACTGGGCAAGCAATGACTAGAGGATCAGACGAGCAGCTACAACCCGGTCATGCCGGCAGCGAGATGCGATCACAAATGTATTCCTCGCTCCTGATTTCGAGCTGACCTGGCGAGTCCATAGTCTCACTTCTCCGTGCCCACAGAGAACCAAACTAATATCAGCCCCAAAAGTCTACGGAACAGGTGGAAGTAGTAGCAACACCCGCCAGCATTTACGCACCCAACACAATCAGCCATTTCGTTTCAAGGCCATCGTCACTATTGATGATGGCGTGTAAGTAATTATCTCGTCAGCTATCGCGTTGCTCGCTGATTATCCCTGAATATTTCAGTACATACAACACATCGCAAAAGTGTAAATACATTGGTGATGGATGAACGCCAAATTGTCTACATCAACCCTACATACTCGCAATAATATCAAGACCGACCGTAGGAAAAAATTAACAATTTCACGTACATTTTATCAATTATTGGAAACCTGAACTACAACGGCGAAATACTGTGCTCATTTTGGGTCTGACGCAGTATTTACCCCATACCTTATTGGTATTAACAAATCAGATTACGCTGATCGATGAGTTCAGGCGTGCCTACGCGGTTTTACTGGGTGACCCATACTAGGTCGCCATCGGTCATTACCATGATGCATAGATGTTGACACATTTGCATGCAACAAACTGCATAGACACAAATGCATACATACACTCAAGTATATCCATAAATACAAGTACACACTATACAATATAGCCGTGATCTCATTTTCAAGCTTAGGCCGAGAGGTCATCACCTGACTTTAGTTCCTATCCAGTGTATATTGCTTTCTGAAGTAAGCTTAGGCAATATTTTACCATTTCACCTCATCGTTACTGATCGGGTGCTGCTGATGCGTCACAAGACTTCGGCACCCAACTCCAAACAGTCTACCAGCTTATGTCCGATGCATCCGACTCGGACACACACAGTACATTACGGTGTTTCGCAGCAGGTGTTTCCTTTACCTGACCTAAGTGCACCAGAGACCTTCAGGTCAATGGAGTACACCCATTTGGGTTCAAGTTGAAGGGCCATTCACTGCAGCTGGGGGGCAGAAAAAGTCGACCGACTAGCCAGGCCACGACAGGGCGAGCAAAACGGTCACACGTCAGTGATTCGTGTACAGAAAACACTGTCGTAACCCCCAGGCCGATTGAACTGCGCCTATAACTTAGCAAAAACGAAAGAGCAACCTCCAGGTAGTCCCAATGACCGGAAGAAACATAGAAGAACAGTACCTGCAAAATGGCGAGGATGTGGCGCTCGGAGCCCGGCCGGCTCTTCGCACTGCTTCGCGCGAGTTCTTCGCACAATTTCCACAGACACAATGGCCACAAAATCAAATCGCAACCGGCGACCCGGCGCACGCAAGGTATCTATCGGCGCAAACCGGCGTTTATCGGCGACAAACGGTCGCCGTCGCACCAATCACTGACGATCTAAAACTAAATGCTTCCTTTGCAACAACTCTGGCAATACAAAACGCTACAATTTTTCACCCAGCAGCATTCGCAATCCCAAATATTTGCACGGATTTGGTCATACCCAGGAGAAGAGGGGCGCAAGGAGCCAGGGAGGCGTTTCCGTACAGAGACTGACCATCGCCAGAGGCATTGTCAAACAGGCCTAGTCAAGCAGGCATCGTCAAGAGCTCGCCGCCCCCCCCCCCCCCCTCCAACTGTGGGATAGTCAGCGGGCGAGGCCGGGTGATTGCTTAGTCCGGCTGATGGTGTGCTTGGTGCGGAGGTGGGTGCAGCGTCACGAGCGGTAACGGTGTCGAAGGAGTGCGCAGTGCTATAGCGTGGACGACGCTTTGTAGGAAAGTGGTCTGCACCCGCTTCCGGATGTGAAATTGAGAGGGCCAGGCCGTGCCAGACGCGATCATGCCCCCAGCCCGATCCTTCATCTTCTCGAATAGACACCATTGCAAGGAATGTTCCAAGGAAGAAGCATCACCTGAAGCATCCACGTGAAATGCGCATTTTTGCGACCATATTGGAAGGGTGGAATGTGCAAAACCTCACATCTTCTCGCACTGTGGCGGAAAGGCGCTTATCGCTATTGCTCCGCGCGGGCAGCGGCTGGAGCCTGCCGCCAACCGTACCGCGTCAAGTCAGACATTGCACGCACACCCAGTCCGTCGGAAAAAAATAACGCAATCACGGACGGACGTGATTCACGGACGGATATTTCGCGCCAAACGATGAAACCAACGCAATAAATACAATTTGGACGCAATGTATGTCCCGAGCACCCGGTCATGGACCACAATTCCGACCAAGCTAAGAATAAACATTTCAAATTTTAGGGCATCCAGAATTTCAGTTTTCCGATAAGTGTACACTATACCAATAAATAAATTCCAGCATTCGCTATCATCAAAGATTGCCAGGAAGGACACGGAAATGTGCATAATATTCAAGCATATCCTGAACCCGCGTCGTGTGGCAAAATATCTTGCCAACTACTGTATGGCAGAATCGTGCCAGCTGCTGTGCGGGAGGCCAATTTGATCCGCCGCTAATTTTTGTCCCAAGCGACGGCGTGATGAACTATAGCACATAACCCAACTCCATAGCCCCATCCCTCGACTTAACAAGGATTTGGTTGGCTCCTAAATTTCCCGAGGACTTGACACATTTTTGTGTACATGTTTTGGTTGACCTGTCAGGTCAGGTCGTTAATGTACGGAGCCCAGCCGGTCGTCCAACCGTTGCCGTAGTGTTGCGGACCTCGGCCGTGGGGCAAACACAACAATACGACACATTTCGTGCTCCAATATCACTGACGTCCACACTGCAGACGTTACCCAGTACCCAGGTCAATGTCGGACATCCGGTCAACGTCAAGTATCAGGAAATGTGACGAACTTTCGACGCCAACGATTCCAGAAATTCCCGAATTTATAGTGAGCCCAATACGAATGCGTGAGACTATCACAAAGCCAAATGTTTCCCTCTTCTGTTAACCCGAGGGGAATCGAAAACATGCTCAATTGTTATATTAATGTCCTATTTTCAATACAAAAGCATGAAATGCAATTTCGCGAACATGCTCATATCAGAAACGAAACATAGATACAAAAATTTACTTTGTGAACGCCGATACAACCATTTTCGCAACAATCTGTAAGATGCTCTAGAGAACCTGTGCTACGTCTCCCCTTGAAATGCTTCAGGTGAAACGTGAATGATCTAAACATGGACTTTTGCAACCTCAGGGAGGAATATTGAAGAGAGAGAGAGTCGCAAGAAGAGGAATATTGGAGAACATTTTCGGCAAAACTATCTTCGCATGAAACAAGCCATGTAGGGACACTATTATGAAGAACAAAACCTTTTTCAAAGAACTAAGTCATCGCGTTCGCCCCAGCAATCAAGGTCAGGATAGGTTCATTGCCAATAGGCAAATTAGATTAACTAGGGTTAATTACCCTTCATGGCTGACCGGGGAAGTAAAGCATTTACTAGAGTCAAAGAAGCAGGAGTTCAAGAAACTAAAAGATGATAACTTTGAGGTACAATTCGAAAATAGACTATATAAAATAGAGCGAAATAATGTTAGCTGTGTCAGACATCTAAAAGATTAGCTGAAATCAAACTAGCTCAAGCATGTTCATTAGACAATGCTAAGAGATCCTTTAGCTTCCACAAACTTCAGGCTAAACAGTGTTGGAGTTTAAGGGCGCATCGACTGCATCGGTCACGCAGCGACTAAACAGTGTAAAGTAGGACCACTGGAGGTAGATTGGTGAATAGTGGTTGACTGTGATATTGTGGTATCCCCAAGGAAGGAATTCTCATCAGCCTCTACTAAAGATAATTCTGGAACAATAGAAACAACTGAAGGTTACGCCGTGATAAGTGATAGGCTGGAGGGTCTTACAATAACTAAAGAAGCTGTAGAAAAGCAGTTGCAAAATATGTAACCTAATAAACCTACCGCACCAGATGACATTCTAGGATCTTGGTGGTGTGCTAAAGCTTTAGCAATTCCCCTGGGTATCATTTTCAGGCGGTCTATGAAATATTCTGAAGCATATAAATTACTTAGCGCTCTGGCGAGGAACATATTGCATCAATTGCATACGACTTTTCTTCGATGACCATGAAATACAGTGGAAAGTTACATTGCTCTTGGTGTGTATTCGGGTACAACCTTTCGTAAAACTACAAAGAAAAACAATTAAATCCAACGGTCGAATTCTCACCGCCATCCTTTATTATATAATCTAATTTTATTATCTAGATACTACAGAATGGTCGTGAGAATTCTACCGTTAGATGGAATTGCATATTTTTGTGGTTCGACGACGGTTTGTATCTGAATATACACCAAGAGCAAAGTAACTTTCGACTGTATTTTCCAACCATCGAGGACATTGATGATGATTGATGAGTCATCGCATGACATTGATGAAAAATTATGAAGTACCTGAAGATTGGAGAAATGCAAACCTAGGACCAATCTTCACAATTTTCACATGAAGTGTGTTCAAGATCCACATGGAAGGCTAATTCCTCAACTACTAATGCAACATGGGATCGTTGGACCATTCTAGGTTGGTTTGAAGCATGGCTGAGTGGAAGGAAACAAAGGGTAGTGCTAAATGGATGTAAACCTGATTGGAAGGATGTTCTGAGTGGAGTACCACAGGGCTCTGCTCTTGGGCCACTTCTCTTTATCGTCTTTGTGAATAATATTGTGGTAGGGCTGAGGAATGGGGTGTTCAAATTTGCTGATTACATCAAGCTGGTAGGAACGGCTAACAGTAGTGATCAATCTATTAATATTCAACTAGAATTGGAAGACCTAAAAAAGTGGGCTGATCAATGTCAGATGTCCTTTAACTATGATAAGTGTAGGGTGTTGCATCTAGGGTCTGGAGGTGAGACTTTCAGATATACAACGTGAGGGAATTGAATGGGAGGACGTTGTCGAAGAGAATCAGGTGTGCTGAGTTCAAAAGACCTTAAAGCAGAAAAACAATGTGTCTCATCTAGGAACAGGGCACTCAGAATGCTGTGACTTGTGGGCGATTGTGGCTCTTATTAAGTCTAAACACTGTATAACACTATGACAGGGGTCCCCGAAGACTCGATGGAGGTCAAACTGACTCCCTGTGTCTCAGAGTACACACCACGATAGTGTAATTTTGCAGCATGACACAGTACCAGGGTTTGCCTCCATGTCCCACTAGTCCGCGCTAGCCTCAGTGTTGAATCGGACCATGGCCGATACACACCAGAATACAATCAGATGGTCGTTGGGTGGGTGGATGGTGGTAGTGGTAGTGGTGGTGGTGGTGGTGGTGGTGGTGGTGGTGGTGGTGGTGGGGGGGGGGGGGGGGGGGGGGGCAAACGCGCCACAGCAGCTCCGCAATGCAGCGAATAAGAAGCTACAAGAAAACCATCTCCATTGAATTGATCTAAGAATTTATGAGAGCCAGAGCTTTTACGCTGGATCAAAGTTGAACCAATGAGAAACCAAGACTTGAATGCACGGCTGCTTTGCGTAGCCAATGGCGAGAGCTTGCTGCTTTGTGTAGCCAATGACGAGAGCCTCCTGCTTTCTACAGCCAATAACGAGAGCCTGCTGCTTTGTCTAGCCAATGACGAGAACCTGCTGCTTTGTCTAGACAAAGGGATGTTAGTCGTTCTTTGTTTGTTCCTATCAGGATCGGAGAGGCCAGGAACTTCAAGTCGGATTCCCAAATCCAGTAGGCGAATGTAAAATGTTGTGCAGCTGTGAGAATGGCGGCGAAAAAAGCGAACATGCGACGAAAGCACAACACAAATACACGGCAAAACACTGATGCGGCTGATGTGTCGGAGACGTTTGGCTGCAGGTTTGATGCACTGATAATCCGTACCGGAAAGGCGTTGAGCACGTCACGTTTGAATCGTGAAATTTCATTTCTGTGAATGTATGCACCATTTCAAGAAGTGCATGCTGGGGCAACATGAATATGACCATTGCACTGCACAAGTTCTTACAGCGGGCGAGTCCCGCCGATGTCTAGTCAATCAGCGCATGAAGCTAGCAGGCGAATTTAGTCAAACGAAACTCAACTTGGAACTAATAATTGAACTAAGAATTGAACTAAGAAATTTGGCGGTGTAATTTGCACAGCATGACTGTAATTCAAATCGTCGATCCGCAAACAAACGCACAGAAGTCTCGCGTCCGCCCACATCAGCCGCATTTTACATACAGAGCACTAGTGATGTCAACTTTGGAACCACTGGTGCCCGGTTCACAACCCGCACCACCAACTGGCGAGGAGCATGACCGGGCGGCAGTGTCCAAAATTGGCATCACGAACACACAGCCATCAACACGAGGCAACGGAATCCGAGGTCACGCACTGCCCGCCTGAAATGCTACAGGTGCTACCGATACGGACACCATAGGCTTGTCACGATGTTCTGCACCCTCACCCATCCGAGCGCCCGAATAACCGACAACCAAAGGAGAGCTCAACAGCCAAATGTCCGACTACCACAGCTTTCACCAGAACACAAACGGCGGATAACAAGCCAAAGCCCACTACCACAGCTTTCACCAGAACTGAGCTGAAACTGGCCGGATAACCGACAGCCAAATGTCCGACTACCACAGCTTTCACCAGAACCGAGCTGAAACTGGCCGGATAACCGACAGCCAAACGTCCCACTTCCCCAGCTTCCACCGAACCTAGCTGAAACTGGCCGGATAACCGACAGCCAAACGTCCCACTTCCCCAGCTTCCACCAGAACCACTGAAACTGGCCGGAACCGACAGCCAAATGTCCGACTACCCCAGCTTCCACCAGAACCGAGCTGAAACTGGCCGGATAACCGACAGCCAAACGTCCCACTACCCCAGCTTCCACCGGAACCTAGCTGAAACTGCCATCAGCGCCACAGAGGGTGCCAGACATTGTCACGCGATAACACTGACCCGACCGACCCATACACTCGCCTAGAAACAATTACACATTGGTAATCAGCGCACACGGCCAGCTGTCTAACCCATCTCCGCCCAATTTTGTTCGAGCCCTTCGATAATGCTGTTAGGCGCACCACATTACGCACAAATCGGGAATATTGTCTTTGGGAATAAGAACCTAGGTTTTTTTCGACGCATTCGACCGCTAGGTTATATAGCGTCGCCAACCTCTCACGCCGACTGGTCGCGGGTGGACTCGGTAAATGCCGTTGGTTGTGAGATTCGAACCCACACTCTTGCGATCAAGAGAACGACACTCTGCCAACTGATCTACCGCGGCCCCATATATTGCCCTCAGGAAATTACAGCCTGCGCCACCGGCAAACCACCCGCCTGAAGCCAGCAGCACAGCTGAATACCTGCCAAATCTGACAGACGCGAGCGACTGCGGCCGGACGGTGACGTCGCCAACGCGCGTGTCGCTCCAGCCATTTTGAGTCAATCTGCACAGAATTGCTGCGACGAATTCATTTATTTCCCCGAAAAGATAGAAAGTCACCACCAAAATGCCTGTAGCCCTGAGTGCACCCCTTTTGATCCCACGTGCGCATGATGTCCAATATTCAACTGGTACTGTGCTATATCTTCCATTGTGTAGATCTACTCCGCCTCCGAACACCCATCCAATGAAAGCAGCGTCGCTTCGCAATTTCAAACAGCTCTTAATGCCCGAGGAGACAGGGCACTCCCTATGCGCAACGCATGAACTTCCCAGGGCCCTGCTGGAACGCTGGCATCCAGAACATTCGCTGCTGAGCCATTCTGTAGTGTCGGCTATACAGAGCCACGTCGAGAACCGCCGCCTCAGTGAACCCATCGCGGCGGCGGAGTGTGATGCGACTACACAGGCAAACATTCACCAGGTGGCGCCAAAACGTCGCGCCACCCTGGCGTTCAGTGCGTGACCTCGGACTCCTCCCGGGCCCACCCCGAGCCCCGGTCACGTCGGGTCAGGTCAGGTCACCAGTCTGAGGCAAACGCACGAGGCGAGACGCTGATGCAAGTCGGCAGAATGGTCCACTGACATTGTCTCCGCGTGGTCATGTGGTGATGGTGTGTTGGTCATTGAGTTGGTGATGGTGTGTTGATGATGGTGTGTTGGTGGTGGTGTGTTGGTGATGGTGTGTTGGTGATGGTGTGTTGGGGATGGTGTGTTGGTGATGATGTGTTGGTGATGGTGTGTTGGTGATGGTGTGTTGGTGATGGTGTGTTGGTCATTGTGTGTTGGTGATGGTGTGTTGGCGATGGTTGGTTATTTGGGCTTAGGGGCGCTTCGACTGCTTCGGTCATACAGCGCCCATGGCGATGGTGTGTTGGTGATGTTATGTTGGTAATAGTGTGTTGGTGATGGTGTGTTGGTGGTGATGGTGTGCTGGTGGTGATGGTGTGTTGGTGGTGATGGTGTGTTGGTGGTGATGGTGTGTTGGTGGTGATGGTGTGTTGGTGATGTCATGTTGGTAATAGTGTGTTGGTGGTGATGGTGTGTTGGTGGTGATGGTGTGTTGGTGGTGATGGTGTGTTGGTGGTGATGGTGTGTTGGTGGTGATGTGTTGGTGGTGATGGTGTGTTGGTGATGATGTGTTGGTGGTGATGGTGTGTTGGTGGTGATGTGTTGGTGATGGTGTGTTGGTGGTGATGTGTTGGTGGTGATGGTGTGTTGGTGGTGATGTGTTGGTGATGGTGTGTTGGTGGTGATGTGTTGGTGGTGATGGTGTGTTGGTGGTGATGGTGTGTTGGTAGTGTGGTGTGATGGTGTGTTGGTGATGATGGTGTGTTGGTGGTGATGATGTGTTGGTGGTGATGTGTTGGTGGTGATGGTGTGTTGGTGATGATGTGTTGGTGGTGATGGTGTGTTGGTGGTGATGGTGTGTTGGTGGTGATGTGTTGGTGGTGATGGTGTGTTGGTGTGATGATGTGTTGGTGGTGATGGTGTGTTGGTGGTGATGTGTTGGTGATGGTGTGTTGGTGATGATGTGTTGGTGGTGATGGTGTGTTGGTGGTGATGGTGTGTGGTGATGGTGTGTTGGTGGTGATGGTGTGTTGGTGGTGATGGTGTGTTGGTGGTGATGGTGTGTTGGTGGGATGGTGTGTTGGTGGTGATGGTGTGTTGGTGGTGATGGTGTGTTGGTGGTGATGGTGTGTTGGTGGTGATGGTGTGTTGGTGGTGATGGTGTGTTGGTGGTGATGGTGTGTTGGTGGTGATGGTGTGTTGGTGGTGATGGTGTGTTGGTGGTGATGGTGTGTTGGTGGTGGTGGTGTGTTGGTGGTGATGGTGTGTTGGTGGTGATGGTGTGTTGGTGGTGATGGTGTGTTGGTGGTGATGGTGTGTTGGTGGTGATGGTGTGTTGGTGGTGATGGTGTGTTGGTGGTGATGGTGTGTTGGTGGTGATGTGTTGGTGGTGATGGTGTGTTGGTGGTGATGGTGTGTTGGTGGTGATGGTGTGTTGGTGGTGATGGTGTGTTGGTGGTGATGTGTTGGTGGTGATGGTGTGTTGGTGGTGATGGTGTGTTGGTGGTGATGTGTTGGTGGTGATGGTGTGTTGGTGGTGATGGTGTGTTGGTGGTGATGGTGTGTTGGTGGTGATGTGTTGGTGGTGATGGTGTGTTGGTGGTGATGGTGCATCGGCTGTCCCCTCCTTCACACACCCAGGGAGGGGATGCTCGGAAAGGTGAGTGGGGCATGTGGGTGGAGGTGGTGGAGGGGGTGGGGTGCTCTGGGGCATCCAACGTTTAGGATCTAAATTTAAAGCTGTGGCATTTGAAACCTACTAGTACTTAATTGAGTAGCCATATTCCGATAGGGCAGGGATCCCCACATGGTTGTTCGCCTGCCGTACCCTAAAGCTTTGCGAGAGCGTGGACCTGGATAGTTAGCTAGTAAGCTATCCCTCCCTAACCGGCTTTTGTACTTAGTGCCAACATTTTGCTCTCGTAGCGATATTAGAGGCGGCTCCAGGAGCGAATACTTGGCGGCAACTCCGACGGGTTAATGAGCAAACTTGGAAGAGCACATGCACCTGAATAGTTTGATTGTTTTGTCGATCAGATGGCTGTGCTTTGGAATTTAAACCGCCCGTACTAGTTTGCGTGGCGACGGAAATGACTACTTTGAGCCTAATCAGGCCAAGGGCGGTGGCACGGGCGGAGGCACGGGAGGAAACACCGTACAAGACGAGACCGCATTTCTCAAAGCGGTATCATTTACGTTGTCCCCGGGAATTTTGCAGGGTGGAGTGAATTCCGGTAATAATGCACAAGTACTGACGGAGCCAGCAGACTTTCCAAACGTGGGATCCCGGGGGTGATGAGATACATTCAGAACGTATCCTATTCCAACCGCCACAAGCGATGGCGTGACAAGGTCACGCTGTGCCAATGGCGGATCAAGCAGTGAGAAGGGTAAATTCAGGACAACGACTGAACAAGTCGCACACAGTTCCGGAGCCGGGATAAATTCCAAATGTCGATCATCGCAGTAGTTTTCCCAACACCTCTTGGGATCCTCCCTACTATAACTCTCTGCCAACGACTCTACCAACAACTTCATGTGAAGTACTCGTGTTTTGTGAAAATGACAAAATAATGGGCATTTGTGGCACTAAATGTAAAGAACTAGCCACAAAAAAGATATCCCACCCCTTCTTAGGATCAGGGCACACCATTATCCATGCTAAGTCATTGGATGTTTTACATCTGCAGGTATAGGTATGACATGGTGCTTTGGAACATTAAGAATAATTTATCCCCATCTATGCACAATTTCACAGATGCACACCAGAGCAGTCCAAAATAGGTTTGATAAACTTGCACATCATTGTTTCTTGATTTCGACATGGCAAATATTCGAACACTTTGGACATTTTAAAAATGTGGATTAGAACACCAGAGTTTGCTTGTGCTATCCAGTTATATACCAGCCCCATCGATCCCGACATATCGGGGGGGCGGGGCATCTTCAGATTCAGGCCCAGACGAGCCATACTACAACAGGGACAACTGGCTTCTCAGCATAGGACAGCAGTCCCTACTCGACGAACAAAAGCCCGCCACACCTGACGACGGGCAGTGTAGAGAAACGTGTCATCTGGCTATCGTTCCCACCCAGAATATCGCGACTGGAACTGTGGGAAAAAAAAAAACAATGGCACAACCAAGCCGCAGCCGTTCGCTACACGGCAGGATACCTCGACTAAAACAGGCGTACAAATGACCTTGTCGAGAGCGTATCTCTTCCGATTCTCGGATCAGCACCAACTAAAAATGGAAGACGGAGACGTAATGGCAGAAGTGGATCCTCAGGAGCCAAAGGTGTGCGACTGTGCGTGTACGTGAGCATGTGTCTGTGTGTACTGGGAGTGGGGAGGGGGAAGAGTAAGTCACACCACGTCAGACCCGCATCATGCATGACCCGCTGGTAACTAATGACCCGCCGGGCCAACGCCGACGGCAGTGTCCGGTAGCCACTGGTGACCTGTGACCTGTGACCGGGGCGGGGTCGGTCCGGGGTCGGCAGCGACAGTGGGCCTACCTGGCGCGGTAGAGTCGTCGGGGGCGCCAACACGGCCAGACGGTCCCGGCATGGGCGGCACTGCAAACCGTGCACAGCATGGTCACACCGTGGTCACTACACCGCAAACCGCCCCCAACACGTCACATCATAGTCACAACACGGCCAGACGGTCCCGGCATGGGCGGCACTGCAAACCGTGCACAGCATGGTCACACCGTGGCCACTACACCGCAAACCGCCCCCAACACGTCACATCATAGTCACAACACGGCCAGACGGTCCCGGCATGGGCGGCACTGCAAACCGTGCACAGCATGGTCACACCGTGGCCACTACACCGCAAACCGCCCCCAACACGTCAAATCATATTCACACCATAGTTACAACACGACCTGACCACACTGAAAACCATCCACAACATGGTCACACCGTGGTCACTACACTGCAAACCGCCCCCAACACGTCACACCATAGTCACAACACGACCTGACCACACTGAAAACCATCCACAACACGTCACATCATAGTCACAACACGGCCAGACGATCCCGGCATGGGCGGCACTGCAAACCGTGCACAGCATGGTCACACCGTGGCCACTACAACGCAAACCGCCCCAACACGTCACACCATAGTCACAACACGACCTGACCACACTGAAAACCATCCACAACATGGTCACATCATAGCGCAGTACACTGCAGCCACATCGCAACACAACACACTACATCACGAAAACACAACACGCCATAGTGCAACACACTGTAGCCACGTCATAGCACAACATGCAACATCATAACATACATCATATTATATTGCAGTACATGGCACCCATAACATATCACAGCATACTATTGCACAGCATGTGGTATCCACACCACAGTGTAACACACAACACATGGTACCCACAACATATCAGAACATATTACAGCACATCACATGGTATCCACACCTTAGTGCAACACACAACAGCCACATGAAAACACAATGCATTATAGTATTTCTTTTTCATTCCGAGGGGAGGGGAAATAAGAACAAACACAGAAGCACCGACAACTTGAGCTGCCACTCACGGTTGGCCAGGTCGGCGGCGGTCAGCGGCACGTCCAGCGAGCCGAGCGACTGGTCCTGCTCGTCGTAGCCGCCCTCGTACTCGGCCACGTGACAGAGCGTGGCGTCCAGACTGGTGTCGTCCTCCTCCTCCGTCAGGTCCACCTCCAGCTTCTCCACCTTCACCGGCTCCACGTCAGCTGTGGGTCGGGTCGGGTCAGCCAAACCACCAGCCTTCCCATGCCAGCTGTAGGTCAGGTCAGGTAAACCACCCTCCCCACCTCCACTGGCTTCATGTCAGCTGCAGATCAGGTCAGGTGAGGTAAACCACCAGCCTCCCTACATCCACCGGCTCCACGTCGGCTGCACGCCAGGTCAGGTCAACCTCCAAATTCTCCACTCCAAGGTTATCTCAAACCGATGGGGGTATGTAAAGTCACTCAGGAAGTATTGAGGGAGGGAAGAGAGGGTGGTCCTGATGTACCCGTATTTTTACTTTTAGCTCCCAGATTCAGTGGGTCCTTCGTAGGATTTTTCGACACGGAAAGCACACGTTTCGTACCTACAGCACTTAGAATGTGTTGGATTAGTACAGGGAACTATCGATGATTGAATATTCTGAGTAGGAACGCATCAACTGGCAAGTTATGTAGCACCCATACTAAAGGCGATAACCATATCAAACATCCATACCCAGAATACCATGTCAAAGAAATAAAGAATACTGCACCAGATTGCATTATCAAGTACTGAGCAGCTATCCCACCATAAACATACACATATTAACGTCAGCTACTGAGTAGTCTTATCCAGGTCATCCGACCTATCAGTGAAACACCACTGCCAGTGCTCTGGATAACGGGCACGGCGTCCTAACCTGGACAACCGACACAGCATACTACTCTGTACAATCGACACAGCATACTATTCTGGACAATCGACACGGCATACTAATCTGGACAATCGACACAGCATACTACTCTGGACAATCGACACAGCATACTACTCTGGGACAATCGACACAGCATACTACTCTGGAACAATCGACACAGCATACTACTCTGGACAATCGACACACCATACTACTCTGTGACAATCGACACAGCATACTACTCTGGAACAATCGACACAGCATACTACTCTGGACAATCGACACACCATACTACTCTGGGACAATCGACACAGCATACTACTCTGGAACAATCGACACAGCATACTACTCTGGACAATCGACACAGCATACTACTCTGGGACAATCGACACAGCATACTACTCTGGAACAATCGACACAGCATACTACTCTGGGACAATCGACACAGCATACTACTCTGGAACAATCGACACAGCATACTACTCTGGACAATCGACACACCATACTACTCTGTACAATCGACACACCATACTACTCTGTACAATCGACACACCATACTACTCTGTACAATCGACACACCATACTATTCTGCACAATCGACACACCATACTACTCTGGGACAATCGACACAGCATACTATTCTGGACAATCGACACAGCACACTATTCTGGACAATCGACACAGCATACTATTCTGGACAATCGACATAACATACTACTCTGGACAATCGACATGACATACTACTCTGGACAATCGACACAGCATACTACTCTGGACAGTCGACGCAGCATACTATTCTGGACAATCGACACAGCATACTACTCTGGACAGTCGACGCAGCATACTATTCTGGACAATAGACACAGCATACTAATCTAGACAATCAACACAGCATATACTATTCTGGACAATCGATATGACATACTACTCTGGACAATCGACAAGGCGTACTACTCTGGACAATCGACACAGCATACTATTCTGGACAATTGACACAGCATACTACTCTGGACAATCGACACGACACACTACTATAGAAAATCGGAACACCGCCAATCCACTTCCAGCTGTCCTTTACCGCTGAGAGCTACTGACGCCCGTGTTTCAGCCCTAGTGACACATGCTGTACAGGGGATACGAAGCGAATATGAACATGGTAACGAGAGTGGCGGCCGTCGGCATTACGACGCATGGACTGCGCTGGGCCACAGAGTCACCAATCTCTCACGCCGGTCGGCCGAGGCCAGACGGTAGCGACGAGTGGAAGCCGCACCCACAACCGTTCCCACGGAGGGCGGTCGCTTTATCCGTAGACTACTCGACCCCAATGTGGAGACCGCTATGATGACTATGACGTCATTGGTGGTTGCGACAATGATGTGATGATTGTTGATTACGGTTGTAAATAGTGGTGTTTCTGTGCCAGCATGCACATTATTAAATGTTGTGTCACAAACTTCTCGTGTGGGTGTGTGTGTGTGATTAGGCTTTCAGGTCACGTCAACCATGGTAGATCATTTAACGCCCATTCGCAAACTTCTCAACAAGGCCTTGAAGGAAGAATATAGATTGTGTCAGTGACATTAAGATGGACTTTACAATTTATATAGAACTGCATCACAGAATCGAACCATGAACAACGCGGGAACAGACGTCACGACTGCAATGACCATGATGACAGTGGTGACAACCGTGAAAGCAATGATGAAGGCGGTGGTAACATATCATTGTTGATGGTGATAAATGTCGTGGTTATGGACATGATGCTGATTAGGACAATAATTATGATGGTGATACTGATAAAAATAATAGCAATCATGATACAAACGATGATGATAATGGTGTTCATGCAAATTGTGATACGGATGATGATCGGTTCACTATCGAGCTTCATTAAGGGCACATCAACTACACCCACTACACATCCCGGATGCAATGACCATGGTAACACAGGTGATAGTAATGAATGCGGTCGGGCGGAACGCTGTGAGATCAACTATTATAATTGGTGCATCATATAAATAAACTATTGGCCCCAGGCACGTGGAAACGAGTAAATCAGCCCACGGCGCTAGGGAGGAACACTAAGACGACGGTGGCGACGGCAGTGCCGGCAATGACATTTCGGATGAAGGCAGTCCAGGCAATAACAATCCGGACAATGACGGTCCGGGCAATAACAGTTCTGCAGGCAGAGGCAGGGGCGGTTGGTTGGTTGGTTGGTTGGTTGGTTGGTTGGTTGGTTGGTTGGTTGGTTGGTTGATGTGTTGGTTGGTTGATGTGTTGGTTGGTTGGTTGGTTGGCTGGCTGGCCATCGGACGTTGGGCGCGCCAGGAGAAAGTGTGGCGATGCTGAGGACGACGGCAGTGCTGAGGCGGCCCAAGTGGCCGGCAGCGGCACCCACCTGGTGGCAGCCGCTGCTGCTGCTGGTTGTGAGGCTGGAGATGCTGCTGGCCGAGCGCCAGGTGCGCCACAGACGCAGGAGGAGGCGGAGGAGGCGGCGGCGCCTGCGAGTTGACCGGCGACAGCTGGAGCGGCTCTGGCGGCGGCGGCGGCGGCGGAGGCAGCGGCAGGGCAGGCAGCGGCGGAGGCGGAGGCGGCGGCGGCGGCGGGCTGGGCGGCGCCGGCTCCACGGCCGGCTCCTGACCCGGTGACCACGAGCCGCCGCCGCCCGAGGCGCGCCGCCGCTTCGCAGGGGGCGACCCGGCACGCCCCGCCGCCCGGGACGTGCGCGACACCGGCGACGGAGGCGGAGCCGCCTGTCGGAACACGGTGCAACCATTCATCGACTATTCGGGCTTAGGGGCACGCCGACTCCACGGTCGTTTGGTGCATGTATCAGGGTGGAACATGTTGGGTGGAGTTTGTTACTAGTTGGGGTGGAGCCTACAGGGCTTACGAGCTATTAAAAAAATAATAAACCGCATGCATTCAGTGCTTTGTATATGGGCGCTGTATAACCGAAGCAGTCGATGCGGCCCTAAGCCCAAATAACCAACCAACCAGTGCTTTGTATGCACTGAAAAACCAACACTGCAATGCTGGTTCCGCATGGTGCATATTTTTACATTTCCACTATGGTATGATACACCCCGGCGACTTGGGGTTCGGAATGATTATGCCCAAACCAGGGTGGGAATTTTGGGCCTCTCCTGGAGTATGGAGACCTAAGGACATTTTATTCTCCAGGATTGTGACTGCAAATGTTGAACTTTTTTATTCTCTGAATGAAACGTGCCAATTTATGGATGACATTTTGCTTCCAGGATCTCAGTACAGCTCCAACAATGCAGTTGCAGTTTCCAGTCCATCATACAAATTAGAAGCCTGGACAACAGAACAGAAGAGTATGGCATAGCAGGTCATAAGGCATGAAATGCAGGTTGCAGTCAATTGCCCAGGAATCATATCATGTTATATCAGAATACCTACAAGTTTGTGGTGGTTGTTTCGATTGCATTGTGCATGTGTCAAACAAACTATGTCCTGGCTCAGTCTAAGCCCCAATCAAGGCCGAACTCGCGGGGGTTACTCAGGTAATCGTTGGTGTGCACGATGCCTCCAAATCCGAACGAAACAAAAGCATCGACATAGCATAGAAACAATAGAGAACAAAATAATGTAAATTTCGGAACTAGTTATTACCTCAGCCAATTACTCTCCAGGATATTTTCACACTGGCAGGACGGCGGCCCAGCACAATCACTCTGTAACCACAGATGAATCGTCATTCGGCTTGCGCCAATCTCGTCTCATTCTAAATAACAAAGATATGAGGGATTAGGTTTTCGTATGTCTTCAGAATTCTGTCGAAATGACGCTTCAGAAGGAAATATTGGAATATACCACGATTCTTCTTCATAATTCCGGGAAATACTGGCGTTACACCAAAAATCTCCATTACGAAACCTCTCGTCTTGCTGCCATATCTTGCGACCATAGTGGAACTCGAAATATGCACAACGACGTCATATACTCGCATATCGGACCCGAGGTCCTGTTCTCCAGCCGCATTCCAATCGGAGACTACCGGAGAACGTAATTCTGGACATCTCAGACAGTTTTCAGTAATTCTGTTAATTTCATGAAATAGAGCATTCAATTGCGAATTGAAATGCATAAAATATCACCAGCTAGCGAACTTCATTGATGGCAGAAGACCTATTTTTGGGAGCCATGTAAATGCTTAAAAAATGCAAAAGACCTTGGGTTACTTTGGTATGAATTCCACCTCAATTCGCAAAACTACAGTAACCCATCAAGAGAAAAGCATCTGAATAGTAGTTTTATCACTTCAGCAACTGCAGTAACTGTGCATGTACGGAGTTATTACGTTCTCCGGGCCATTTATGGTCACAATTAGACGTCATTTAAAATAGTTACGAAAAATCTATCATTTCATCATTTGACCACCCTTGGATACGTCGCCGTTAGGACAGGACAATATCCGTACTAGAGTAGGAGAATTAACAAATTATTGGGACGGTCTCGCCCGATTCATGTTTTGATCTAGGATAAAGACACGTAACTTCATGATTAGGAACATATATCTTCAGTGTATTGATTCCTATATAACTGAAGAAAAAAGGTAACACCGTATTGACGTATGAATTCCTATTAAAGGCGACAGGAATTGAGGTCAAGCAGCGGTCTTGAAATTGTGTAAATATTGCAGTCATGTTTACACAGCGACCACACTTTGACCGCGCGTTTCGCCTCGCTGCTTTGTCCCCTTCCCTTTGCGCGAAGATCTTTGTCTCGGTTCGTTGGGTATACTCGGGTTGAGACAAAGTTTTGAGAGCTTTCCGGAGAAAAACCTAGTAAGTGCGAGTGAATTAAGTGGGCGTAATTGAAGTGACTTAGGGTCCAGTAAAGGGGTGTAAGTATGCTTGTAAGTAAGCGGCTTGTACGCTTTTCAGCAATCATCTTTTTGGGGGGCTCCGACACCAGTAGCTTTCTGTTTTTTTTTAGGGGGGGGGGGGGTGGGGTCTGAGGCCATTTTTTTATTCTCCGACTCCATGGGCAGGAACATCTTCTTTTTCTTGGAGGGCTCCGATACAAATTTTTTATTCTCCGACTCCAGGTCAGCGAACCACTTTTCCCACGCTGGCCCAAACCCTAGGGGGAACTTGCATACTGCCATACATATCCCCAATTATATTCTCACATTGTATACAACACATGAATGCCAACCAGTATAGCTGAATTAATCAGTATTGAATGGATGGTTCTGCAACATCAATAATCGTTTCGGTACATGCTTTCTTTTCTGCATACAATGCAAAACGTAAATTTCTGGAGACATTTCACTCCGAGAGCATTTTGAACTCTGACCAGCTTCCGCCGATTTAAATTGGTATTACTGGCATGCATTCGGCCAAACTGTGAAGCCACTGGGAACCACTGGAATTGTTCATACCGGGAGCCAGTTTCTGCTGGTCAGTATGTTTACCATACACACACGCACACGCAATAACTAACATGATCGCTGACGTCTCTGATGCAACCAAACTTTGTTGGGGGTAAATCCCCACAACAAGGGCATACCGACTTAAACGAAAGCAGAGCTGAAACTCTCACCCAGTCGTCGTCGAAGAAAAAATGCTCACCTTGTCCTCGTCACCCCTGAAACTCTCACTTTGTCCTCGTCACCTAGGAAACTCTCACCCCCTTGTTGTCGAAGAAATGCTCACCTTGGCCTCGGCACCCCTGAAACCCTTGACGTTCTCACCTTATCGTCGTCTCCGCTGAGGCCGCGGATCTGCAGCATCTCGGCCGTCTTGATGAAGCTGGCCAGCTGACTCTGCGCCACGTTCACGCTGCCCTTGTACATGAACTCTATGATGGCGTGCAGGTCGGCCGCCGACGTGTCCTTCAGGAAGATCACCATCTGCTGGCACGGGTTGTTCTGCGAACAGACAACAGCGCCCGGCTGCGTCACGGCACTGGCGTCGATACGGCCGGGGCCGGTATCAGGGTGTCACTGACACCGATGTGGTTGGTGGTGTCAGGGTGTCACTGTCACCGATGTGGTCGGTGGTGTCAGGGTGTCACTGACACCGATGTGGTTGGTGGTGTCAGGGTGTCACTGACACCGATGTGGTTGGTGGTGTCAGGGTGCCACTGTCACCGATGTGGTTGGTGGTGTCAGGGTGTCACAGAAACCGATGTGGTTGGTGGTGTCAGGGTGTCACTGACACCGATGTGGTTGGTGGTGTCAGGGTGCCACTGTCACCGATGTGGTTGGTGGTGTCAGGGTGTCACTGACACCGATGCGGTTGGTGGTATCAGGGTGTCACTGACACCGATGTGGTTGGTGGTGTCAGGGTGTCACTGGCACCGATGTGGTTGGTGATGTCAGGGTGTCACTGGCACCGATATGGTTGGTGGTGTCAGGGTGTCACTGGTACCGATGTGGTTGGCGGTGTCAGGGTGTCACTGGCACCGATGTGGTTGGTGGTGTCAGGGTGTCACTGGCACCGATGCGGTTGGTGGTGTCAGGGTGTCACTGGCACCGATGTGGTTGATGGTGTCAGGGTGTCACTGGCGCCGATGTGGTTGGCGGTGTCAGGGTGTCACTGGCACCGATGTGGTTGGCGGTGTCCGGGTGTTATTGCAGGGTTTAATAACAACGGGTTATCTTTAGGTGTGAGATGTCGAAAGGAACACAGTAGGATGTCGAAATTTTCCATGGGATCAATGTCTTTTAAAATGTATTTGATCTCTTTCCGACTCAAATTGAGACAATGGGCTTGGTGCTTATGGTTGTACCTTTATCATTTGCTGCGAGATTCCCAACTGAAGAGCTATATTTGAGAGAAAGAATATTCCCTACGCTGTCAACTGGTATTGTTTGTGCCGCCCGTCACATTATAGGCATCCCTTTACCTAAAGTTGCATTGTAAAATGTTTGTGAATGACCATGCATTATAAAGAGCATAAACATGATACTTATTAGCAAGATACTGTTAGAAACGATACACAAAGACTTGATATGCGTGCATCACGGAGCCGGATATCGATACTTCTTGGAGAAGGATGTCAATGGGACGTTCAGTGGTACATTCCACCCTAATACATTCAAATAATTTGTCATTGTGTCATTGACATAACCATGGCTGGTGGTGTTAGGGCGTCATTGACACGGCTGTGGTTAGTCTCGGGTGTCATTGACATGACTGGTTAGTGTCGGGTGTCGTTGACATGGCTGATGTTGGTGGTGTTAGGGTGTCATTGACATGGATGTGGTTAGTGTCGGGTGTCGTTGACACGGCTGTAGTTGGTGGTACTGGGGCAGTGTGAAATTTTTGAAGAAAGTGGGTGGAAAATACCACCTAATGAAAGTTAAATCGACCCCCTGTCTATGGCTTTTGTGGCATCCTTGCTTGCTAGCTGCTGATCATGAAATCAACATGAACTCAACTGAAGACATCCTGATGGTCTTCAACAATTCAAATATGCCGTAGTTGGGGTGCACCGATGACCTCTGATCAGGAGATTTCCTAAAACCGTATCACAGAGCCTCTTCTGATTCAGATAGTCTACCCAGTATCCTGAAACCCGGTATCATCCAGCACTCCTTAAGTCCTTATTCAGCAAGCTATGAAGCCCTGCATTGAATACAATATGCAGGCTTATCAAAGTTGCGCAGTGATAAATTATTCCACTTTCTGAACACTCAACCGACATCCTTCTTCAAGAAGTATCAGCATCCTGCTCATTGATATGAAGTATTTATGCCTGCTTCATAACAGTATACTGTTTATAAATAGCATGTGCATGCCCTCAATATGGAATGGTGTTACACAAACATTTTGCAATGCAATTCGGGTAAAGGGATGACCTATGTGATATTGGATACAATACCAGTTCATCATAGTTATTATTCTCCTTATCCCGAATACATCTTTTCTTAAATTATGGATCTTAAAACAAATGATAAAGGTCCAGTCATAATCACCTACACCATCAACTCAAATTTTAGTCTGAAAGGCAACAGAAATTTTTTTAATTACACTAATTGCATGTCAAATTACGGCATCCTGCTATGCTCATTTCGACATCTCACACCTAATGAAAAACCAATATTTTAACCCTGTACTGGGGTGTCGTTGACACGGCTGTGGTTGGTGGTACTGAGGTGTCGTGGACACGACTGTGGTTGGTGGTACTGGGGTGTCGTTGACACGGCTGTGGTTGGTGGTACTGAGGTGTCGGTGACACGGCTGTGGTTGGTGGTACTGGGGTGTCGTTGACACGGCTGTGGTTGGTGGTACTGGGGTGTAGTGGACACGGCTGTGGTTGGTGGTACTGGGGTGTCGTTGACACGGCTGTAGTTGGTGGTACTGGGGTGTAGTGGACACGGCTGTGGTTAGTGGTACTGGGGTGTCGTTGACACGGCTGTAGTTGGTGGTACTGGGGTGTCGTGGACACGGCTGTGGTTGGTGGTACTGGGGTGTCGTTGACACGGCTGTGGTTGGTGGTACTGAGGTGTCGTGGACACGGCTGTGGTTGGTGGTACTGGGGTGTCGTTGACATGGCTGTGGTTGGTGGTACTGGGGTGTCGTTGACACGGCTGTGGTTGGTGGTACTGGGGTGTCGGTGACACGGCTGTGGTTGGTGGTAATGGGGTGTCGTGGACACGACTGTGGTTGGTGGTACTGGGGTGTCGTGGACACGACTGTGGTTGGTGGTACTGGGGTGTCGTTGACACGGCTGTGGTTGGTGGTACTGGGGTGTCGTTGACACGGCTGTGGTTGGTGGTACTGGGGTGTCGTGGACACGGCTGTGGTTGGTGGTACTGAGGTGTCGTTGACATGGCTGTGGTTGGTGGTACTGGGGTGTCGTTGACACGGCTGTGCTTGGTGGTACTGGGGTGTCGGTGACACGGCTGTGGTTGGTGGTACTGGGGTGTCGTGGACACGACTGTGGTTGGTGGTACTGGGGTGTCGTTGACACGGCTGTGGTTGGTGGTACTGGGATGTAGTGGACACGGCTGTGGTTGGTGGTACTGGGGTGTCGTTGACACGGCTGTGGCTGGTGGTACTGGTGTGTCGTGGACACGGCTGTGGTTGGTGGTACTGGGGTGTCGTGGACACGACTGTGGTTGGTGGTACTGGGGTGTCGTTGACACGGCTGTAGTTTGTGGTGCTGGGGTGTCGTTGACACGACTGTGGTTGGTGGTACTGGGGTGTCGTTGACACGGCTGTAGTTGGTGGTACTGAGGTGTCGTGGACACGGCTGTGGTTGGTGGTACTGGGGTGTCGTGGACACGGCTGTGGTTGGTGGTACTGGGGTGTCGTGGACACGGCTGTGGTTGGTGGTACTGGGGTGTCGTTGACACGGCTGTGGTTGGTGGTACTGGGGTGTCGTTGACACGGCTGTGGTTGGTGGTACTGGGGTGTCGTGGACACGGCTGTGGTTGGTGGTACTGGGGTGTCGTGGACACGGCTGTGGTTGGTGGTACTGGGGTGTCGTTGACACGGCTGTGGTTGGTGGTACTGGGGTGTCGTGGACACGGCTGTGGTTGGTGGTACTGGGGTGTCGTTGACACGGCTGTGGTTGGTGGTACTGGGGTGTCGTTGACACGGCTGTGGTTGGTGGTACTGGGGTGTCGTGGACACGGCTGTGGTTGGTGGTACTGGGGTGTCGTTGACACGGCTGTGGTTGGTGGTACTGGGGTGTCGTTGACACGGCTGTGGTTGGTGGTACTGGGGTGTCGGTGACACGGCTGTGGTTGGTGGTACTGGGGTGTCGTGGACACGACTGTGGTTGGTGGTACTGGGGTGTCGTGGACACGACTGTGGTTGGTGGTACTGGGGTGTCGTTGACACGGCTGTGGTTGGTGGTACTGGGGTGTCGTTGACACGGCTGTGGTTGGTGGTACTGGGGTGTCGTGGACACGGCTGTGGTTGGTGGTACTGGGGTGTCGTTGTACGGTGTCGACACGGCTGTGGTTGGTGGTACTGGGGTGTCGTTGACACGGCTGTGGTTGGTGGTACTGGGGTGTCGTGCGCTGGTTGGTGGTACTGGGGTGTCGTGACACGGCTGTGGTTGGTGGTACTGGGGTGTCGTGGACACGACTGTGGTTGGTGGTACTGGGGTGTCGTGGACACGACTGTGGTTGGTGGTACTGGGGTGTCGTGGACACGGCTGTGGTTGGTGGTACTGGGGTGTCGTTGACACGGCTGTGGTTGGTGGTACTGGGGTGTCGTTGACATGGCTGTGGTTGGTGGTACTGGGGTGTCGTTGACACGGCTGTGGTTGGTGGTACTGGGGTGTCGGTGACACGGCTGTGGTTGGTGGTACTGGGGTGTCGTGGACACGACTGTGGTTGGTGGTACTGGGGTGTCGTGGACACGACTGTGGTTGGTGGTACTGGGGTGTCGTTGACACGGCTGTGGTTGGTGGTACTGGGGTGTCGTTGACACGGCTGTGGTTGGTGGTACTGGGGTGTCGTGGACACGGCTGTGGTTGGTGGTACTGGGGTGTCGTGGACACGACTGTGGTTGGTGGTACTGGGGTGTCGTTGACACGGCTGTGGTTGGTGGTACTGGGGTGTCGTTGACACGGCTGTGGTTGGTGGTACTGGGGTGTCGTTGACACGGCTGTAGTTGGTGGTACTGGGGTGTCGTTGACACGGCTGTGGCTGGTGGTACTGGGGTGTCGTTGACACGGCTGTGGTTGGTGGTACTGGGGTGTCGTTGACACGGCTGTGGTTGGTGGTACTGGGGCAGCGTTGGAAAAGTGGCTCTTTTTTGGAACTTTTGCAATCCAAAGAATTATACACTCCGGAAAAAATACACTCCTTGCATTGCTGGATGAAGACATACTTAACTAGCAAGACTGCTAGATGTCATTATACAATAGTGATAACTTGGGTGGAGAGGAAAATTCAGTCATACTGGGTCCCCTACCACATGAAGTTTCCAGTATAATTGAGGATAATACACATTTGTTATTTCGAGTCATCTGTAGGCACATTCCAAGAGGAGGCAGGAGTAAAGCCGAAAATGAGATGCCAGCCAGATTGGAAGAATATCAGTTTGCTAGCATGCACAAGTACAACATATGTCAATGGATGGCAAAATATGGATCACTGCAGTCTGAATATGATCTTAATGCCACTGAACATTCCATATTTCACAACATTCCATCTTCTATATCATTCCATAACATTCCATTTGTGCATGTGCGATTTATGGTGAGGTGCAGGTGAATTAATAAACAGCCACCAGTGCATTCATGTGTATGTTCTCCATTTGTGGACAAACCTCAGAACAGAGTCCAGATGTGCTCAGAAGAATGTATGGATGAACACCAAGAGCTATAGTGGCATCCACACAACTGGTAAGCCACAAAGTGTAGCACTTCCCCCAAATCTCCAAAATACTGGTGGATATGAGCCATGTTTTGCTACAGCATAGGAATTGTCATGGGCACTATTACTTTTCCACACATGTTTTACACACATTTTGCCTCCATGAAGCATACAAAGGTATTAGGTTTGCTAAGTTCTGCTAGATTATTTTTTTTGTAAGTTATCCATTCATCAAATTCCTTTCGGAATCATTCAGGAATATAAAAAAGTTTTTGAATTTAAAAAAACACTCGGGCTAGCATAGGCTGTTTAGTTAGCATAGGCCATTTACTTTTCATTTCTTAATTCATTTTAATACTTTTAATTAATTGCTTATAAAAAAAAATTCTTTTTTGACACGGCTGTGGTGTTGCGCCGGGATGTCATCAACGACGGTAACATCCTCGCATCCCATGGCAATCACAACAGTTCTGTAAAGTCCACAGAGCGCTAAACATGATGCTATAGCGGATATAGCGTACATAGTAGATAGAGTTCATAGTACATTGCACACAGCATAAAGTGCACATAGTATAAAGCGTACACAGAATAAAACGTATATAGTATAAAGCGTACACAGAGTAAAACGTATACAGTATAAAGCGTACACAGACTGTAGCTTGTAGCGAACACCCTATCACGGTGGTTGCACTGCCATACAATAGCGGTCCACTGCCATACAATGGTGGTTCACTGCCATACAGTAGCAATCCACTGTCATACAATAGTGGTCCCCTGTCATACAATAGTGGTCCGTCTCCACGATTTCTCAGAACACCAAAAATACACTTACGATGTGCAACACAAAGATTCTCGGAAACTAGGGAAATTGGAAAGAAAAACGTCCAATTTTGCTATTAAATGTGCAGGGCAGCATCACAGCCCTGTCACATATTTATCATTGGGGTTTCGGGGCGCTTCGACCGACACAAGTGACCGCCTCTGGGTGCGGCACGCCCACCTTGAGCAGCTCCCTGAAGTATGGGCTGCAGGCGGACAGCATCATCCGGTGGGCGCGCACGTGCTGGCCCTCGCAGCAGATGGTGATGTCCACCAGCTCTTCCACCTGCCTCAGGCTGTCGAACAGTGACGTCACACTGCTCTGGAAGCCGTCCCACTTGAGGCAGAACTTCTGCGCGTCCTGGCTCGCCTGAAACAGGCGGACACGCCGCGCGTCTGCTACGAGCTCCCGACGGGCCGACACAACACGACTGGGCGACACCACATAACTAACCACATAAAACACTAAACACAACCAACAAACCAAGCAATACATCCACGAACAAACCAACCACGGCAACCATGAAAACCAGAACACGTAACAAATCCACCCGACACTAGACAGCATAGGAACAAACATCCGAACAACTCCTCAACCCAGTCTCTCCCAACTCTACCCATAACATGTGTTTATATTTTTTTACAAATCGAAAGAGGCTGGTGACAGGCCGACACCAGAACCTCAAGCAAACGTAAAAAGCTATTACAAAAAGAAAAAAAGACGAAAAGAAAAAGAAAAAGAAAAAAGAAAAAAAGAGACAAAAAGTACAAAAAGAACCGAATGGGGAAAAAGAGAACTAGATGAATGACAACAAAGAATGAAAGAAAGAACTAACAGTGTATGACCTGACAACCATGTATGTTTCCAATGTTAATGCCAAAGGCGATGACCCCCAACCCACTCCCCAAACTACTACCAGGCACCGTCCGGACCACCACCTCCAAACGACTTCCAGGACGTAAACAGCCGAAATCACCACACGGTGGCAGGCTGTTACAATTCACTTACACACACACACATGCTCGGATTACTGATTGGAACAACTGCACAGTCAGTTAATTTTGCATCAAATGTGTTAATAATCCACTATATGACGTGTCAACAACAGTGGAAGCAGTGCTGGCAATACAAAATCATTATGGATGAACTAGGGATCACATAAGCCTGTCAGATACGTTGTGCCAAGTTTCACCAAACAGCAAAGACCGGCCACCACACACAGGGTTAAAATAATGGTTTTTCATTAGGTGTGAGATGTCGAAACGAGCACAGTAGGATGTTCAAATTTACCATGGAATTAGTGTCATCTAAAATACTCTTGATGTGTTTCAGACTGAAATTTGAGCCAAAGGTGTATTCAGAAAGTACCTACTTATGACTGTACCTTTATCATTTGCTTTGAGATTCATAATTTCGGAAGAGGTGTATTGGGCATAGGGAGAACAATACTTAAGCTATAAGCTGGTGCTGTAAGCCACATGACATAGCTAATTCCTTTGCCAGAAATTGTGTTGTGAAATGTTCGCGTAACACCATTCCTTATCGAGAACATCGACATGATAATCTTACACGAGTTACTGTTAGAAAGGAGAGTCGAAGACTTCATAAGCAAGCAGGATGTCGATACTTCTTGGAGAAGGATGTCGAGGGAGTGTTCAGAAAGTGGTATGTTCCACCCTATTTCACGAATAATTTATCATTGACCACACATCTCCTTGGTCGGGCGGTGGGTGCGTGGGTGAGCAGGCACGTCGGGTGGTAGCATGCAAGAGGAGAGTATGGCAGTGACCGGCCACCACACATCTCCTTGGTCGGGCGGTGGGTGCGTGGGTGAGCAGGCACGTCGGGTGGTAGCATGCAAGAGGAGAGTATGGCAGTGGCTGGGCACCACACATCTCCTTGGTCGGGCGGTGGGTGCGTGGGTGAGCAGGCACGTCGGGCGGTAGCATGCAAGAGGAGAGTATGGCAGTGGGCGGTCACTACACATCTCCTTGGTCACGTGGCCGAGTAGCTGTAAATTATTCGTGAAATAGGGTGGAATATACCATATTCTGAATGCTCAATCGACATCCTTCTCCAAGAAGATCGACATCCTGCTCCTTGTAACCTACATCATTAGCTTGATGTGCTTACACCATAAGCTCGAATTTGAGTGTGAGGCGTCAAAAGCATTTTAAACGATGCTAATTCCATGACAAAGTTCGAATTCCTACTGTGTTTCGACATCTGCACCGAACGAAAAACCATTATTTTAACCCTGGGGAGTAGGCCAGCCAGTCCAATTAATTTTGCCTTCTGTGGACCATGCCTAGCAGTACCCAGTATTTCATGCCATGAGTGGAAGCATATGATGGTTTGCCAGAAAAGGTTGGGTTGTTGTGTATTCTATGACAAATGTACGTAAGGACAAATGTACGTATGGCAGATGTACGTAAGCAAATGTACGCAAACGCAGATGTACGTATGGCAAATGTACGTATGCGCATACGTACTTTTGCGTTTACGTGCATTTGCGCTTACGTATATTTGCGCATACGTACTTTTGCGTTTACGTACATTTGCGCATACGTACATTTGCCATACGTACATTTACCATACGTACATTTGCACTTACGTACATTAGCCCTACGTACAACTGCACTTACGTACAATTGCCGTACGTACATCTGCGCGTACGTACATTTGCTTACGTACATTTGCGTACGTGCATCTGCCATACGTACATTTGTTTTGCGTAAATTTGTCCAGTTACCGTTATTGTGTATTGCATAATGAAGCAAAATTAGAACAACAGATGGCAACCATTCTCAATATGAATTGCTAGCAAGTGAATATAAACCTACAAAATGACATGGCTTCACTGCAGTGACATGTAAAGGTGCAGTGTAATCTTCAATCCATGCAGCTTCTGGGTGTAGACCAGGGAGCCTAGTGACACGAATTCGAGTCAATCTTAGCAAAAGAAAAGAAAAGAAAAGCAATTTTTACTCTCCCAGTGCACCTGGATTGAGATAGTCTGCCAGCCAGAGCTGTAGCTGTGGTTCATAATCCTGGATGGGAAGAGGAAAATTTTTGGACAATCAAATATGGAGGGCATCTTTCTTTAACCCTGTGACATAAGAATCTCAGCCAGTACCTCCCAGTTAGTTCTGAATACTTCGTCACGGAGCAGCTCGTTGTCAAACAGCACAATGCCCATGACCATAGCCTGAAGATCACAGGCCAGTATCATTGATATTTCCAGGTGCCATGGTGGGTATTCTTTCCATGACCATGTCACTGATATGTAAAAAGCATCAAAAGGTTGCAATTGCAACTTTGTCATTTGGTACCAAATCAATATGATGATCCAATGTAAGGTTATGCATCTTAGATCTGGAGGTGAGACTTTCACATACACAGCGGGTAGTACGAAATTGGATGCTGTTGAAGAGTAGAGATTTAGGTGTGTTAGTTTCAAACGACCATAAACTATAAAAACAATGTGTCTCAGCTAGGAAAATGGCAATCAGAATGCGACATGTGCAACCCCACCTAGAATGTGCGACCCCACTTAGAATATTCTGTAGATATGGAGCCACTACTTAGAAAAAGATAAAGATATACTAGAAAGAACACAGCACAAAACCACTAGAATCATCAGCGAGTCTAGTGGCTCACTGATGGCACTAGAAGAGAACCTTTAATTATTTCACCGTAACCGTGAAAGAACCCTTGGTTCTTTTACGACGCATTGCACAGCTAGGTCACATAGCGTCGCTAACCTGTCACGCCAATTGGTCGTGGATGGACTCATATGGTGTAAAATAATTGACCATACGGCCTCGAAATTCACAGTTAATGGAATTGTGTATTTCATCCTTGTCTTAGGTTTTTACCATTTTGCTCCATGTGTGGGCAGTCATTATACACACGACTGCAAAAAATGTAAAATGCATGTGACTGAAGTGAAAGGCATTCTGCTTTTTTAATCCTTCAGTGGCCATCCTTTATTTTCTTCCAATCTTTCACTATTCCCAAGCAACTTCTTTCTTCATCCACACAGTTAATGGTGAAGTAATTTTAGGACACTGGACTCATAAATGCTGCCGGTTGTAAGATTCTAGCCCACAATGTCACGATCAGGAGTCCGACACTCTACCGACTGAGCTACCGCGGCCCTCTTACTCATCAGCGGACTATGGACCCGGAATATGGGGACAGACTTATGGCATTAGATATGTACTCACTGACATATAGGAGATTAACCCGTCAGATCCGCACGCGTCTCGGGGGGTGGTCGGATAGTAAACCCCCTCTAAAACCCAAACTAAGCGTCGCACGAAAAGGAGAGGTGTCACCGGAAAACGCTCGACGAGTAGGTCCGGGTCCACCCCGAAAACAATTTTCCCAAAAAAGTGACGTCACTACGGGGGTAGATTTTCATGACTTCACGACCTACATTATGTTTTTGGCTCTATGGAGTTCATTTTGGGGTATTTTTTAAATAAAATTATTTGGAACCCGAAAAGGACAGCGAAAGCAACCAGGACCATACAAATGTTTTGCCCTCTCTCCATTTTTTTTTTTTAGTTTCACAATTTTGGGTTTTAAGATTTCGATGATGATGAATTGGGGTTTAGGGGCGCATCGACTGCCATGGCCATTTTGCGCCCATAACTGTGCTTACAGTCTGTCTACTATGCTCCTACTACTATGCTACTATGCTCCCAGTAGGCAGTAAGACAAAATATTCAGGGACGGCGATAGATAACATCAAAATTTACTTGTCGAAGGAAGGTGAAAATGTCCCCAGACAACACAACCTCAGAGTCATCCTTTAACAGCACACGCAAAGTGTCGCCGCTTACACGTCCTAAAAATCTGGTGTCGTAGAGGTTCTAATGATAAACAGTAGGGTGGCACTTATTTTTCAACTTTCGAATTTCGAACTGCTCATTTGCATGGTAGTTTGTATGGAGGAGGAAACTCTAAATATGTAATTTCAGCCAGATCGGAAAATATTTAGACCTCGCGCCATGACCTTGAAGTTTCATACATACACTATCTGAAAAACCTATACCTACATACACTAACTGAAAATGAAAAGGTAGTAGTACATATGAACATATGTACATATGTATGTAGTAGTAGTACATATGAACATATATAGAAGTAGTAGTACATATGTACCACTACTCCTTCATTTTCGGCTATTGTATGTATAGGTTTTTCAGCTAGTGCACGTATAAAACTTCAAGGTCATGGCACGAGGTCTAAATATTATCCGATCTGGCTGGAATTTCATATTTAGACACCTATTAGCAGGTTGAACACCAAAACTTGTCGTGTGCAACTGCGCTGAAAATGCTCACTCCGGTCATCTTTAGTCCCTTTAGCTCCCAGTGCAAACTACAAATTTACAGCAATCAGAGGAATACATGCGGAATAGGGTGGCATTTAGTATGGGTGTGAACTTTCAACGTTCGAATTTCGAACTGCTCATTTGCCTGGTAGTTTCTATGAATGAGGAAACGCTAAATATGAAATTTCAGCCAAATCGGATAATATTTACACCTCGTGCCATGACCTTGAAGTTTTATACATACACTACCTGAAAAACCTATACATACACTAGCTGAAAATGAAGTAGTAGTGCATATGAACATATGTGCATATGAACATATGTACGTATGTACCGAGAGACGTTGTTGGATCGAAACACGTTGTTCAGTCAACTTTCTCAAATAAAAAAATGCTTACTTTAGCCAGAATCTTGAATTCGAACTCTGAGGGGCAAGTATGCAAAATTAATAAGTAGTAAAAAATGAAAGAAAATGACAAATTCATCTGGTACGTTTCGTTGTACCCCCCAAGGATAAGCAAACGCTGAAAGTTGCACTAAATATCTGTATCTGTTAAAGCGTGACGACTGGTTTAACTTTTTTGGAGGTGAACTCACTTGACATAGATTAACTCGTTAACCCTAGATGACCTGACTTCAAAAGTACGACCCAACATGCCAAATTGACGTGGGAAAAGGTATGCCAAATTTCGGCGAGCTGCCGCTCGCCGTTCGTTCGCTATGTGCCTATAAGCCAAAATAGCCAACCAACATAATGCCTGACCAACACAGAAGACGTGCCTGCAAGCCCAAATAGCCAGCCAACATAATGCCTGACCAACACAGTAGATGTGCCTGTAAGCACAAATAACCAGCCAACATAATGCCTGACCAACACAGAAGATGTGCCTGTAAGCCCAAATAGCCAGCCAGCATAATGCCAACATAATGACTTACATACACATATTCTGTGTTGTTCAGGCATTATGTCGGCTGGTTACTTGGGCTTACATGCACATCTTCTGTGTTGGTTGGGCACCATGTGAGAGCCATGCTTGCCAGAAATCATCTGCACCTCCAATGGTAGCATTTGTTTACTCAAAATGTAACAGAATGTGGTGTGTACTGAATTGGGCTGTCAAACAACTTGATGTGGATGCAATAGTTTGTTCCAGTGACTCCACCAGAAGGAACTCAGTGGAGGTTAGCTGAGGCTAGTGGAGACTTGCCCACAGGAATGACTGGTGGAGTTTGGTGGAGAAATCAGCTGACAGTGATATGAATTCCATGACAAAAAGGTGTTTGACATTATCATAAAATGGCTAAATTGGTCCACAAATGTTCATCAAGATGATCACACAATGCACATAGTATGCCTTATAATACAAAGTCACAAAATTGTCTTTATTTCTGGTAATGTATATGTCCCAGAGACTGCAGGATGATCTTTTCTCCTATGGGATGAACCAGGAAATCTCTCTTCCCCCACAGTTGAGTACTACACATCATCTTGCTCCATCTTGTGGTTGGCTACAGTTACTCCCCCTGTTTTGGTGACCTGGGTACAGGGATCTGGATCTTCTGGGAAAACCTGGCCGGTAAAGTAACAATTTCACCTGGGTGAACTGATGTAGATCAAAGCCAGATAAAGGAGGTCTTTGTGGTTTGCATGTTACTTTGATTATTGTTCATAGTTGTAGCAATTTTGTATTTCCTTTGCTAAGTATGGTCCTGGTATTCAGTTGTTGCATGAAGGTGAGATTCATATGATGGAGGACATTGCTTACTCTCAAATATATGGAGCAGATGTGCAGGGATCGAGCACAACTGAAAACTCACAACTGGACCCTGCTCTTGGGGTGATAGTGCTGTTGGGCTTTTGGGTATTCCTTAAGTATTGCCCCTCACACTTTCTTTATCTCAACAATGTATCCAGGCCATCGTCAGCTGACTGCCAGTCAGCTTTTTCTTTATTTATTCATTTATTGAACAATACATGCCCTCCACATGCAGTGGCTGTTACGGACAGTCTGGGTTCATTCAACCTAGACTGTGTTTGCTGTGTAAAGTAAGCACAGTGGCGGCTTCATTCAAGCATACCACCCCCCCCCCCCCCAAAAAAAAAACTGGGTGCAATGAATGATCCAAAGGTGTCACCAGGAATATTTATAAGGGCTAAGTTTGATTGTTAGGTCTTCACCCCCTTATAAATATTTTTGGTGATGCCATGGGCTTATTCATTACATGCAGATGGAGGTGTGTCTACATTTGAGTGGCATTACCAACAGCTGACTGGCAGTCAGCTGATGGTGACTCTGATGCATTACTCATATGGTGAGGAGCAATACTTGAAGATTACCAAGCTTTTGATGGACTGGTGGAGGAAAAATCTCCACTGGATTTTCAACAGCAATGATCAGTGGAAGTTAGTTGAGCCACAGAAACAGACCCAATGCTTGCATGGCACCACAAACCATTGCTGTGGGGTGGGTGTATGGGCAAACTTTACCTTTTGGCTGACACCCACTACCAAGGCTAGATATTTGCAAAGGTGTGCATTAGGGAATAGTGTTGTCACAGGAGTCAGGGACAGAGTGGGGAAACTTACTTTCTGGGTTTGGAGTAGAAATGCAAACAGACTTATTCCAGAGCACATTTTCATGGAAATATTTTTCATGCATGGAATATGTTTACTGGTAATCGATTGGAAAATAATATGTACCTAGTCAGTACCTATGCAACATGTGCAAGCAATACACATTGTCATTTTTGGTCACATCAAAGCATAGGAGTGAAAAAGTGAACAATGGATGGCACCACAAGGCAGGGAGTCATGATGATCAGCTCAGCTTCTTCTCTCATAACTCACAACAAGCAATGAGCTTTCCTTTCACTGTTGGTCTCAGTACAAGGCTAACCAAATGAAAAACAAACAAATAATTCATACTTCAGCCTCAGCTCAGAGCACACACCTACCTACCTATGCAGCCAATTCTCTACATAATATGGACCCAATGCCAATACCACAGTTGAATGCAATATTGGTGCACAAAGCAAAGGATCAGTCAGGGTCTTGTGTTTACAGTATGATACTGTTAAACATGTGTTCAAAGTTGTTAATGGTTATGACATCATATATTTAAAAAACCTTGCACTGATTGGGTGAAAGACAGTTTTCAGAACAGAAAATGCAAACATTTCAGAACAGAAAATGCAAACAAAGGAAATTCTGATCGTCAGCATCCAGTACTCTGGAAGACGTCTATTAAAACTGTCAATTTTTCCCACTATAGGGTGGCTCAAAAGCAGGTTTCTGGACACAGCTCGGCCAAATTTGTAGGGACCTGAGGCCATTGTATGTCTGTTGGTTGTGTTTTGGTGTGGTGTGTTCAGGTGTTGTCTGTGTGCTTAACGGTATGTAAAGTAGCTGGTTTATTTGGTAATAGTAAGTAGAATAGCATGTTGTTTGTTGGTTGCTTTATTTGATCTTGTGTTTGTTTTTCTTGGTGGTATTTTTGTTCCTTCTGCATATCAGTGTCAGAGTGCATGTGGAGCCAGTTCTATCCAGCATTAATCTGGAATGCAAAAAATGTTTTAAGAGATGAAATCTCTAGTGCCTTAATTCCCACCTTGGTCAGGGAAGTGACATCACATGAGTCAGGAAAGTGACATCACAGTTCAGTGTCAATGACTGGTTAGGTTGGGTAAGGCTGGATTAGAACTTAACCTAACCTAAGCATTTATTGACATAAAGACATAAAAGATTAGTGCAACTCTGAGCCACAAAGGCCCTTCTTGGTTGCACTCTGTACACTGAAACAGTTGCCCACCAAATCTGCCAATCAGCCCTCCCTGTAATACTGAAAAGCAAGCCCTCTATTCCTATAATGATTGTCTATGCTGTTTTTAAAGATGTTCAATGTGCTGCTACTGACGATGTTTTCTGGCAGCTGGTTCCAGTGTTCCACTACCCTGTTGGTGAAGAAAGTTTGCCTTAACCTTGTTCTGCTGTGGTTAATTTTTATTTTGAATTTATGACCTCTAATTGCATCATTTCTGTTAAATTCAAACATTTCCCCAAGGTATCCCCTCTCCAGACCATTGACAAATTTAAAGACCTCGATGAGATCTCCTCTCAGCCTTCTATATCTAAGTGAAAACATATTCAATTTCTTCAATCTTTCCTCATATGCCAGGTTGCTTGTGCCATTAACCATTTTTGTAGCCCTCTTTTGTACTCTCTCTAAAAGCCAACAATCTTTTTCAAAGCTAGGAGACCAAGCTTGGATGCAGTATTCCAAATGTGGCCTGACGTATGCACAGTAAAGCTTCCTGATCACTTCCTCACTTCTGTATGATACATTCCTATTTATTGCACCAAGCATTCTCAGTGCCTTCTTCCTGGCATCCTTGGTCTGTTCTGATGCCCCCAGTTTTGTGTTTAGAATAACACCTAAATCCTTCTCCTGTTGAGTCACCAAGTTCAAAAAGTCCAAGAGGTTTGTGAGACACGATCGTCCTTTTCTAAATCCATGTTGAGTATCTTGAATCAATCTGCTACCTTCCAGATAACTAACTATTCTATCCTTGATAATTGATTTGAGTACCTTGCAGACTAGGGATGCAAGACTTATTGGCCTATAGTTTTCAACTTTCCCTCTTTCTCCTTTCTTGAAAATAGGAACTACATTTGCCCTTTTCCAATCGGTTGGAATTTCATTATGTGAAACTGATCTACAAAATATTATACTAAGTGGAAATGCCAGTACCTTTTCAGTTTCCCGCAACACCCTAGCATAAATATCATCAGGTCCTGCTGCCTTATTTGGCTTTATTTTCCTGATATGATTGTAAACAACATCACTACCAATGAAATCAACATCATTTGTCAGATCCCATGTAACTGAACTATGGTGTACGGCCGGCATATTGGTCATATCTTCCAATGTAAACACTGATTTGAACTGCTTGCTCAGCTCCTCAACCATCTCACTATCCTCACCCAATGTAGTCCCGTTTACTTCCAGTGGACCAATTGTGCTAGAAACTTTACTCAGCTTGTAGAAACTAAAGAACTTTTTACTGTCCCCATTACAGTTTCTAGCTAAATCCAGTTCCTTTGCTCGCTTTGCTGCTCTGGTTTTTTGCTTCACAGTGTCTCTAGCTTTTCGACACGCCTTTAGATTAATGACATTTGAGGCTTCTTTAAAAACTCTAAATGCAGTTTTCTTAGCCTTAATTGCTTTTATCACGTCTGGTGTAAGCCATGCTGGCTTTCCTACCCTTCTTTTGCATCTTTGCTTTCGGGGGACATGTCTAATCTGAGTTTCCTTTAAGTAAGATTTGAACTTTTCCCACATTTCACAGGCATTTAAATTGGAGAATTCTTCTTCCCATCTGATGGCACTTAAAGCCACTCTCATGCCGTTAAAGTCTGCTCTGTTGAAATTTGGAACCTTTACCAAATTATCCTTGATAATTTCCCCTACATGTGCCTTGAATCTAACTATGTTATGGTCACTTCTTCCCATAGTTTCGCCTACAGTCAAGTCTTGAACCAAGTCACTTAAATCAGAGAATACAAGGTCCAAGAATGAACCATGCCTGGTAGGTTCCGATACAAACTGGTGTAAGAACAGGTCCTCTTCAAGGCATTTCCTGAACATTTTGCATGATGGGGAGCCAACATCAGCATTTTCATAACCTTTTAGATTAAAGTCACCGAGAATAAGGCACTTCCTCTTAAAGTTTCTACTGATTTCCTCACAAATCACCTTGTCAAGCTCCAGTTGCTGAGAATGTGGCAGGGTTCCTGATCGGTAGAAAGCTAAGAAAGCTAGAGCTAGAAGCTAGAAAGCTAGAGCTAGAAAGCTAAGAAAGCTAAGCTAGAAAGAAAGCTCCTGACACCTGACTCCTGTGATGTCACTTTGGTTGGTTATTTGGGCTTAGGGGCACATCGTGTGATGTCACTTCCCTGACACTTGTGACATCACTGTTCCCCACTGTGCACATTACAAATCACTAACCTTGGCAGTATGTGTCAGCTGAAAGGTAAAGATTACCAATGTATGACTCACTTTGATTTAAAGATATCAAGTTGAATGCTGGTAGAAAGTGGAAGGTTATACCACTGTACAAGTTAGGGCAGAGTGCAGCTCTCATGGAACCATTTCAGTGACTCCAGTTCATCAGTATCCCTTTCAACAGATTCTGAGCCATGAGTGGATAAGAGGGGAGCGAGATGCATATGTCCCCAGAGCTCCACAAAACACCACAGTGGCCATAAATATAAATCCCAGATAAGTATGTTGAGCAAGCTCCACCCAGGTGAACATCTAGGGTCTGTTCCCATGGCTCCACCAGAAGGAACTCAGTTGAGGTTAGTTGAGGCCAGTTGAGACTTGCCCATGAAAATGACAGGTGGGGAAATCAGCTGACAGCTGTATGAATTTTGTGACAAAAGTTTGGTTTGGCACTGTATCTTGCACCAGTGGTCAAATTTCTCCCGAAATGTTTGTCCAGATGATTGCACAATGTATATATTATGCCTCATAATACAAAGTCCCAAAATTGTCCATATTTCTGGCAATGGCAATGCCCTCAGGGACTGCAGGAAGAATAGATGTTATTTTTGCATATGGGATGAACCAGGTAATCTCTCTTCCCTCTCAGTGGAGCACTAGGCATAGTCTCCCCCATTTTTGTTGTTGGTTACAGCCTGCCCTGTTAATATACAGCATATAATGTGGTGTTGCTGACTCCCCCCCCCCCCATCTTGAATTGCTCAGCCATGTATGATGTATATGATCCATGGCTAGACCTTGTCAATCAGGATAAAGTGGAATCTTAGCTGGCTCCACATTGTGGCAGTTGTGGCACAGGGGTTGTGGCGGGTCCAGTGAGCAAAGTAACATCTTCCCCTTAGGATGAATGATAGACCATAGGCCACAAAAAGGATGTTATGCAGGGTGGGAAATAAGGTACTTCTTAAGATATTCCATCTCTTAAAACATTTTTGCACCCTGGATTCATACTAGATAGAATAGGCTCCACATGTACTTCATCACAAACATGCAGAATGAACAAAAATACCACTAAAAAACTAATACAAGACTGAATAAAACATCACCAAACATGTTTTCTACTCATGATTACCAAATACACTAGCCACTTTTTGTACCATCAAGCACACAGACACCACACCACAATCAGCAGAAATGCCGACCACAACATGCCAAACCTGGTGCATGTGCACACTGAACAGTGGCCTCCAGTCTGCTGATACAAATTCTGCTGATGCGTCTCCAGAAACCTCCTTTCAAGCCATCCTATAATGGGAAAAACTGACAAGGCATTTTAAGAGACAACTTCCGGAGTACTAGAGGCCGCCAATCAAAATTTGCTTTGTTAGCATTTTCTGCTATGAAAACTGCCTTTGAACCAACCAATGCAAGGTATTTTTTTAATGACATCATAACCATTAGCAACTTTGAACACATGTTTAAGAGTGCCATACTGCAAATGCAAGACCTTGACTTATCCTTTGCCTTCTGACTGTTGTGTGCAATGTGTTGGAGTCTGGTCCATACTGTGCAGGGAATTGGCTGCATATGTGGGTGCATGTGCATTCTGAGCTGAGGGTTACTGAGACCAACAGTTACTGCCACTTACTGAGCCACTTACTTTGCCACAACAGCCACTTACTGAGACCAACAGTGAAAGTAAGGTGCATTGCTCCTGTGAGTTATGAGAGACAAAGCTAAGCTGATCATCACAACTCCCTGTCTTGTGATGCCATCCATTGTTCACTTTGTTTCTATGCTTTGATGTGACAAAACATGATGATGTGTACTACTTATGCATATTATGTAGGTACTGACTAGGTACATATGTAGGTACACCTGCAAATAGATTCCATGCATGAAAAATAGCATGTCCATGAAAATGTACTCTAGAAGAAATGTTTGCACTCCAACTCCAAAACACAGAAAGTAAGTTTCCCACCTTGATGTTATGTGGACTGCATCTGTTACTTTGATTATTGTTCATAGTTGTAATCTCATATTTCCTTTGTGGATGATGATCCTAGTATTTACTTAATGCATGAAGATGAGATTCATGAGAGGACAGTGTTGGAAAAACTGGAGTTTGTTGGTGTCATGCATACCAATACATTTTGTACTCCAGGATTGTGACTAGACTAAATGAAATATTTTGTACTCCAGAAGGGAAAACGAAGAACAACATTGCTTGGTAGAGTGCTACCACTAAAAGTCCATACCTGACAACAACTAGCAGTTTCCGCGACCCCAGCGCCCCGACCATCCAACGTCACTACACATCCTTGAAAGGCAGTATAAAACATACGACGGAGCATGAGCCGTCGGTGTTGCGCTAAAATTCGTAAAGAACCTTACTAAAACCGGCTACGCACAACGTCGGCGCTTTATATGTGAAAAACGATATATTAGTGTCAATAAAGTCAATAATTAATTCAATATTTATTCAATATTGGTTCAATATTTATCAATATTTTATTTGATATATAACATACTTAGATTAATGAATATCTATTCCATAATACTCTTGGGAAACTTGCGCTGGTGCCTAGAGGTGTTCCATAGCCTTGCGCTGGAGTACTCGCCAAGAAGCACCAGAAATCTCTAGTTGGAAAAACCAGGGGTACTTGGTGTAATCGGAGTATAAAGTTGAAGCCTGGTTTCGCCAGTAAATGCTTTAAATGCGCAATCGAAGGTAGTTTTGTTAAAGGGACAACTTTTTTAGACACAATGAGCCCGTTCAATGCAAGAAAATCACTTCAAATTTCCTAAAATCCGCCCCGGAGCAAGCAAGTTCTCCGAGGCCGAAACACCAAGAAACCAATGTCAGTTGTGCACTTTTGCATGACTGTCGCATATTTTTTTTGTAAATGTGTGTGAAGATAAACATGCGCCTTGAGATATAACCACATTTTGGGTTCATCGGTGTCAGTGAAGGGTCCGTAATACATGTTCCGAAATTTACTCCGACCCATTCCCTGTTCCCCGCCCCATGAGGAGTTGTACTTCTCGGGCTGAGTTAGCGAATCCGACCAGCTCTATCTAAGAAGAAAAATAAAACCGACCGTGGGAGGCTTTAAAGATACTCCCGTCTGGCAGCTCTAGATACTCCTAACTCGATCCTTGCTTCAACTAAACATTCCAGACATGAACTAAACAAGTACATGAAGGAACTTATAATGAGAATAAGAATGGGTTTGAATTCCTTCCCTCAGCTTTTTCATGCAAAATATCCTTCTTGGTGATGAGAATAAAACTATTTTAGCCGGACTGTTTTAGTATAATTTTCATTAAACCATTCTATATTCCGAAACCCATATTTATTGACTTGGTCAACATGGATTAAGTATGCTTTTGTTATTATTTTCTCTACCATTGCACCTGAAGTTTGTTTATAACCTCATCCTTTGCTAATTTAATGCATGATGGTTACCATCATGTATTCCAAAACAATAGTCCATCCATATCCACATCACGTGGTTTTTGCTATGCCAGGTGTGCACAAGGCCGGCTCACAATGGTGTGCGTTGTGAGCCGGTCTTGGTTGTCGGGTGTGAGTTTGTGAACTTCGCATCGAATTAAGTATACTTTTGTTACCATTTTCTCTACCATTGCTCATGAAGTTGGCTTATAACCTCGTCCTTCACTAATAATTTAACCACAGCCAATTTTGGGGTCTGAGGCAGAGCTGTGTATTATGTGTTGGTGGCAAATCATACGCACAAACTCGGAATAGCTCAAAGGTTGACCGGGTCATGAAATGCATTTTGGGGTGCTTGAGATTTTGGACAACAACGGAAGTTAGCAATAATTCAAATTAATCGCAGGTGAACTCGGCTCATTAATTGTGGGACTAGGCCTTTGGAAAAGTGTTTCTTGAAGGATGATCCCTGTGGTGTGGTCCGCCCAAGATGAGTGAGTGCGATTCATCCTGAGCTCTGCCGGGAGAAATGTTATTGGTGTATTCACATTACATCATGCCTATGTATCATAAATATTTGTTTGTGAACTTTGGGAATACATCACCCACCTACATTGAGGCAATATCTATACACTTTGCAGATATCATTGGTATATTTTTTAGTGCTTTGTCTACTGAGCGCATTTCCCACTAGGTTGCATTCCTTGGCACAATTGCACCTATCCATGACTTAGCTTGCTAACATATTGCTGACTTAGCAGTTACCTATATGTACATATATATTTGTATGGTACATGCAGCATGAAATGCTAACATTTATTTTGAATTCCATTAAAGCAATACTATCTGGTTATTGACAACTCATTTTTTTTCTTTCAGCAAAGTTTTTGACATTGCTTAGTTTCCCAAGATGTTTGTGCATGCAAAAATGCTAACATTGGTTTTTGTTCCCACTAAAACAAGGCTAATTGTCACCAAGTGCATAGCTATTTTTTGGAATCCAACTAAAAAATTCGTACTCCAGCTAAAAATTTTGTACTCCACTACCAAGAAAAAAATATGTAAATCCTACACTGTGAGAGGATGTTGTTTACATGCAAATGTATGAAACAAATGTGCAGTAATTGAGCACCACTGAAAAATCAATTTGACCCTGCTGTTTGGCTGGTGGAGCTTTTGCTCCACCAGTGGAGGTTGGTGGAGGAAAAATCTCTACTGGGTTTACCATGGGAATGACCAGTGGGATTTGTGGAGGTTAGTGGGGCCACAGGTACAGACCACTAGGTACCTATTTATTTGCTCATTTCACAATACATGTCCTCCACACAGGGTGGGAAACTTGCTTTCCAGGTTTGGAGTCGGAGTGCAAACTGATTTCTTCCGGAGTGCATTTTCACTGACATGTTATTTTTCATGCATGGAATCTATTTGCCAGTAACCGACAAGAAAATCATATGCACCTAGTCAGTGTCTATGTAATATGCATAAGCAATACACATCATCATTTTTGGTCACATCAAAGCATAGAAACAAAGTGAGCAATGGATGCCACCACAAGACAGGGAGTTGTGATCAGCTCAGCTTTGTCTCACAACTCACAGGAGAAATGCACCTTCCTTTCACTGTTGGTCTCAGCACAATGCTAGGCAAAATGAAAAACAAATAATTCATGCTTCACCCTCAGCTCAGAGGCACACACCTACCTACATACACAGCCAATTCCCTGTGATAAGGGCCCAACACCACTACCTCACACTCAGTCGGAAGTGACAGTGGTCCGCAAAGGATTAGTCAAGGTCTTGTGTTTGCAGCATGGCACTGTTAAGTGTTCAAAACACGTGTTCAAAGTTGCTAATGGTTATGATGTCATTTAAAAAATACCTTGCATTGATTGGTTAAAATAGTTTTCATAACAGAAAATGTTAATGCAGCAAATTCCGATCGTCGGCCTTCACTGTACTCCAGAAGCGACTCTTAAAACAGTCAGTTTTTCCCACTATAGGGTGGCTGGAAAGCAGGTTTCTGGAGACGCACCGTCCGAATTTGTAGCAACCTGAGGCCACTATATTCAGTGCACAGGCGCGAAGTTTGGCGCATTGTCATCGTCATTTCCGCTGGTTGTGGTTTTGTGTGGTGTGTGTGTTTGGTTGCTGTCTGTGTGCTTGATGGTATGAAGTGTATAGTTATTTGGTAACAGTAAGTAGAATAACAAGTTTGGTGGATATTTTCTTCAATCTTGTATTAAATTTTTTAACTGTCCATAAAAGCCACTGCATGTGGAGGCTCCACATGCAGTGGCTTTTATGGACAGTCTGGGTATAACTCACAGATGTTTACAAAGAAAGGATAGATTTGTGGTCAGTAGTGGGAGCAGACGCACAACAAACATTTGCACTCCAACATAATACAATACCCACATCACTCTCTACACCACACACACCATGCTTTTAACCCGAGGTATAAACGAGTGGTTCCCAGATGAGGTAGGCACTCACCATCTCTAGATCCTCATAAGCAGGCAGGGCACTTCAGTCCTTCTCAATTGTAGCAATGCAGGTTCAAAAAATGTCAATGATGCGGCGAACAAAGGGCAGAAAACAATGTTGAACGTCTTAGAAATGTAATTACAATGTTATTACGCCATTCCCTTCGAAGTTCTGAGATCCGTCACAATTGTAGCATCGACTTTCACCTCACATGTACGGCGACAAGAAGTTGCCCACGAACAAACGATTTCGGTACCGCTTGTGGTATTCAAGTGCCAGTCAATCACGCACAAAAGTCACAAATATCGTCACCACCACACAAACGTGTCCACAAAAAAAAACGCGGCAACCGGCAGCAAACAACCAGAGCACTCCTGACCGCCGCCATTAGCCTGGCTCGGTGACGCCGATTCTCCAAAAATGGCGGCGCCCGGCGTCCAGTTGTTGAGGAACAAGGTAACGAAATGCCAGGACAAAGTTCATCATGTGTGTCCGCTTCTTAAAATTATTGGGATGACACAATACATGAAGGCAATGTTCGGGTCCAAATAGACTGAGTGTCGAAAACATACCACATAGGGTACTATGTTAAATTTTTTAAATGATTGCGACAGAAAAGCTGCATTGGAATGGGGGACGGAAAGCGGTCTCCCAAAGGCATACAAAGCTTCCGTGATTTCGATACCTGGTTCAGACCGCTAATAGACATGGGTGTAACCACGGATTCGAAATTGGGGAGGGTGGGGGAACAAATCAGGGACGCGGAATGCTTGAACAGGATAGAGCGACCTGCCCCCCCCCCCCCCAAACAAAAATATTGGAATTCAGTCGGTTTGCCTTGGAATTCAGCCACATGTCATTTTCAGCCACTTGAATATTCAATCGCAATGCATCACGATTTTTCAGAGTTACTGTTTTTAATTACAATATTTTTTAAAGGACTTCACAATTGGCAAGTTTCACTACTTAGTACTGCCTATGAACTACTTAGTACGACCTGAGCCCGTCCGACCTAAGCCTGTCCGACCTGAGCCCGTCCGACCTGAGCCTGTCCGACCTGAGCCCGTCCGACCTGAGCCTGTCCGACCTGAGCCTGTTCGACCTGAGCCTGTCCGACCTGAGCCCGTCCGACCTGAGCCTGTCCGACTTGAGCCTGTCCGACCTGAGCCTGCCCGACCTGAGCCTGCCCCGGGGTGCTGTGCAAGCTCATTTCCAGCGCGAGTTCGGCTCACCGAGCGTTCCTCGGCATGGCGCCAGGATGGGCTCCTTCAGCATGCGGGACTAGAGCCCCGTGGACCAGGTGCCGAAGATGAACGAGACGGAGTGGCGCAGTGACGGCGTGCAGCTGAGCGGGAACACGATCCCGAGCACATCCTCCGCACCATGAGCGCGCCACCAGAACGGAGAGCTTGGAGATGGGAGGCACCAAGTGGTACGGCTGGTGGTGCGGCTGTGGCCGGCCGTCACGATGTGGTGCGGCTGTGGCCGGCCGTTACGAGGTGGTGCGGCTGGTGGTGCGGCTGTGGCCGGCTGTCACGAGGTGGTGCGGCTGGTGGTGCGGCTGTGGCCGGCCGTCACGATGTGGTGCGGCTGGTGGTGCGGCTGTGGCCGGCCGTCACGAGGTGGTGCGGCTGTGGCCGGCTATCGCGAGTTGGTGCGGCTGTGGCCGGCCGTCACGAGGTGGTGCGGCTGTGGCCGGCTATCGCGAGTTGGTGCGGCTGTGGCCGGCCGTCACGAGGTGGTGCGGCTGTGGCCGGCCGTCACGAGGTGGTGCGGCTGTGGCCGGCCGTCACGAGGTGGTGCGGCTGTGGCCGGCCGTCGCGAGGTGGTGCGGCTGTGGCCGGCCGTCACGAGGTGGTGCGGCTGTGGCCGGCCGTCACGAGGTGGTGCGGCTGGTGGTGCGGCTGTGGCCGGCCGTCGCGAGGTGGTGCGGCTGTGGCCGGCCGTCACGAGTGGTGCGGTGCGGCTGTGGCCGGCCGTCACGAGGTGGTGCGGCTGGTGGTGCGGCTGTGGCCGGCCGTCGCGAGGTGGTGCGGCTGGTGGTGCGGCTGTGGCCGGCCGTCGTGATGTGGTGCGGCTGTGGCCGGCCGTCGCGAGGTGGTGCGGCTGTGGCCGGCCGTCGTGAGGTGGTGCGGCTGGTGGTGCGGCTGTGGCCGGCCGTCACGAGGTGGTGCGGCTGTGGCCGGCCGTCGCGAGGTGGTGCGGCTGTGGCCGGCCGTCGCGATGTGGTGCGGCTGTGGCTGGCCGTCACGAGGTGGTGCGGCTGGTGGTGCGGCTGTGGCCGGCCGTCGTGAGGTGGTGCGGCTGTGGCCGGCCGTCACGATGGGCGGACACGTGGAGATCGACCGTGACTTGTCACCACCGGCGCCGATGCCCCACCATTGTATTGTCGCTCACCATCGCCTTCCATGTTGTCACGAGGTGGTGCGGCTGTGGCCGGCCGTCACGAGGTGGTGCGGTTGGTGGTGCGGCTGTGGCCGGCCGTCACGAGGTGGTGCGGCTGGTGGTGCGGCTGTGACCGGCCGTCACGAGGTGGTGCGGCTGTGGCCGGCCGTCGCGAGGTGGTGCGGCTGTGGCCGGCCGTCGCGATGTGGTGCGGCTGGTGGTGCGGCTGTGGCTGGCCGTCACGAGGTGGTGCGGCTGGTGGTGCGGCTGTGGCCGGCCGTCGTGAGGTGGTGCGGCTGTGGCCGGCCGTCACGATGGGCGGACACGTGGAGATCGACCGTGACTTGTCACCACCGGCGCCGATGCCCCACCATTGTATTGTCGCTCACCATCGCCTTCCATGTTGTGTGTTTCGATTTTCCCATCGCTGCCGTTCCTCGTTGGTCGCCACGTGGGCGCTAGCTGTGCTACCGGCGGGAAGGACGCCCAGATCGCGACTCGTTCACCTGTGCTTTCCTGCTGCGCGTGGGCCTTGCCATTTATGGCTGGAGCATGGTCATTTTGCATGACCTGATGGGTAGCACAATATATCTCCAAGTCACGTATACGTTTTGTATAGTAAGTTGTTTCCCATAGGTGGCACCAGTGTTTCGCAAGATCATTATGGGTGGAATTTATTTTATAAATGCAATTATCGTTTACAATCTACTAATGGACATTGTAACAAAGGAATGATACGGATGGACGATAAGTAATAAAGTGAGCATAACAATGTCAATTACTTCTTACGTTAAACCAAGTATGTTTGGTTGGAAAACTACGATGAATCCTGGCGAAATGCAGACAAGTGCCCTTTTGTCAATGCTGCGAGGTCCAGCCGATTAAATCGCGCCTAACTGGGTGTCGGGTCGGCCGGTCAGCTTCATTTATTTGGGCTCATGGGCGCCTCAACCAAAATATATTCTCATTTATGGCTAATGACTGGTTTAAATGATACAAAGCTGACCACGCCAGCATATGTTTTGCCGCACAGAATTTGTTTGTAGGTTTGCATCTGTCCATGATGCATCTTACTCGCAGTTCGCGATATAAGAATTCACGTCCTGCGTCGTGAATACTGGAAGAATATGAAAATAAATTAGGGAGATACAAAACAATTCGGCCATCATTTCTTTTACAAGCTCCGATGTGCCTTAACCCATTAGTTCCCGAGCATAGATTCCATTTTATTTTTTCAATGAAATATGGAACAAATAGTGTCTATCGGGTCAGGATGACGAATCGAAAAGAAACTTTTCAAAATTATTATCGGAAGTGGGTGAAATCGGTGCGTCCTTTAAAGTGCGTGTGGGCACTGTCCCTATGGATGCGTGTAAATTGGGAAATATAGCAATAGACGTTGAAAAATTATATAAAACTGAAGAAATTCTCATTTGAAGTCAATTTTAAGCAATCTGTACTTACATTGAATTGAATACTTACTTGCCTTGAACTTCGTTTACATATATCCAGGAAGACACCTAATCTAGGGTAATGTAAACATCGACACTTTTTAATGTTCCGATCATTTGTCTTGTACATGCCATCGATCTTCAGATATTTTCCGTTGCAAATTGCCCAATTGCATGGAAACATGTAAAAGGTTACTAGAAATGAAACACAAACATTCTTAGTTTAGTGTTTATTTTCATCTTTTTGATACAGTATCACAAAAAGTAGAGGATACTTTATTTACAACAACAAAAAATCAAGTGACTGTGGCAACTGGAATGAACACTGGTGAGTTGGTGGTCAACACCGGTGGTGGGTCTCAAAACAGTCGGGATGGAGACCCACGTTGCACCTGCGGCACCTGTACAGGGTCCTCTTCTTGCAGTGGTTGCAGACGTTCTTCCTGTCCGACGTCTTCATGACCAGGTGGTTAACGTTGTCCCTCATGACGTCGGCCAGGGTGCTGGTGGAGAGGACAGGAAGAGTGTGGATACGGCTGGTCTTGGTCTCCCCATGAAGCATCACCGTCATCTCCACACATGACCGGATGAAGTCCAGGATAGGCATCTTCTCCTGCTTCTTGACGTCCATCACCACTGCCACCTTGCGGTACAGACGCCAGGCCTGGACAAGAGACACGTTCAGGAACCAGTTGTGCAGCGCCCAGTACCACTTTCGATTGCGGGTGGTGATGGCGCAGCACATCACCATGTTGTCCAGCAGGTCCACGCCGCCCATGTGGGTGTTGTAGACCCTAACGGTGTTGGGCTGGTCCACTTCCACCTTCCTCTTCTCCACCGATGAATACCTGTTGCACTTTCCCATAGGGTTGACGTCCGTGAAGTTGGAGGCCACGTACACCGGTGCAGAGTCCTTCCACGCCACCACGACCTGGTCCTCGTCCACGTAAACTTCCTCCTTCTGACCCCTCCTCATCTTCTTGCCCTGCTGCTTGGACAGGAGGGACAGTTTGCAGAGCCTGTTCTGCCTCATCGTCCCCACCACTCCTACCCCCTTCTTCGACATGTTATCCAGCAGGTCCAGGCTGGTGAAGAGGTTGTCACACGCCACCTTCGTGCCAGCCACCAACTTGACATCCTCCACCAGGCCGTAGACGACGTCAGGTCCTTGACTGAGGCCGTAGTTGAACAGTTTTGTCTTGGAACCACCATATGGCTCAAACAGGATTAGTTCCCCAGCTGAGGTCGCCAAGACCCACACCTTAAAGCCAAAGCGAGTCGGTTTTCCCCTCAGGAACTGCTTGAGCGGGTGAGGACCGAAATACTTGACCATCGACTCGTCCACGGAGACGTACTCGGTCTTCCCGACGTATTTGTCGGCTGCACTGTTCATGGCATCAAACAGGGGTCTCACCTTCCAGAAGCAGTCGTCCGCCTTTGGCTTGTGGCTGTTGGTGAAGTGGCTGTAGCGCATGACGTCGTCGAAGGTGTTCCTTGGCATCGCCTTCCTCACTAGAGGAATTCCAGTGTCCTCCTTCTTCTCCTAGTACATCCTCCTCTGGGCCGGTGTGAGGTAGCCGCTCATCATCATTATGGCGTGGCTGGCTCTGATGAGGTCTCTGTCCACTTTGGTCTGGAAGGCGGCACAGTTCTGCTGGGCCGCGTACCTCTTGGTCTCCTTGACTATCTTGTCCACCAGCTGGTCCGTGATGAAGAGCTTCATGTAGTCGTAGGGAGTCTTCACCTCGCTGACATCAAGAGGCAGGTTGTCCTCGCTGAAGAGGTCAGCTCTTGGGAAGGCCGGGATGCATTTCTCCACGTTGCCACTGTTGCCCTTGCACTGGAACCTGTCCCCGTTCCTGACGCGGACCAGCTTCTGCTTGGGATCCATGGGCTCCTCCTCGCTGGACGTGCTGTTCACTTCCAGTGGCCGTTTCCGAGGACGTCCGCGCTCTGCTTCTGTTGTTGTTATGGTAGTAGGTGGTGTTGGACATGTACTGCGGAGACCATGTGATGTCCCTTCCTCAGAATCTTCCGCTTCCTCCGCTGCGTGTCGGGGGTTCGTGAAATGGACTGTTCCACAGCCCGTCTTTTCGGGTTCTACCGCGTGGGGTTTGATGAGGATGGCCCAGGAATCGCCAGGGCGTCGTTGAGGACAGCATCGTCCTGTGCCACCCTCCTCCTTCTCATAGGATCTTTCTCCTCCAGCCAGGCATCTATTTCGTCGTCGGAGTCGACGGCGTGGTGTGTCTCCGGTTCCGCCTGCTGACTCATCAGCCGGATCCCCACGTGATTTGGGTCTTTTGGTCCACCATCCTCGTCATCGCTGTCCTCGTCGCTGACAGCGTCATCATCAGGCGGCAGAATGACGATGTCGGTGGGTTGAGCGGATGGTTCTTCCTCTAACACTGAGATAATTTGCTCCACTGACAGTCCAACAGACCTGCCAAAAATCATTTGTTTATACGATTTTGCATGTTACGATTACCCTTTTTATTAACTTTTATGGTTATATGTACATTTTCTTGGTATACGAATTTCTTGTATTATTTCGTGTTCCCTTTGGCATAAAGAACATCCGTTTCCCCTATTTTATATGAAATTATGCAAAAAAGTGATTGCAGATGGCGCTTATGATGACAGATCAATGGAATTGTATCGTATCGTAGCATTAGGAAAGAGCTGTAACATGAACAATTTTTGACAAATTGAACACAAAAACAAACAGAAACGATAAATATCAAAATTATATACAAACACGCCAGTCTTTTGTACATTTCATCTTTTACACCTGTCAGTAGGGGCAATGCCCACACGTACTTTAAAGTACTTCCAGAATTCAACTCTCATATTTCTCAAGAAAATGCAAATATTTTTGAAATTTCTCCTTTCACATACAGAGGTACATCTTTCAAGTTATTTTTAGAATGAAAACAATGCGGCTTAGTAATTATATTTTCCTCTTTTTGTAGACCAGATTCTTGCGACCCGCGCCTCCTTCCATGTTCACTGAATGTCTTCAATTTAGTGGCCTGCAGCGAAAGTTGAAATTACTTTAGGCTTTCTCAACTGCACTTGTTTGGACGTACTATGAATCATTTGTCTATGCACAACAACGAATTGTCTACCTCCCTTCAAAACAGAGATATAGGCGTAAAAGGAGGAACCGGTTCCGTGTCCTTTAAAGTACGCGTGGGCACCAATGGGTTAATCTCGAGCTCCAGCTGCGACCCTCTACGCGTAAGACGTTTCATGAAAAATTGACGGAATTTCGTATCATCCTGCAAGGTAATAAAAATCCGCGCCTGTCACATCAGACATCCCAACGTCAGTGGAAAGTCTGGCGCCCCGTTCTGTTGGTAGTGTGCGACATTTGCAGTGCCGAGCTTTCACCGAGTGAGGTGTAAAGCTTAGTTTCAAAAGCAAACACATATAGGGTATATTGCATATTGCATATGCATGACACAACGTTGGGATCAATGCAGCATTACAGTGCAGTTCCAGCATACGCAGGGGCTCGCAGTGTTCTCATTTACGATAATCCTTCTACGGAAACCGTCGATATACCAGAGGGCTTAACAACAATCTACGGTGGAGACGTATGTGCATATGGATATTACGGTGGATACAATGCGCAGGCATCATGCCTACAGCGTTTCCCCGCGGTGGGGTACGTGGAAGTACTCAGTGCTGGGTATTCATGCTTTGAAATGCCAAAATGAGAATATAACGGGTGTTGGCATGAACTCCACGAACTGCAAAATTATGGCAATGTATGGCAATGTTGGCAATGTTGCTCGCATCACTTGCAACAATTCGCATTTGCCTATAAAACATGCCCAAAACATTACGCATCCAATCTACTGGCAGAAATCTATACAAATCTAGGACGCTGCGCTCCCACTTTACTCCAATACCTTCCATGACGTATTGAGTATCATTTTAAATTAATACGACATAATATTCCAGCTACAACCACCGAGTGTACCGTAGCTAGTGATGCATTCATTGCTATGCGATACCGGAAAGGAACATGGCTGACCGCAGGGGCGGTCGGCCCATGTAGGGCACTAAGGCAGTGCCTCACCGGAGTAGAGCTGGAAAGTATTTTCGTATGTTGTTTTCATAATATGATGCTTTTATCTACTGGAGAATAGCAAACTATAAAACTTGAAACAAATATACATTGGTGCCTCATAATTATGGTGAAAATTGAAGTTAATTTACATTTACACCATTTACATCTTAGCCTACAAACAGGTCTATCACCGGTCGCAGAGGCTAGCCTCTCGCACATATCGCCATATAGTAAGTTTTCGTTTCATAACAAGCGCAGGGTAGGCCAGGGTCCTCCAATATTGTTTGGCAATCGCTGACGTCACATGGGATGGACAATTGCTCACTCCCTTAGGCGCTCCAGTGAAACTCCAACGAAACGAAACTGGCGCCGCCTGGGTGAGTGTGGCGGCTATGTAGAGGACCCACGGGCTCCGGGAGGAGCCCACCTGGAGCAACATCTGGCGTCACCTGGCTGAGTGTGGCGGCTATGTAGAGGACCGACTGGCTCCGGGAGGAGCCCACCTGGAGCAACATCTGGCGTCACCTGGCTGAGTGTGGCGGCCATGTAGAGGACCGACTGGCTCCGGGAGGAGCCCACCTGGAGCAACATCTGGCGTCACCTGGCTGAGTGTGGCGGCCTGTAAAGGACCGACTGCTCCGGGAGGAGCCCACCTGGAGCAACATCTGCGTCACCTGGCTGTGCCCCGCTCCGGGAGGACCCACCTGGAGCAACATCTGGCGTCACCTGGCCGAGTGTGGCGGCCATGTAGAGGACCGACTGGCTCCGGGAGGAGCCCACCTGGAGCAACATCTGGCGTCACCTGGCTGAGTGTGGCGGCCATGTAGAGGACCGGCTGGCTCCGGGAGGAGCCCACCCGGAGCAACATCTGGCGTCACCTGGCTGAGTGTGGCGGCCATGTAGAGGACCGACTGGCTCCGGGAGGAGCCCACCTGGAGCAACATCTGGCGTCACCTGGCTGAGTGTGGCGGCCATGTAGAGGACCGACGGGCTCCGGGAGGAGCCCACCTGGAGCAACATCTGGCGTCACCTGGCTGAGTGTGGCGGCCATGTAGAGGACCGACTGGCTCCGGGAGGAGCCCACCTGGAGCAACATCTGGCGTCACCTGGCTGAGTGTGGCGGCCATGTAGAGGACCGACTGGCTCCGGGAGGAGCCCACCTGGAGCAACATCTGGCGTCACCTGGCTGAGTGTGGCGGCCATGTAGAGGACCGACTGGCTCCGGGAGGAGCCCACCTGGAGCAACATCTGGCGTCACCTGGCTGAGTGTGGCGGCCATGTAGAGGACCGACTGGCTCCGGGAGGAGCCCACCTGGAGCAACATCTGGCGTCACCTGGCTGAGTGTGGCGGCCATGTAGAGGACCGACTGGCTCCGGGAGGAGCCCACCTGGAGCAACATCTGGCGTCACCTGGCTGAGTGTGGCGGCCATGTAGAGGACCGACTGGCTCCGGGAGGAGCCCACCTGGAGCAACATCTGGCGTCACCTGGCTGAGTGTGGCGGCCATGTAGAGGACCGACTGGCTCCGGGAGGAGCCCACCTGGAGCAACATCTGGCGTCACCTGGCTGAGTGTGGCGGCCATGTAGAGGACCGACTGGCTCCGGGAGGAGCCCACCTGGAGCAACATCTGGCGTCACCTGGCTGAGTGTGGCGGCCATGTAGAGGGACCGACTGGCTCCGGGAGGAGCCCACCCGGAGCAACATCTGGCGTCACCTGGCTGAGTGTGGCGGCCATGTAGAGGACCGACTGGCTCCGGGAGGAGCCCACCTGGAGCAACATCTGGCGTCACCTGGCTGAGTGTGGCGGCCATGTAGAGGACCGACTGGCTCCGGGAGGAGCCCACCTGGAGCAACATCTGGCGTCACCTGGCTGAGTGTGGCGGCCATGTAGAGGACCGACTGGCTCCGGGAGGAGCCCACCTGGAGCAACATCTGGCGTCACCTGGCTGAGTGTGGCGGCCATGTAGAGGACCGACTGGCTCCGGGAGGAGCCCACCTGGAGCAACATCTGGCGTCACCTGGCTGAGTGTGGCGGCCATGTAGAGGACCGACTGGCTCCGGGAGGAGCCCACCTGGAGCAACATCTGGCGTCACCTGGCTGAGTGTGGCGGCCATGTAGAGGACCGACTGGCTCCGGGAGGAGCCCACCTGGAGCAACATCTGGCGTCACCTGGCTGAGTGTGGCGGCCATGTAGAGGACCGACTGGCTCCGGGAGGAGCCCACCTGGAGCAACATCTGGCGTCACCTGGCTGAGTGTGGCGGCCATGTAGAGGACCGACTGGCTCCGGGAGGAGCCCACCTGGAGCAACATCTGGCGTCACCTGGCTGAGTGTGGCGGCCATGTAGAGGACCGACTGGCTCCGGGAGGAGCCCACCTGGAGCAACATCTGGCGTCACCTGGCTGAGTGTGGCGGCCATGTAGAGGACCGACTGGCTCCGGGAGGAGCCCACCTGGAGCAACATCTGGCGTCACCTGGCTGAGTGTGGCGGCCATGTAGAGGACCGACTGGCTCCGGGAGGAGCCCACCTGGAGCAACATCTGGCGTCACCTGGCTGGAGTGTGGCGGCCATGTAGAGGACCGACTGGCTCCGGGAGGAGCCCACCTGGAGCAACATCTGGCGTCACCTGGCTGAGTGTGGCGGCCATGTAGAGGACCGACTGGCTCCGGGAGGAGCCCACCTGGAGCAACATCTGGCGTCACCTGGCTGAGTGTGGCGGCCATGTAGAGGACCGACTGGCTCCGGGAGGAGCCCACCTGGAGCAACATCTGGCGTCACCTGGCTGAGTGTGGCGGCCATGTAGAGGACCGACTGGCTCCGGGAGGAGCCCACCTGGAGCAACATCTGGCGTCACCTGGCTGAGTGTGGCGGCCATGTAGAGGACCGACTGGCTCCGGGAGAAGCCCACCTGGAGCAACATCTGGCGTCACCTGGCTGAGTGTGGCGGCCATGTAGAGGACCGACTGGCTCCGGGAGGAGCCCACCTGGAGCAACATCTGGCGTCACCTGGCTGAGTGTGGCGGCCATGTAGAGGACCGACTGGCTCCGGGAGGAGCCCACCTGGAGCAACATCTGGCGTCACCTGGCTGAGTGTGGCGGCCATGTAGAGGACCGACTGGCTCCGGGAGGAGCCCACCTGGAGCAACATCTGGCGTCACCTGGCTGAGTGTGGCGGCCATGTAGAGGACCGACTGGCTCCGGGAGGAGCCCACCTGGAGCAACATCTGGCGTCACCTGGCTGAGTGTGGCGGCCATGTAGAGGACCGACTGGCTCCGGGAGGAGCCCACCTGGAGCAACATCTGGCGTCACCTGGCTGAGTGTGGCGGCCATGTAGAGGACCGACTGGCTCCGGGAGGAGCCCACCTGGAGCAACATCTGGCGTCACCTGGCTGAGTGTGGCGGCCATGTAGAGGACCGACTGGCTCCGGGAGGAGCCCACCTGGAGCAACATCTGGCGTCACCTGGCTGAGTGTGGCGGCCATGTAGAGGACCGACTGGCTCCGGGAGGAGCCCACCTGGAGCAACATCTGGCGTCACCTGGCTGAGTGTGGCGGCCATGTAGAGGACCGACTGGCTCCGGGAGGAGCCCACCTGGAGCAACATCTGGCGTCACCTGGCTGAGTGTGGCGGCCATGTAGAGGACCGACTGGCTCCGGGAGGAGCCCACCTGGAGCAACATCTGGCGTCACCTGGCTGAGTGTGGCGGCCATGTAGAGGACCGACTGGCTCCGGGAGGAGCCCACCTGGAGCAACATCTGGCGTCACCTGGCTGAGTGTGGCGGCCATGTAGAGGACCGACTGGCTCCGGGAGGAGCCCACCTGGAGCAACATCTGGCGTCACCTGGCTGAGTGTGGCGGCCATGTAGAGGACCGACTGGCTCCGGGAGGAGCCCACCTGGAGCAACATCTGGCGTCACCTGGCTGAGTGTGGCGGCCATGTAGAGGACCGACTGGCTCCGGGAGGAGCCCACCTGGAGCAACATCTGGCGTCACCTGGCTGAGTGTGGCGGCCATGTAGAGGGACCGACTGGCTCCGGGAGGAGCCCACCTGGAGCAACATCTGGCGTCACCTGGCTGAGTGTGGCGGCCATGTAGAGGACCGACTGGCTCCGGGAGGAGCCCACCTGGAGCAACATCTGGCGTCACCTGGCTGAGTGTGGCGGCCATGTAGAGGACCGACTGGCTCCGGGAGGAGCCCACCTGGAGCAACATCTGGCGTCACCTGGCTGAGTGTGGCGGCCATGTAGAGGACCGACTGGCTCGGGGGAGCCCACCTGGAGCAACATCTGGCGTCACCTGGCTGAGTGTGGCGGCCATGTAGAGGACCGACTGGCTCCGGGAGGAGCCCACCTGGAGCAACATCTGGCGTCACCTGGCTGAGTGTGGCGGCCATGTAGAGGACCGACTGGCTCCGGGAGGAGCCCACCTGGAGCAACATCTGGCGTCACCTGGCTGAGTGTGGCGGCCATGTAGAGGACCGACTGGCTCCGGGAGGAGCCCACCTGGAGCAACATCTGGCGTCACCTGGCTGAGTGTGGCGGCCATGTAGAGGACCGACTGGCTCCGGGAGGAGCCCACCTGGAGCAACATCTGGCGTCACCTGGCTGAGTGTGGCGGCCATGTAGAGGACCGACTGGCTCCGGGAGGAGCCCACCTGGAGCAACATCTGGCGTCACCTGGCTGAGTGTGGCGGCCATGTAGAGGACCGACTGGCTCCGGGAGGAGCCCACCTGGAGCAACATCTGGCGTCACCTGGCTGAGTGTGGCGGCCATGTAGAGGACCGACTGGCTCCGGGAGGAGCCCACCTGGAGCAACATCTGGCGTCACCTGGCTGAGTGTGGCGGCCATGTAGAGGACCGACTGGCTCCGGGAGGAGCCCACCTGGAGCAACATCTGGCGTCACCTGGCTGAGTGTGGCGGCCATGTAGAGGACCGACTGGCTCCGGGAGAAGCCCACCTGGAGCAACATCTGGCGTCACCTGGCTGAGTGTGGCGGCCATGTAGAGGACCGACTGGCTCCGGGAGGAGCCCACCTGGAGCAACATCTGGCGTCACCTGGCTGAGTGTGGCGGCCATGTAGAGGACCGACTGGCTCCGGGAGGAGCCCACCTGGAGCAACATCTGGCGTCACCTGGCTGAGTGTGGCGGCCATGCAGAGGACCGACTGGCTCCGGGAGGAGCCCACCTGGAGCAACATCTGGCGTCACCTGGCTGAGTGTGGCGGCCATGTAGAGGACCGACTGGCTCCGGGAGGAGCCCACCTGGAGCAACATCTGGTGTCACCTGGCCGAGTGTGGCGGCCATGTAGAGGACCGACTGGCTCCGGGAGGAGCCCACCTGGAGCAACATCTGGCGTCACCTGGCTGAGTGTGGTGGCCATGTAGAGGACCGACTGGCTCCGGGAGGAGCCCACCTGGAGCAACATCTGGCGTCACCTGGCTGAGTGTGGTGGCCATGTAGAGGACCGACTGGCTCCGGGAGGAGCCCACCTGGAGCAACATCTGGCGTCACCTGGCTGAGTGTGGCGGCCATGTAGAGGACCGACTGGCTCCGGGAGGAGCCCACCTGGAGCAACATCTGGCGTCACCTGGCTGAGTGTGGCGGCCATGTAGAGGACCGACTGGCTCCGGGAGGAGCCCACCTGGAGCAACATCTGGCGTCACCTGGCTGAGTGTGGCGGCCATGTAGAGGACCGACTGGCTCCGGGAGGAGCCCACCTGGAGCAACATCTGGCGTCACCTGGCCGAGTGTGGTGGCCATGTAGAGGACCGACTGGCTCCGGGAGGAGCCCACCTGGAGCAACATCTGGCGTCACCTGGCTGAGTGTGGCGGCCATGTAGAGGGACCGACTGGCTCCGGGAGGAGCCCACCTGGAGCAACATCTGGCGTCACCTGGCTGAGTGTGGCGGCCATGTAGAGGACCGACTGGCTCCGGGAGGAGCCCACCTGGAGCAACATCTGGCGTCACCTGGCTGAGTGTGGCGGCCATGTAGAGGACCGACTGGCTCCGGGAGGAGCCCACCTGGAGCAACATCTGGCGTCACCTGGCTGAGTGTGGCGGCCATGTAGAGGACCGACTGGCTCCGGGAGGAGCCCACCCGGAGCAACATCTGGTGTCTTTTGCCAACATACGAGAAGCGTGTGAGCGCCGATGTTTGTGGCATGACGCTGATTTTATTTTTATTTTAACGACCCCTAACTCGAATAATGTTCGGTAGATTTTCATTTTTCCTACTTTAATCAACGCGCCGGTCATATATCAGCAGGTACACAAACAATGGCGTATATCGGCCGGTAAAATCTGAAGTCATCTACGAAAAAACTGAGGGGTGGGCGGACTTCGCCCCCCCCCCCCTCCAGGGCGCGTGTTAAGTCCTTCCGACTGACCTGGGTTCATGAATGTGTACTCAAGTCAGGACGTTATGAATTATGTATAACAGATGGAGTTGCTTGTCCGCTGTGGCTAAACAGCCAGCTATCCCGTGCTAACTGTGCAATACAGATCACCCCTGCGTATTGTGACTGTGAACCACGAATAGGTGCTCGTCTCCAGAGACACTGGTGCATTGGCCAGACTGAACAGCAGCTGAGGACTATAATCGGCGAGTCCTGACATGCGTGGCTGGCGAGACGCGATGTGTTACCAGACAGGTAAGACGGTGGTCGAAGCGCCCTAAAACCCAAATAACTAACAGTTAAGTTGGCATGGACAGCCTCGTCAGGAGCGATGCTGGATCGCTGGCTGTCCAGCTATCACCGGCGCTCAATGTAAGACTTCCGATGCACTTGCATGGGCAACTTACAATTTACAATCTACATGGAACAAGAGATGCAAAAAGTAATTGCAATGGCTAATACGTTCTGGCCGTTTACTTCCAAGTATCAACGCTCTGCATGTCGGCGGTGCTCCATGGTATTTTGCTGTACAATAGCGGGTTTCTAACACGCAGTCTGTTCCGGGGCGTATTGTTTCACTGGTTGTCCAGCAACAGCAGTTCCATCGGGAGTGTGACCCAGTAGGTGGTTGCTTAGCAACGGTGATGGGGTCAGGATAGAGCTGGAAAATCAACATTTACGGACCTGTCTTAGCATCGGTAGTCTCCTAAGGCCGTACATTTTTACGTGTGTTTGCAATGATATCGCAACACCATTCGCAGGAGTATGGTTTAAAGTAACGTCATCGTACTACCATATATTTGTTTTCGTGATGATGGCACACTAGGTGCAATGAGACAACCGACTTATCTCGTCGTGCTGGGGCTGAAGATGATGAGGCGTCGATGCCGATGCGGTAACTGATCGTTGGCTGCGATCGTTCATAAAAACACAGCGATACTGTCCAGAACCTCGCGTTATTGTTCCACTCAGGCAGTCATCAAGCACGATCAAGACACGGCGAATTGTCCGCGAGACTCACTCAGCAACTATACACACGATACCTCGGTCCTTGTTCAATGGCGCTCGGTCCGTCCCCAGCCAGGTCAGGTGCAGTTGATGTAGAGTGTCGGCCTGGTGGTGTGCGGCGACAGCGATGAGCGCAGCTCAGCGTCTGGTGATGGTCTGCCCTCCAGAAGGTTCGGTACCGGGGTATTCATTCTACTGTCTTTATATATGGCCGGGAAACGAATGTACTCTGTTCTCAAGTTCGGTGTTCGGTGCAAAGATGACGAAACTAGTCAGTGTGCGACGCACAAGTATAAGTTATTGTCCGGGAGCCTGTGTGTATATGAAATGAAAAGAGCCAACGCGCGTCTAGTTTATGTTACTGTCATCACTTGGCGTCTCGGGTGTGCAGCTCGTGCAACGAGTGTATGTAGCGTGTGATGAGTGTCCCTGTTAATGCGTTCCGGGACGCGTCTGTTTATGCAGCGCTTGACGTCTGGCTGTGCCCGAGCCTGAGTGGTGAGGAATGCTGATGCAATGCGTGGCCCAGACCACGCATGTTTATGCAAAGCCGGTGTCCGACCGCGCGTGTGCCGGGGTGGCTGATGCAATAGCCGCGGGGCCGGTGGTTGATGCAATGCATGGCTGATGCAAGGCGTAGCTGATGCAATGCGTGTGCGGGGTTGGCCAGATATGCTGCTTCCTGGCTTGCGTGGGGTGTATAGCTGTTACAGCAATCATTATTTCGTTCATGCAATCATTCTGCGATGTGATTGAATTTTCAGAGTCTTAAACTCCGAGTCCGGAAGTATAATAGGAAGGGCCATATATTGCTCAGAGTCGTGGTGCTTCCATCCAATAAAAGAACTCCTCAGCATGAAAAAGTCAAAGGTGGTTATGGAGCACATGTTAAGTGTATGATGCTTAATGCTAAGAGTATCTGATCCAAGGTTGATGAGTTCAAGTGTTATGCAGCCGAGGAGGAACCAGATTTTGTTTGCATTACGGAGGCATGGGTCAGTGAGGGGTATTTTGGAGATAACTTGCAGGAGATGGTTGAGGAGCTGATTAATCAGCCTAGCACAGCCTGGGACTGCCACACGACTAATGCTCGAGGTAGTCTCCTGGAGCGTTTCAAACATGCTGTGTCACTATTTCTTTTCAGTTCAGGCTCACCTACGTGTTCTTCTTTACCCTCTCGAGACACGTCGGTCTTAGACCTGAGCCTCTGTTTCCCGCAACAAGCCGATCATATTAGTTGGTCGGCTGATGACGATCCACTGGCGAGCTATCAGTTCTCGGCCGGACTGTCGATCTGGAGCTGTCCTTGGCACGAGACCTGTCAGGTTGAACCTTAAAAAGCCGACTGGAGTGAATTACCAGCCAAATTGCACACAAAGATCACCCCCGACCTATGTTAAGGGCCTCAACATAGGCGCTGGCGCCAAAGGACGGCACTTACTGAATTTGGCAGCAACGGTTTTGTTGCATGGCAAACAAATTTGGCAGCTATCAGCTGAGAGCAATGTGGCGCTACGTTGATTTTTGCTTTGATTTAAATTGTGATTTTCTTCTGCTAATTTTTGAAGTCGCGCGCACATGAAGTGTCCGCGGAATATCAGTCCGCCCATGCACCGTGGGTACCAGACCCCGCACCAATGGCCGCACCGCTGGCGGGTTACCCCGCACCAATGGCCGCACCGCTGGCGGGTCACCCCGCACCAATGGCCGCACTGTTGGCGGGTCACCCCGCACCAATGGCCGCACCGCTGGCGGGTCACCCCGCACCAATGGCCGCACCGCTGGCGGGTCACCCTGCACCGCTGGCCGCACCGCTGGCGGGTCACCCTGCACCGCTGGCCGCACCGCTGGCGGGTCACCCCGCACCAATGGCCGCACCGCTGGCGGGTCACCCCGCACCAATGGCCGCACTGCTGGCGGGTCACCCCGCACCAATGGCCGCACCGCTGGCGGGTCACCCCGCACCAATGGCCGCACCGCTGGCGGGTCACCCCGCACCAATGGCCGCACTGCTGGCGGGTCACTCCGCACCGACGAGATCTCGTCGAAAGCGCAATATTCTGCAGTCTGGACTTGAGCAGGAACGAAACCGATTCCACCGACAACACAGCACAAACCTGAACCGGCCAGACGTTGACATACCTACCTCCGCATGTAGGTAAGTACGATCCACACATCATAGCATAGGCTGAGCCGGAGATGTACGAACGTCTCAAAAAGGGTGTATGGATGGGGGGGGGGGGGGCGCCTTTTGAAGTTGATTTTTACCATGCATCGCCATAGCAATAATGTCAAACTTTAATGAACAGTGAGGGACCATGGTTCCCACACTTACGGTGTGGCCAGATTGCGCAAAACAATCTGCTTACGAGTATTCTAGGCGAAAGCGGTCTGTGACGTCATGACCAGGGGCCAGGACCAGAACCCATTTATTGCGCACCAGACAACCCGCAGCGCCAGAAGAGACAATCACGGCCTCCTTGAACGTATTTTTAGCTTCTACCCATCGCCACCGCTCAGTCCATTTTTTTCTTTACTTTCACAGTGAAATGTTCGATTGCTGTAGCATTGCTGGAAAGAAGTCGGGCTTCCTGTGATGTTGTCACGCGCGGTATCCCAGTCAAAGTTCCTCGGAAGACACTGGAACTTGAGGTGTTCAAAAGTGGTTCGAAACATCTGAAGAAAAGCAGAGCATGGACCAACGGCTGTTGCACACCGAGTGCGGCCGGAGCCTCCCAAAACAAAGCGATCAGTCTGGCCGACGAGCAGGATAGAACGTCGCTTTTCGTGCAACAACAACTTTCGTGAAACAAGCCAGGCGACGGCTCAGCAGCGCAAAGGGCAACTGCGCCTGGGACTCATCAATGCCCAATCTATAAAGCTTAAGTTGCTTGAGCTACAACACGACCTTCTTTCTTACTCTCTGGACCTAGCTATGGTGACTGACACCCGACTGCGACCTAGCACCCCCACGCGTCTCATTAACTTCCCTGGTTACCAGTTAAAATGTGCGGACCGGCCTGACTCTAGTGGCTACGGTGGGGTGGCGATTATCGCAGTCAGCGCTTACTATTACTGTTTTGAAAATGTATACGCCTCCAAACTCGAGCTCCAAATTAGAAACACTCTGAACCAAAGTCAAAGGTAAAAGAGGAAAGTATTTCATTCTGGCGGCAATCTATCAACCTCCTCGCAACACTACTTACCTTAAATGACTTCGCTGAGCTCGAAAGACAGGTTCAATTGACGACACTGAACTTTACCGGCACTTTCTGCCTTGCAGGTGATCTAAATTGTAACCTTCTCGACACGGCAAATTGCCCCAACAAAACGCACCTGCCTGAGTTCGGAAGAAACTATTCACTTACCGTGACAGTGAAGCGCCCTATATTCGCGACAGGCTCCTTATTGGATGTCATCATATCAAATTCGCCCACCTCTGTCGACAGACCCTGAGTGAGTTTCTGCAAATATAGTCCCCACAAATTGATCACATGTTCAATTAAAGTAAACAGGCCTGCCTCAGCTAACACCGTGATAAAGTCACATTCTTTCGGACGAGTGGACACCTCGGAACTGACCATTGACCTTGGTGAGATCGACTGGGTCCAGGTCACTGGACGCATCTCAGTAACTGACAAATGGGACATCCTGCTGAGATTGCTGACACCTATTCTCGACGAGCACTTGCCACTCAGAAACATCAAAATTCGGAACCCAGCAGCACAACATGTTAGCGAAGCTACCAAATATCCCATGCATTGGCGAAATGTAGCTTTCCGCTTTTTCAATGAATGTTGGTAATGGTAATGTGCTATGCATGGTGATCTGGTATCAATTGGACATTTTTGTTTAAGAATCATTTTTTCTTTTCTTTCTTCTTCTTCATACTTGGTTCGTCCTTTCTCCTTAGTGTAGTAGTAGTTTATGAAATGCATGTGCAAGATTATGATTTTGTATTATTTCCCCATTAACACCTATAACAGTATTTTCCTGGAGCCCTCGAAGACGTTACTAGCATTGCTAATTGTCTGAGAGGGCTTCAGGAACATCTTTTACTAATATCTGGTAGCGGGATCTGTCCAGCAAGAAACAGGAGCGGGGCTGCCTTGATTTGCTAACCGCGACCTTCCTCTCACCCTTGGAATTTAGCGTAATTAGGTCGCACGGGTATGGAAGGACACCCCTGCCTACATATTAATGGGAAGGGGAATATAAAAAAGAAAAAAGAAAAAGAAGAAGATAGAAACACACACACAGTACTTAACCGACAAGTTCCATCAGCTATTAGAGCTGACTATAGGGAAGAGATTAGCGGAAAGATAGCTCAGAAAGGTCCATCAGCTGCGTGGCGTGCTATCAAGCCTATTATCGACACAAGAAAAGGATCTCACAGAGTTCAACCTCGGATCCTGGGGGTGGCAGCTCAATCAATATTTTGTTAGTGTCGGACCAAAAGTATCAGCAGAAGTCAAACGGCAGGCAAACATGCCTGAACACCCATCTCCCAGTTGCCGGCTATCGCGCGTCTCTGCCAGCTCCTATAAAGTATCACCCATATCTCTTGAACAGGCAGCAAAAATCGTCATAGATATGAGAAGCACAGGTACGTGCGGACCCGACGGGATCTGTATTCAGGTTATCAATTTATTTTTATCGGCGAAGTGCTGTTCGACATTATAAACACATGCCTGACTACAGCCGATATCCCCTCCACTTGGAAACGGTCAATAATAATTCCCATTCACTAATCAGATCCTTCGGATCCCTCTCATTTTAGACCAATCTCATTGGTTCCGGTTATCGCCAAGATCACTGAGAAGGTAGTGCAGAAACAACTCTATCACTACCTAAACTCAAACCACCTACTGGCCCAAACTCATCACGGCTTCAGACCACGCAACTCTATGGAAACCGCTCTTAATCTCAGTATCTCAGTCACGGACGAAATACTAGCAGCAATGGACCGTTCGGAAGTAGCTCTCCTTTGCATTGTGGACCTCAGTAAATGTTTCGATGTAATAGACCACACCAAACTGCTCACTAAACTTGAACTCCTTGGAATCGATACCGACTGGCTTAAAGAATATCTGGGAGGTCACACGCAGGCTGTTAGCGTCTCAAATGAACGCGGAAACAGGCATCTATCCTCCTTTCTTCAAAACAACATAGGTGTCTTTCAAGGCTCATCATTAGGTCCACTTCTCTATTGCATCTTTTCGAACGACCTCAGTTTGCACGTCCCGGTAGCACACGTCACCCATTTTACATACCAGGTCCTCATCTTCGGTCGGAAATCTGATCTCCCAAATTTGATAAGTCAGATGGAGACATGTCTGAGCCAACTCTACGAGTACTTCCTGGATAACGGCTTGAAGGTGAACCCGACCAAAACTCAGCTTCTTACCCTCGGATCGCGTCAAAATCTGCGTAATATTACCCCGATACGAGTGTGCTTTAGGGACGCCGTGATAGATAAGAGCCATTCGTGTAAGAACCTCGGGTTGACATTTGATCGCCACATGTCGTGGGATTCCCATGCAGCTGTGTGGTCCGCAAGTGCACTGGGTTCCCTCTGGTCCTGAGCCATATGCGTCACCATCTGCCGACCAGTATCCTCTTCACTATAGTCAATAGCCTAGTTACATCTAATATCCGCTACTGCTTATCTGTTTAGGGGAACGGGTCGTCAACAAACATCCACAGGCTAGACAAGATCATGAACTTCGCCACGAGTCGTCTCATGTCTACGGAAATTTGATCATATTTCTGATGCCCAAAACGAGTTGGGTTTCCTCACCGCAGCTGATCTGTATCTATTTCACAGTCTCACTTTGCTCATTGCCATTGCCGGTCAAATCACTGCAAACTCTACCCTGCGAAACAGTCACACACGTGCAGACGACCACCTGCACCTGCCAGCCATACACAGAGAGGCTGGCCGCAGGAAATTTCTCTACTCGTCTGTCTTCCTCTATAACACACTTCCTGCTGAAACAAAAACATTGAGGCTGTCGAACTTCAAGAAACATGCACTACACATAAAGACATAAAGACAAGATTAGCGCAGCTATAAGCCACAAGGGCCCTTCTTGGTTGCACTCTGTACACTCAACCAGTTGCCCACCAAATCTGTCAATCAGCCCTCTCTGTAATACTGAAAAGCAAGTCCTCTATTCTTATAATGATTGTCTATGCTGTTTTTAAAGATGTTCAATGTGCTGCTACTGACAATGGTTTCTGGCAGCTGATTCCAGTGTTCTACTATCCTGTTGGCGAATAAAGTCTGCCTTAAACCTTGTTCCGCTGTGGTTAACTTTAATTTTGAATTTATGACCTCTAATTGCATCATTTCTGTTAAATTCAAACATGTCCCCAAGATATCCCCACTCCAGACCCTGGACAAATTTAAAGACCTCGATGAGATCTCTCAGTACTAGCGTATCTCCACGCACAACACTAGTCACACAAAAAACCTAATGAAGTCACCTTTAGGCCATCGCTTTCCTATCACTTCTACAAAACACTCGCGTATAGTTCGTGTTGCAAGTACGATGTATATAGTGAGGAGAGTGATATGGTTATTGTATTATGTTGGCGTACAAATGTTTGTTGCGCATCTGCTCCCATTATTGACCACAAATCCATCCTTCCTTTGTAAATGTTTGTGCGTTATACCCCGACTGTCCATAACAGCCACTGCACGTGGAGGGCACGTGTTGTGAAATAAATAAATAAATAAACAGAAACGGCACGAGCCGTGGAAAACAAGACAGAGCTCAATCGTCGCTTCAACCTTTTCCGAAGAGAACTTAGACGGATGCCCTTTTGTTCGTGACGCTTTTCGTGTACATGTTCACAAACTAACTGAACCAACGCCGTGCAAAAATAGAACTGGCAAGGCCAGAGGTACACGACCGATTTCGGTGGTGTCAGAGCAAAAGCGACGCCATCTGGCCAGCGATTGCGATTAGTTAGTTAGTTATTTTGGCTTTAGGGCGCATCGACCATGTTGGCCATATAGCGCCCATCCCGCGATTCCAAGAGCCTCAGAGCATTGGCAGGTCCGGAAAGAGGAGTAACTGAAGGCACGTCACTCTACGGACTACCTCATACGTCACTCTACCTACCAACCACGTCACTCTACCTCTTCTTCTACGGACATGTTGCGCCACTCTAGGATGTTCGAGTATACCCATCGAACCGCTCAACAAATTTGTCGGCCGATATCACCGCTCCGAGCAGAAAAGGCGTACCTGGGGACCACTCGAGTGTTCTCCCCTGTCCTAAAAATATCTCACAAACAATGGCAATCGCTCCCCAGGATCGACCTCTCCCCTCAGCGCGGGCTGTCCGGCGCCATCATGCTCTCGATGCGACCCTCAGCGCAGCATCTGCGAGCGCTGCCCACGCCCGGTCCATGTTTTAGCCCGCGTAGTGCCATCGCTACCCTATCGCATAGTCGCTCTCCGGATGGCTACTATGCTGGCCACCGGTGGTTTCTGGATGGCTATTGTGCTGGCCACCGCTGGTTTCTCGTGAGCAGCCGTCTTCTGCCGGCGAGGGGCCGACGGCGGTCCTCTGTCGGGCGCTTGCGAGCACAACAAACAAGGCAACCATATATTTTGTAAGGCACGAGACCGCGCACACTTGTAAATATAATACATAGCTACACACGTAAAACAGTCAGCCGTCGATCGCCTCTCGCCCGCGGCTGATATATTATCACGATTTTATACCGCTACACTCTGGCTCGGCAATCCAGCAAAGTCGGAACCGCGACCGGCGCGCATCGCGCAAAATCACCAGAAACCCGCGAAACACCCCAGCCGCTCGTCTCCGCTGCGCCGAGGTGCGGCACAAAGCATTGCACGTGACTTGACGGCCGCGCGACCTTGACTGGGCCGGCGCCCGGAATGCGCATGCGCGGAATGAGCCTGCTATCACAGCGGCCGAGCAGCCAATCGGCGTCGGCACGTGCGGTGGCGCCGAACACGTCTTTCTTTGGTAGTGGCGCCGGATTGGCCGGCAAGCGCTGGGCAGAACACGTTAGGAACGTCGGCGCCGGTCAGGGGAGGGTGAGCGAGATCAGGCGAGGCTGGGTCAGGTCACGTCAAAGGGTAGAGTAGGTCACAGGTCAGTCACCATCACAGGCAATGCAATGTGCAGAATAAAGAATGTCGAAATTACTGACAGGGAGACGTAGAGATGTAAGCTAGAGGTAGGCTATATTCCAAACATATTCAGATGATAGGGGTGTGTCAGGCAATGCCTAGGTGTGTCAAGAGGAGTCATGACATGCAATGCAATGCGAGAAGGTAAGACAAGTCCATGGAGGTCAGGAACAAATCAAGGGAGGCCAGCGAAGGTCTAGAGGAGTTAGATAAAGTATCTGGTCAGAGGTCAGACCATGCCAAAACATGAGCTGAGGCTGCGAATTGAGTTGAGATAAAGACAGACCGCGGATAACATCATGCATGGTCGGAAGATACCGAGTCGAGTTAAATAAGGCGAATCGAAGCGAGGCCAGATTCCCACACGTCATCCGCAGGAACACATCACAGTCACCTCAGCTTCCAACAAGGATCACGCAAGCAACTTCAACCGAACTCCGACCTCCAACCAAGAAGACTCAACCACCAACTGGGCTGCAACCTTCGACCGAACTCTGCTTTCTAGCAGAATTACGGCGCCATCCTTAAATCCAACTTCCCTCAACTTCAGACCCAAAGTTGGCCGCCGACCACACCGACACGACTGACCACCCGTTAACCCCCTCACGCCGGCACGACGTCACTGATCTGGCAGCTACCTCACGCCGGCATGGCGTCACTGATCTGGGAGCTCCCTCACGCCGGCAATGATCTGGTAGCTTCCTCACGCCGGCATGACGTCACTGATCTGGCAGCTCAGAGATGCGGTGCAGCAGACTGCGGATGTAGCGGCCGACGCGCGCGTTGCCGCTCTCCTTGGCCGGCGGCCGTGGCGAGCTCAGCTGGCCCGGCCGCAGCGTGGCGGCGCGCGCCAGCCGCGGCCTCTCCCGAGCCGCCGGTGCCGTCTTCAAACTGACGCTCTGCCGCACCGTCTGCCGCACACGCTGGCCGGTCGCCGGCGGCGGCGGCGACGGCGACGACGGTGGAGTGTGCGACGCGATGGTCTGACGGACGAGGCGGCGGCCGGCCGACACGGCCGGCGACTCCTGCGACGCGCCGGCCGTCCGCCGGCGGCCGAACGGCGAGTCGGCCGGTGCCGCGTCCAGCTCAGACAGGCGCGCCAACACGCCGCCGCGCCGCTCATCGCCACCGCCGCGCCGCTCCTCGCCACCGCCGCGCCGATCCTCGCCACCACCCGACGGCGGCGGCGGCAGCGGCTCGTCCCCCTCCTCCTCCTTCTCCTCCTCGTCGTCGTCGTCGGAGGCGGACGGCGAGACAAGCGAGTCGTCGGACGGACGCTCGAGACGAGCGTGGCGCAGACGGCGCTCCATCAGCCGCCGCAGCCGGCCGACGTCAGCCGCCGTTTGCGCCGCGCCGGATTCGCCGCCGCCGCCGCTCAGTGCCGACAGGATCTGGCCGATCGCCTGGCTCTGCGACGCGGGAATCTTGGAGGGTGAGGCGGCGGCGGCGGCGGCGGCGGGCCGAGCTCGTCCAGCGCGCGGCCCCTCGGCCGCCTCGGACGTCACCGCCGGAAAACAGGCCCGCCAGTCCTGCGGCATGTCACGCCACGTCACGTCACGTCACGGCACACGTCACGGCTCGTCAGCACCACACGCGCGCCATCACGTCATCACGTCATCACGCCATGACGTGTAGAGGATACACACTGGACCTGGTGTCACCAGCTCAGATCCACTATCCGGGCGAGGACGGACAGTTAGTTATGAGTGCTTTAGGGCGCATCGACTACATTGGTCATGCTGCACCCATGCAAGACAGCATTGGTATTGCATCAACGCAGCATACCGCTCCGGTAACAACGGCCTCGAGCGCCGGCGTAGAGAGCCAATCAAAGAAAACAAACAAACACAGAGCTAAACAACAAGACACATCATGCCGAAGGCGCAGACGTGCACAGACATGCAGTGCGTTTCCCGGGAATACGTGCACAGACGTGCGGTGCGTTTCCCGGGAATACGTGCACAGACGTGCGGTGCGTTTCCCGGGAATACGTGCACAGACGTGCGGTGCGTTTCCCGGGAATACGTGCACAGACGTGCGGTGCGTCTACCGTGCTTGAAAACAAACTGGCAGGCCACAGCAGCATGAGACGGAAAGCTATATAGAGGCATACATGCGTGTGCAAAATATATATATATATGTGTGTGTGTATGTGTATGTGTGTGTGTGTGTGTGTGTGTGTGTGTGTGTGTGTCAAAAATGAGAAGTTACGCAAGCACCGTAATTCAAAGCTTTAAACATTATTCCAACTAGACGAGAGTTACCAAACCACATGCGAAGCACACAATGACGTCACAGCCACCAGCAATGGACGCACAGCCACCAATAATGGCGGCACAGCCACCAGTAGTGGCGGCACAGCCACCAGTATCGGCGCCACAGCCACCAGCAATGGACGCACAGCCACCAATAATGGCGGCACAGCCACCAGCAATGGACGCACAGCCACCAATAATGGCGGCACAGCCACCAGTAGTGGCGGCACAGCCACCAGTAGTGGCGGCACAGCCACCAGTAGCGGCGCCACAGCCACCAATAATGGCGGCACAGCCACCAGTAGTGGCGGTACATCCACCAGTAATGGCGCCACAGCCACCAGTAATGGCGGCACAGCCACCAGTAGTGGCGGCACAGCCACCAGTAATGGCGGCACATCCACCAGTAATGGCGCCACAGCCACCAGTAATGGCGCCACAGCCACCAGTAGCGGCGCCACAGCCACCAGTAATGGCGCCACAGCCACCAGTAGTGGCGGTACATCCACCAGTAGTGGCGGTACATCCACCAGTAGTGGCGGTACATCCACCAGTAATGGAGGCACAGCCACCAGTAATGGAGGCACAGCCACCAGTAATGGAGGCACAGCCACCAGTAGTGGCGGCACAGCCACCAGTAATGGAGGCACAGCCACCAGTAATGGAGTGGCGGCACAGCCACCAGTAGTGGCGGCACAGCCACCAGTAATGGAGGCACAGCCACCAGTAATGGAGGCACAGCCACCAGTAATGGAGGCACAGCCACCAGTAGTGGCGTCACAGCCACCAGTAATGGCGCCACAGCCACCAGTCGATCAGCACAAACACTTCATCGAAGTACCGCACAAGACGCTTTCAGATAAAACCGCTCAGAACATTCCAATATCAAAAATTCGGCAGGTAGTATCACGATGTTTCTGAATGTTAAAACCGAGGGACGAAGTCCCTGGATACTGAAACGGAGAGACGAAGGCGAATATGAACGCAACTGAAGTCAAATTTGCTCCCGAAGAGATGGACCACACGAGCAGAAACATTCACACAAAATCGCACATGGCTCGCCAAGTAGGGTGCGACCCATGGTAACTAGGAATCGACAGCCATGCACCTTGTGAGTCTCGTGGGCACACAGTTTGACCGTTGTGTTCACGACTGACGTCATGGTCAGGTCAAATAATCAAGTCGAAAATCATCTTCGAAGCAATTTGGCTCAATACGTAATACTGGAAGCTTACATGGTAGTAATATAATACGTGCACATAAAATAGGAATACAATTGCGAAGACTCATTGATGCACACCTTTTATATTTAAACATGATGTTGATGAAAGGTCAAAGGCATATTTGGCTTAAGCTCTCGCATGACTTCATACCGCTAGTTCGTATAAGCGCAATATTTAGATACGGTTTGGATTATGCCTTCAACAAAATCCCGCTGACCTATACTGACCCGGGATGAGACCAGGGGTGGGTTTCGTTGAGCCTGCATTCATCTAAGTTGACCTCGTGCGTCTCGCTGACCCACACATGAACAAACATGCTAACGTGAGCACACGTCGAACCACTACCACCCAGCCCACAGGACTGGCCGTGAATGTGTCGACACGGGAAAACAGTGGTGTCCTTGATGACATCATAGCCAATGACATGAAATGACGTCTGATATTTCTGGGCAAAAGCTGTTGAATTGATGCCGGAGGGAAAGGAAAATTTGCTGGTTCTGTCGCTTAGTTATCAGGCTATCTGTAAAAAATAACACTGGGGAGATGAGGCCATTAGGAGCCCGGATCAAGATAAGCTCATCGAGGATCATCGTCAAGAGCATCATTTAAGGTCACTGCGCAAGTCTTCAGCCATAGGCCACGGGCGACGAACGGTCACAGGTCATAGGATATAGTTCAAGGGCGACCAAAGACGTCCTGTGGCTGTCTGTTCATCTCCATCTCTATAACGTGACATAATCATCACATTGTAACAAGGCAATCACATTTCCCCACGACGAACCGTCGAAGCCTTCCTCGTGACACATTGGAAATCCTAAATGAAATGACGAGTTACTCCACCGAAGGCCGACCTAAGTTGGGTTCGCACAATGTCCGTGCTGAGTTTCGAGGGACATTGGATGTCCGTGAAACGCCTGGATTGGATTGTGGCTTTACGACGCACTCAGCAGCTGAGGCCTTACGACACAACCTGCCTCTCAACCTGGCAGAAAGGGCGGGCATAGTCGGGAATCGAACCCATACCTCTGGCGTGCTAGATGCTCATCTTAACCACTGAGATACGGACGACCCCGCAAACGTCTGTTTTCGGCGGGCGCGGCGTGCGGCGGCGACTTCTGAGCGGCAATCCGTCTGCCGTCCGTCCAAAAGCGGGAATCGTGTCGACTTACAGTGAACTTCTACGGGCGCAATGTTCCACAAGTGCCCCACAGACGCACCGCTGACGTGCGGCGAGAGCGTGGCTGACCGCAGTGCCAGCGATTCTCGATGTGGTCCACTCATGCTTCAGACGGACGTACAATGTCCGTCTGAAGCCTGAGACCGGCGCGGTGCACACCGGGCATTGTAAGATATAGGCTACAGGACACAGGATATACGACTTGTCTCTGATTACCTGACTTGAACCTGACATCGATGGACATTGATTGGGGTGTCTAACAGCCTTATCTCCCCCGTGATATTTTTCCCAGATAGCATGATAACTACATGCCACAGCTTTCAAGCTATTAGTTCCCTCCGGCGCCAAATCATCAGCTTTTGCCGCAAAATATCAGACGACATTTCATGTCACTGGCTATTACGTCAACAAAGACACCACTGTTTTCCCGTGTCGAGACCTTCATGGTCAGTCCCGTGGGCTCCATACGCTGCGGGATCTACCTCTAATTAATTTGGAATTTTGGCGAACAATTCACTCGAGCCAAACAACAGAGAAAAGCTGCATCGAACCACCATTGCAGCCTGCAACGGTGGGCAAGGTACACACAACACCAACCACACACAATGAACACAAACCCTGCACAATCACCACACAAAAGACACACCCAACAACATGCGACGAACAGCATGTCCACGAATCCCAGACACCAACCCAGCCCACACGATCCGGAAACGAACCAGACACAACGACCGGGTAGGAGGCATTACCATCTGGACAATTATCCTTTAATTTTTGATGAAAAAAACTGAATGGATGTGCTCCAGACTGCAAAAGTAATTGATCTCCAACACAGAAATCAAAAGCCCACTGCAAATTGCACAAAATAGTTTTCGATGTAAGAAACTGGACTAAAAATATCCTGTGTAAACACGATGGCACCCAAACTGGACTAAAAATATCCTGTGTAAACACGATGGCACCCAAACTGGACTAAAAATATCCTGTGTAAACACGATGGCACCCAAACTTTGCCCTTCACATCCAGCACTTCACACACAAACCCACCCATGTACTATTGGCGTCGCAAACAGCTTGTCAGTCAGGCTGGACGTCCTGGCACCTGAATATCCTGCATAGGTACAGGCGCGACGGGACTCTTATGCCTGTGCAGGATATTCAGGTGCCAGGACGACCAGTTGGAACCTTTATGTCATCGATGACTTGGAGTAAGAGGAGGAGGGAAACAAATGGCCCGACTGTCGAGCCACTCGTGACGCCAATTATACAGCGGCGCACCAACAGCAGCCCGACAGACGTCACACACCCACCACCTCACCTGAGAGTCGCCACGTGACCAGTGACGTCACCGACACCGGGCAGTGACGTCACCTCTCCACCTGCGCGGGCAAGCATGCAGCGTGAACGCGCCCGCCGCGGCCGGGACACAGCGCCGCAAGCCGTGGTGACGTCACCACGGCTCACGTGACGTCACCAATGACAGCCGGGCTCGGGTCATGCACAAGACGTCAAGCGATGCGGTGTTCATGCCGGGGGATTAAGTCTCGACAATGCGCTCGGCAGCCGCTGACAAGTGACCAGGGCAAGGGGCGGATATAGGCAGAGGACGCCGAGAGACACTGGGGACATGCGTCCCCAGAGAAGGTGGCACCGGTCTGATCGGAAGGAGCGCCCCTTCAGAAGGCTCGAATGCACCTCTTCCACACTGAACGAATTGCTAGCCAAACAGCGGCCCTCACAGAGCCAAGGGCGCTCCTGCAGTATACTCGGGTGCTCCTCCGCCCCTACTCAGGGAATTTTCCGCCGAAGGTGTCCCACTCTAGGGATTTCCAAGTGGCACCCCTTCAGACGAGTGTCCACGTGACAACTCTTGGATCCGCCCCTGACCAGGGCCGTGCCCGCACCCGTTCCTGTCATACTGTCCGACTATTTCGACGCCATCAGGAGTTTTGACACCTTTTGACATCCAACTGGACCTCCCTACCAGCCGACGTAACCGCTAGGCTACGTGTGGGAAACCCCCACGCCCACGCACAGATGTGCCAGTTGGCACCAGGGGGTTTCCAGAACACAACTACCGAGCCTGGAGCTGGATTCGCTACATCAAAAGTCGACCCTGGCCATCATTAGCACAACAATGGTTGCGCTCAGCTTCAACCTCTACCGATTTCGGCATTATGCCATGAACTAGGCGATAAACACTCAGCAGCAAGGTAATAGATATAGATGCACGAAGCTGTGATATGTGCGTCATGTCAGCGAGTTAGTTACTTCAGCATGGGGTGAGGTAAAACGTATGTGTTGCCATAAGCGCAATCGATGCACCAGAAAGCTTCTATGACTTGGAGTGAGAGAAGGGAGGGAAACAAAGAGGTAGTGATGAAATGATAGATGGGAGGAGAGAAAAGGAAGGAGGCAGGCAGGCAAGCAGGCAGGGATGGAAGGGGAGGAAATATGGAAGGAGGGAGGAAATGAGGCATAAATGAAGAGAAAGAAGGAATACAGAACTGGCATCAGAATGGACACCGAAGGCCGACAAAATGAAGAGGGGGAGGGAGGGGGACCAAACATTCACCTAAAGGTATAACCTTTATAGTTGTGAAGATGCACCCTATAATACCATGGAGCACAGCCTACCGTTACTCTCATCCATCCTGACAGCCGAGCACTACAGGTCGACACCCCACATACTGCCAGGAAACAGGAAACTGGCTGCAGGAAGCAGGAAACAGGAAACAGGAACTCAGGATTACGTGAGTGCCCTTCAGGAAGCGTCTTGAACGGCTAACGAGGAAGCAAGTCACTTTGCCATCAGCCAGCAAACTCGGAAGGAGAAAATTAGACACAAATACTGAAGTGGTGAAGTTGCGCCTCTGGCTCCCCGCTGTGGGTCAGCCGGCGTGCGCCCGCCACCAGACGGCCGCCACCGGGACAGTGCCGAGAGAGAGAGAGAGAGAGAGCGCGGCGCCGCGCGGACGTCGCCGGGGCTACACTTACAGAGCGACACGGTTAGACAGCCAGAGTTAGGTCTTTCCTTCGGCGCGCAGCCACATCTCCCAGAGGGCACGAGCGCGTACCTTTGTCTTGAGCTCTTCGTGGCCGCCGGCGGCGGCGGTGGCGGCGGCGGCGGCGGCGACGGGCCGCGGCGCGTGCGACTCGGCCGCATGGCGCAACGTCCAGTTCAGCTGTTTCATGGCGCGCACGGTTGCCAGATCGCCGCCGCCCGCCGGACCGGCGTCACCCGCGCCACTGACGCCGCCCATCCGCACCGGCACGTCGCACCGACTCGACCTGACCGGGCGCGCGTCACCCAGCCAGCTGCCGGATCTGCCCGCAGGCGCGTCACCTGGCGAGCTGCCAGATCTGCCCGCAGGCGAGTCGCCGGGCGAGCTGCCAGATCTGCCCGCAGGCGAGTCTCCGGGCGAGTTGACGGAGCTGCCAGCACCACCGTTGGTCGGCGTCTCACACTGCACCGCACTGCCGTTCCTTTTCGCCGGCGCGTCGCCGAGCGCACCGCCCGACCTCGGCGACGCGTCTCGGCGGCCGGGCCAGCCGCCGACTCTCCTCGCCTCGGCGTCGGCCGGCGAGTCGGCGGCAGCTCTGGCCGGCGGTGCGCCGACCGTGCGCAGATCGCCCTGACTGGCGGCGCGCGCGGCCGTGTCCAGGCCGGCGCGCGGCCGGCCGCGAGCCCGCGCAGGGCTGGCGCACCGCACCGGCGCCGGGATGCTCGAGTGGCCGATGCTGCGCTCGGCCGGCGAGCCGCACAGGCTGGCGGCCGGCCAGCGGCGCGCGTCCGACGGCCGGCCGCCACGCTGGCCCGGCGCCGCCGCCGTCGCCGCCGACGCAGACGGCGACGCGGACTCCAGCCGACGCAGACGCGCGCGCGTGCCCTCCAGCTCGATCTGCCGCTCCTCCAGCTGCGGCACGGAGCACAGGTCACAGGTCTAACATGGCAGGGTCGTATAGTACGGTAGGGTCACAGGTCCAGTGCAGGTCGCACAGGTGATACGAGTGCTGAGTGCTGACATCAGCCAGAAATCGAAAGGCCGAAGCCGAATGCAATTATTGGTATTATACTGACTCCCTAGCCGCTCACGTCCATACAGGACACATCAGGCCACATGACACGTGACAACACACGACACATCAGGCCACGTCACACATGACGTCACATGCCAGTCCCACGTCACGTAGATATTGCTGGATTGACGTGACTGGGTTGTTCACAGTGCGCTTCATGCACGTTCACGGCTAATGGCGTCGCCCACACTGCTTCCCCGGTGGGCCGTGGGATTGCCACGTCACATCAACTATCAGGTGACGTCACAGTGGTCTTCTGACGAACCAAATTAACTGCACCACAAACACCACAAATAGATGATCTGTCCGCAATCGACCCGTAAATATTTCTACTTTAAGTTTGCATCAGCGAACCTCAATATACAAATGAGTGAAAAACAACTAGGTTGTTATATTCTAAAAAGAGAAACTGCCCGGCCGGGGCCCACTCAACACCCCCCCCCCCCAGAGATTCAAACCGAACGGTGGCGTCCGCCAGCGTCCGGGAACGTCCGGGAACCCAGCCAGAGTGCGCGAGCCCACGCCCAGCACGCACCCGCAGTCGGAGCTCGTCGTTCTCCCTCCTGAGGGCGCTCATCTTAGCCGAGGCGGGCGTCGTGACGACCTGACCTGGGTCACCGTCGGGGTCACGACCCGATGACGCCAGCTGACCTCTCAGCGCCTGTTCGGATCAAGTCGACAGTCACTCATAGTTCAGGTCGTTAACCACCCAGCATTCAGGAGGCAGGAATTAGGCTACCTAGTGGAATCACCGATGGGAGGCCCGTAATGGTGCCGATACCGGTAATGGTACAGATACCGCTAATGGTACCGATACCGGTAATGGTACCGATACCGACCGAATGGCATCTGCTTTAGTGTCAGAGTTGAGTGCAGATCAAACTGGCTCCCAGAGATGGTCAGACATACCACAAACTCGAGCCTTCCAAACAGTACCGGTATGCACATAGCTTCTGAGAAAATTCAATAAACCGCTGGTTGGTTAGCTACCTGGGATTAGGGGCGCATCGACTGCGTTGATCATATAGCGCCCAGAAACCGCAACAACAGACCGCATACATGGCCTGAGAAATGCCCATGGGCGAGGGTAAGACTACAAACACAACACATCAACCTCGAATGCAGTATGACGACCGAGACACATTGAATACAATCTGACCAGCGAGATGGACACTGCACTTGTAACAACGATCGGCACGGCAGGTGCTGCTCAGGATGCAAACGAAATTTGGTGAATGTATCCTTAACTCGATCAAATCGTCCACCTGGTTCACACCTTGAGGCGAATGGGAACAGACAACACTGAGACCGCAAGCCCGCTGCCACCAACTTAATGCCGCCCGTTGCGCACTGCCAAGTCGGTCCAATCGACTCGCTTCCCAACGGGAGGCGTCCGCATTTTCCGAGGTTCACGATTTACAATGCCAATAATCTTCAATTTGGAAGCGAACTTCCAGGTTCTGGAAACTAACTTCCAATTCGGAAGCTTTCAATTAGGAAATTATGAACCTTGGAAAACATGAACGCCTCCTATCTGGGACATTTTGAAAGTTCACTTCCAATTCTTGGAAGTTGGCTTCAAATTTGGAAAATACGAACGTGGGAAGGTGTGAACTTTAGAAGGTATGATACGTCGCTTTCCCAGCTCTACTCTGGCCGTGATATGGTCCTATGCACGCATGCAGTCACCACAGTGCTGCCCGCGCTGGTGACATCTAGTGAACGGAACGCAATATAACGCTACAATAATTGTCATTAGATGACGCTAGCGATAGATTTCCGGTAAAGCTGTGGACCGTTAGACACTCCGCTCTCTGAATAGGCTGTACCGGCATAGTGCACCATTGGGAGCACCAGGCGTGCGAGGGAGTGGGGAAAACTGCGCAGCTCCCCTGAGGAACACTATGAGGCCACTCGCTGGTGGCACAGAATCGGCCGCCACACCGATAATGTGAAGGGGGTAGGAGACCACCAGCGAGGCTCACCCTGGGAAGTTAGAGAGCTTTCTACTGCTGTAAGCACTTTTACCGCACAATATATCCCACTGAGCAGTGATTCCCACACATTGGACTTCTTCAATTATTCCTACCATCGAACAGCGCATGAAGTACAAACGGAGAAAAACAGCACACACAAGTGTGCTGTTTTTAATTTCCCCAATTTTTGTTTTGGTCTCCAGCACACAAAAGTACGTGTTCATTTAAATGCGATTAAAGAGAAACACGATTCATTGTTTACACTTTGGGTACAGTTAGGCATCAACAACAGCTGGAGAAATTACGCTGTCCAATGGGACAGCGTACAGGGTAAAATACGCTGTCCAATGGGATATATTGTTGGATGCAACAATACCTTAACAGCATAATAAGACTATTCTTCCTAGCAAGTGCATTGTGTAGATAGGTCACATCCAATGGAGGTGCGACATCACACCACTGAACGTTATTCAATTTTCGGTGTTCTGCCCTCCCCCGAATGCAAGAGATACTCGACGTCCTTAGATAATCCCTTCCGCCTTGCGAAAGGGTGACTGAAAAGGTCTATGGGACATGCATTCGGAAAGGCCATTGCGAGGATTTAATGGGGAACTTCTCAGCTAACTAAGTACTGCAGTGGTCCAGAGTTGACGATTTTCACATCTCACATTCGCTTCATTACACTTGTCGGCCGGCAGCCTCACCTGCGCCTCGACCAGCATGAGCAGCAGCTGGCGCTGGAGCCGCAGCGGGTCCGTCTCCTGCAGGACCTGGGCGACACGGTGGCGGTCGGGCGGTGATCGCGCCGCCGCCGCCTCCGTCTGCGTGCCGCACTCGGTCGACCCGCAGACGGTGGAGACAGCCGGCGGCCTGCCCGGCCCCGCCGCCGCCGCCGCCGCCGCCGCCGGCGACGGTACCGGCCGCGGCAGCAGCGAGCGCGGCTGCGGCGGCGGCTGCGGGGATCGCGCGCGCGGCGAGAGCGGGCTGTCGCGCGCGGCGCGCCGCCGCAGCGACAGCGGCTGCGGAATGCGCGACGGCGGGCGCAGGTCGGGCGTGGAGCGCGCCAGCGCGGTGGCCACCGCCGTCGTCGCCGGCGTCGTCTGTGGCCGTCGGCTGCGCACGAAGTGTCGGTGCATGTCGTGGATGCGCGCGTCCACCTCGCAGCGCGAGCTGGACGCCAGGCGCAGCTCGCGGCGCAGCTCCTCGTTGGCCGACGACACCATCTGCAGGCGCGTCTGCAGGCTGGCCGCCTGGCTCTGCGACCGCACTGCCACCTGTCGGCACGGTCTGGAATCAGTCACCGCTAGGGCGGCCGGCGCCCGCTCGACTCGACTGGAAGCACACGCTTTCACGTCGTTACATGGCTCCTGGATACAGGAGCGTCACGCTCAATTTCGTTCGGGGCGAGTCGTCCGTGGGGGCGGCCGCAGTACCTGCCCACCTCAACAAACTCAAGGGGCCTCTCTACATTATTGGAGCCTCGTGTCGTGAATAATGCTATCCCTGGCCTGGGGCCTCCAGAAAGCGTGATGGCCTGTCTCATTTCGGGGAGTGTTCTGATGTCGTCAGCCCTAGTTGCCTCTGGACATCACATCCGCCGTACCGTGGCGTGATGGTGTGGGGCATACTGGTGACCTTTGGGGGTCTCCTGTCAACACTAATGCGCCCCATGGCCCGAGCCCTCGGACAGTATCCTGCAGTACCCATGGACCTTCCCTGAGCTTCATGGTGACCTCAGGGTGAGCCTCAGGTGACCTCAGGGGCCTCCAGTCAATGCCGATACGTTTACCGCCTTCTGACCAGATCCTGAGGCGACAAGACAACAAGACGGCGGCCTTCTTCTCACGCTTCAGACTTCAAAATTTCTCAAGGAGGGACGTTGTTCGTCCCTGCTTGACGGGATGAGGAGGCAGCTGCATGCTCTACCCTCCGCCCCATCTCCAGCGGTGTCGACCACGCGTCATACGCCAACAATTCTAGCAAGTTAGGTGACTATTTGGGCTTCAGGGCGAATCGACGTCATTGGTCGCGTAGCACCAATTTGTTCTAGTAAGATAACGAAATGACGCAACGGGCAACGCAGATAATTACATCCGGTTCGGTTCGATGGTTGCGCCATCAACTTTCACCCGCTCTCGTTCCCCCGATTGTCGCCGAACGCATATGCCCTTCCGAGCCGCGTCCCTACCTTCAACCCCCGCCCCCCCCGCCCACGTCTGGTTGTCCTCGGTCGTGGTCGTCGTCGTCAGCAACCAATGCCGCACACCGAGTCTCGCCGGCAAGACGCGCACGAGCTGTTGCAAGTCCATCGGATACGGCAACGTGTGGATTAGACGAAGCTGCAGAGCTTCAGCTGCAGTGTTCCCCAGGCTCGGACAAAGCTCATGGTGTTCTCTCACCCCCCCCCCCACATTCCCCACGGTGGCCGGGGAGCCGTGAAGCTCCACTGGTTCCAATACAGAATAAAAATCTTGGGATATTTTACGACGCATTAGGTCAAAGAGCGTCGCCAACCTCTCACGCCGATTGTTCGAGGGTGGACTCGGTAAATGCCGTCAGCTGTGAGATTCGAACCCACAATCTTGCGATCACGAGTACGACTCTCTACCAACTGAGCTACTGCGACCCCGCCGTTCAAATACAGTAATTGAGAGAGCGGGCAAAACACAATCCACGGGGCGCCGGGCCGGTCAACAGTTGGACGGCTCGACCTCCTCTGGCCTGGAGATTGACGCCCAACTTTCACGTCTTATCACAGGCAATCCACCGTGAACAGCACGCCAACAGCACAATTACACGCACACCCGTACTGACAGCCATACACACCCCACTCCCACTCACTCACCCACACATACTCACAGCCATACCCACCTCACCCACACCCTTACTGACAGCCATACACAGCCCACCCCCACTCACTCACCCACACCACAAACACAGCCAACCCACCCACCCCACCACACAGCCACACACCCCCCCACACCCACCCCACCACCACCCACCACAGCCACCACCACCACCACCACAGCCAACCCACCACCACCCACCAACCAACCCACCACCACCCACCACCACCCAACCCACCACCACCCACCACCCGAGCCAACCCACCACCACTCACCCACACAACTCACAGCCAACCCACCCACCCCACCCGTACTACACCATGCCCACCACACCCACTCACAGCCATACCCACCACCACCCACTCACAGCCATACCCACCACCACCCACTCACAGCCATACCCACCACCACCAGCACTCAGAGCCATACCCACCACCACCCACTCACTCCGAGCCATACCCACCACCACCCACTCATAGCCATACCAACCCACCACCAGCACTCAGAGCCATACCCACCCTCACTCACTCACCCACCCCACCCCCACTCATACACCCACCCATACTCACAGCCATACCCACCCCTGCTCACGCACACTGTGCCCATGATCAATGCACAATACCAGGCAGGTGAGGAATAAGGCTAGGCACACACTGGTGTCACGGCCGACGGTTGGCTAGCCGGCCACCAGGTCAGCACGTGCCGACTAGCCTCAGCAGCGGCCCACGTCCAGAGGTCCACGTCACGTCACGTCAGCACGTGCCGACCAGCCTCAGCAGCGGCCCACGTCACGTCACGTCAACACGTGCCGACCAGCCTCAGCAGCGGCCCACATTTACGTCACGCCACGTCAGCACGTGGCGACCAGCCCCAGAAGCGGCCCACACTCACGTCACGTCACGTCAACACGTGCCGACCAGCCTCAGCAGCGCCCAAAGGCACACATTCACACGCAGCCACCATGCAAAAACACGCCGCAAAAAGCCCATTAAAGACGCGAGGCTCCGGGGCGACGTAGTCGAACAAGACTGCCGTGAAGGTCTGACGGCACTGACACACCACTACAACCGTCAGTGTTGTCGGGACGGCGCAGACACACCACTACAACCGTCAGTGTTGTCGGGACGGTGCAGACACACCACTACAACTGTCAGTGTTTCGGACACACCCACCACTACAACCTCAGTGTTGTCGGGACGGCGCAGACACACCACTACAACCGTCAGTGTTGTCGGGACGGCGCAGACACACCACTACAACCGTCAGTGTTGTCGGGACGGCGCAGACACACCACTACAACCGTCAGTGTTGTCGGGACGGTGCAGACACACCACTACAGCTGTCAGTGTTGTCGGGACGGCGCAGACACACCACTACAACCGTCAGTGTTGTCGGGACGGCGCAGACACACCACTACAACCGTCAGTGTTGTCGGGACGGCGCAGACACACCACTACAACCGTCAGTGTTGTCGGGACGGCGCAGACACACCACTACAACCGTCAGTGTTGTCGGGACGGCGCAGACACACCACTACAGCTGTCAGTGTTGTCGGGACGGCACAGACACACCACTACAACCGTCAGTGTTGTCGGGACGGCGCAGACACACCACTACAACCGTCAGTGTTGTCGGGACGGCGCAGACACACCACTACAACCGTCAGTGTTGTCGGGACGGCGCAGACACACCACTACAACCGTCAGTGTTGTCGGGACGGCGCAGACACACCACTACAACCGTCAGTGTTGTCGGGACGGCGCAGACACACCACTACAACCGTCAGTGTTGTCGGGACGGCGCAGACACACCACTACAACCGTCAGTGTTGTCGGGACGGCGCAGACACACCACTACAACCGTCAGTGTTGTCGGGACGGCGCAGACACACCACTACAACCGTCAGTGTTGTCGGGACGGCGCAGACACACCACTACAACCGTCAGTGTTGTCGGGACGGCGCAGACACACCACTACAACCGTCAGTGTTGTCGGGACGGCGCAGACACACCACTACAACCGTCAGTGTTGTCGGGACGGTGCAGACACACCACTACAACCGTCAGTGTTGTCGGGACGGCGCAGACACACCACTACAACCGTCAGTGTTGTCGGGACGGCGCAGACACACCACTACAACCGTCAGTGTTGTCGGGACGGCGCAGACACACCACTACAGCTGTCAGTGTTGTCGGGACGGTGCAGACACACCACTACAACCGTCAGTGTTGTCGGGACGGCGCAGACACACCACTACAACCGTCAGTGTTGTCGGGACGGCGCAGACACACCACTACAACCGTCAGTGTTGTCGGGACGGCGCAGACACACCACTACAACCGTCAGTGTTGTCGGGACGGCGCAGACACACCACTACAACCGTCAGTGTTGTCGGGACGGCGCAGACACACCACTACAACCGTCAGTGTTGTCGGGACGGCGCAGACACACCACTACAACCGTCAGTGTTGTCGGGACGGCGCAGACACACCACTACAACCGTCAGTGTTGTCGGGACGGCGCAGACACACCACTACAACCGTCAGTGTTGTCGGGACGGCGCAGACACACCACTACAACCGTCAGTGTTGTCGGGACGGCGCAGACACACCACTACAGCCGTCAGTGTTGTCGGGACGGCGCAGACACACCACTACAACCGTCAGTGTTGTCGGGACGGCGCAGACACACCACTACAACCGTCAGTGTTGTCGGGACGGCGCAGACACACCACTACAACCGTCAGTGTTGTCGGGACGGCGCAGACACACCACTACAACCGTCAGTGTTGTCGGGACGGCGCAGACACACCACTACAACCGTCAGTATTGTCGGGACGGCGCAGACACACCACTACAGCTGTCAGTGTTGTCGGGACGGCGCAGACACACCACATTTTTTATGTTTTTGTAATTTGCGGAATCGTTTTAAACATAATGAATAACACCCCACTTCCCCAAAAACAAACCAAAAAACACACAAACACAAAAACAACAAAAAAAAAAACAAAAAAAACAAAAAAAAAAAAAATTGTTCAAACAAAAAAAAATTTTATTTTTTTTGGCCGGGGGGCCACAAAACCTTTCCGGGCTACGGGGCCCCCCCCCCCCCCAAGGTAGAACAAAGGCAAACAAGCACAGCATATACAATCACATGAATCGCATCAAAATCGCATGGACATACATCCTTCAACAGCGTTAATATATCTGCGGGATTAACTGCGCTAAACTTCTTCCGAACGTAAGCCAAACACGGTGGGTCAAAGAGGGCCGCTGTATTTAGTCGGGGCCTCGACATCAAGTCTTCTCTAGCACCCAGCGCAATTGCTCCATCCCCAAACGGTCAAAATCCGACTTGTGACTGCGCCCCTGCTGCGCACCAGCAGCGGTGATGTGCCCACACCACCAGCAGCGGTGACGTCCCACACCACCAGCAGCGTTAACGTAACGCACACACCACCAGCAGCGGTGACGTCCCACACCATCATCCACCACCAGCAGCGGTGACGTCCCACACCACCAGCAGCGGCAACGTCCGACGTCCCACACCACCAGCAGCGGTAACGCCCCACACCACCAACAGCGGTGACGTACCAGCAGCGGTAACGCCCCACACCACCAGCAGCGGTAACGTCCCACACCACCAGCAGCGGTAACGCCCCACACCATCATCAGCGGTAACGTCACACACCACCAGCAGCGGTAACGCGCCCACACCATCATCAGCGGTAACGTCACACACCACCAGCAGCGGTAACGCGCCCACACCATCATCAGCGGTAACGCCACACACCACCAGCAGCGGTGACGTCCCACACCACCATCAGCGGTAACGTCACACACCACCAGCAGCGGTGACGTCCCATCATCAGCGGTACACACCACCAGCAGCGGTAACGCCCCACACCATCATTAGCGGTAACGTCACACCACCAGCAGCGGTAACGCCCACACCATCATCAGCGGTAACGTCACACCACCAGCAGCGGTGCGTCCACCACCAGCAGCGGTAACGCCCCACACCATCACAGCGGTAACGTCACACACCACCAGCAGCGGTAACGTCCCCCATCAGCGGTAACGTCACACCACCAGCAGCGGTAACGCCCACACCATCATCAGCGGTAACGTCACACACCACCAGCAGCGGTAACGTCCCACACCATCATCAGCGGTAACGTCACACACCACCAGCAGCGGTGACGTCCCACACCACCAGCAGCGGTAACGTGCCCACACCATCATCAGCGGTAACGTCACACCCACCAGCAGCGGTGACGTCCCACCCATCAGCGGTAACGTCACACACCACCAGCAGCGGTAACGCGCCCACACCATCACGGTAACGTCACACACCACCAGCAGCGGTAACGCGCCCACATCATCAGCGGTAACGTCACACACCACCAGCAGCGGTAACGCGCCCACACCATCATCAGCGGTAACGCACACCACCAGCAGCGGTAACGCGCCCACACCATCATCAGCGGTAACGTCACACACCACCAGCAGCGGTAACGCGCCGACACCATCATCAGCGGTAACGTCACACACCACCAGCAGCGGTGACGTCCCCCATCATCAGCGGTAACGTCACACACCACCAGCAGCGGTGACGTCCCACACCATCATCAGCGGTAACGTCCCACACCACCAGCAGCGGTAACGCGCCGACACCATCATCAGCGGTAACGTCACACACCACCAGCAGCGGTAACGCGCCACACCATCATCAGCGGTAACGTCCACACCACCAGCAGCGGTGACGTCCCACACCATCATCAGCGGTAACGTCCCACACCACCAGCAGCGGTAACGCGCCGACACCATCATCAGCGGTAACGTCACACCACCAGCAGCGGTAACGCGCCACACCATCATCAGCGGTAACGTCACACACCACCAGCAGCGGTGACGCCCACACCACCAGCAGCGGTAACGCCCCACACCATCATCAGCGGTAACGTCACACACCACCACAGCGGTAACGTCCCACACCATCATCAGCGGTAACGTCACACACCACCAGCAGCGGTAACGCCCCACACCACCATCAGCGGTAACGTCACACACCACCAGCAGCGGTAACGTGCCCACACCACCAGCAGCGGTAACGTCACACACCACCAGCAGCGGTGACGTCCCACACCACCAGCAGCGGTAACGTCCCACACCACCAGCAGCGGTAACGTCCCACACCACCAGCAGCAGCGACGTCCCACACCACCAGCAGCGGTAACGTCACACACCACCAGCAGCGGTGACGTCCCACACCACCAGCAGCGGTAACGTCACACACCACCAGCAGCGGTAACGTCCCACACCACCAGCAGCGGTAACGTCCCACACCACCAGCAGCGGTAACGTCCCACACCACCAGCAGCGGTAACGTCCCACACCACCAGCAGCGGTGACGTCCCACACCACCAGCAGCGGTAACGTCCCACACGCCACACCACCAGCAGCGGTGACGTCCCACACCACCAGCAGCGGTGACGTCCCACACCACCAGCAGCGGTAACGTCACACACCACCAGCAGCGGTGACGTCCCACACCACCAGCAGCGGTAACGTCCCACACCACCAGCAGCGGTAACGTCACACACCACCAGCAGCGGTAACGTCCCACACCACCAGCAGCGGAAACGTCAGACACCACCAGCAGCAGCGACGTCACACACCACCAGCAGCGGCCGGCCAGCGGCGTGCCAGCACGACGCTGGCCGCTGGCTGCGGTGGGTGCCGCTGGTTTTCCTCCGGCCTGCTGGCGGTCGCACACGAGAACAATGGTGGCGGCCGGAGCCGGAGCGGAGAGGAGCCCGGAGCGGAGCAACACTCCCGCGTGACGGAAACTGGTGCGCCGACCTTGGGGGGAGCCGCCCCCACACATGGCGACAACATGGCGGTCACACGCAGCCAGGGGATACACGGACCGACGGACCGACGAACCGACCGACAGACAGACAGACAGACAGACAGACAGACAGACAGACAGACAGACAGACAGACAGACAGACAGACAGACAGACAGACAGACAGACAGACAGACAGACAGACAGACAGACAGACATACCGCCCACACCTCTCCTATGTCATCCAATCTCTCACACGTCGTCCACACACCTCTTACACGTCACCCACACATCTCACATGTCGTGTGTGCTGCACACACCTCTCCTATGTCGCACATATCTCCGACATATCGTCCACATCTCTCAAGTGTCTCTATGCGTGCAGAGCATTAGTGTAACTCAGGCTGGCTTCAGCGAAATCCCGATCCCTTATCAGCGTTTCTTACGTCCTTTCTTCATTATTTAGGTACTCATTTCCTCATTCAGGCACTCACTTCGGTATTTACGTACTTATTTAATTACATACCAACCTCCTGATTTACGTAATTACTTCCTCATTTACGCACTCAGTTCCTGGTATACGCATTTACTTACCTACTTACTGCCTTACCTACGTACGTACTTATATACTTCCTGATGACTAGTTTGCTCCGGCGTGGACAAAACGTCGGCACCTCACAAGTTTTACACCAGCCACCCATCTCGGCCTAGTCTCTACACTCTCGGCAATCACGTCTTGTCGCTTGAGCTTGAGCTTCAGCGACTTCTGCTTCTTCTGCACAACCCCGCGCCCGCTGCTGAATGCGTGCCGAACCGGGGACATACATTTGATCCAAAAATCCGCTGCTACTGCACATCATTCGACTAACAAAAATATATCCTCCGGGATTAAACACCACCAATTAGCTGGCGGAGACTCAGTCTGTGGTTCAGCTGTATCTAAGCGATGCCAGTGAGACGCGATGGCTGGGTAATGTTGCGTCAGAGGTGCTGAACTATAATGGCTGACTGATTACTGGAGCCGCCGGTAAGATGGCCTATGGGCCAGCTCCTCAGGGAATTGAACGCGGGCGACATTATTCAAGTCCAGTGATCTGTGGTAGAACCGCGTCGTTGACCTACCAAAGACCTCACGACTCCTGTCGGTCACATCCACACGTCACCAGCTGTCACCAGCAGGCGGCGGGCGGTACACCACACGTCACCAGCTGTCACCAGCAGGCGGCGGGCGGTACACCACACGTGACCAGCTGTCACCAGCAGGCGGCGGGCGGTACACCACACGACACCACAACTCACCAGCTGTCACTAGCAGGTGGTACACTCAATGTCGCCAGCTGTCACCAGCAGGCGACAGGCACCACACCACACGTCACCACACGTCACCAGCAGGCGGCACCACCGCCGCCGGCGGACGGCCACAGCCGACTGCCGCTCACGGCCGACGGACCGTGACGTCACCGCACACAGGATGTGACGTCACCACCACAGACAGGCACGCCGTGGCGTCACCGACCAGGACGTGGCCTCGCCACAGTCAGACACAGACAGACGGAAAGTGACGTCACCGAACAGGACGTCACCGTGCGGAAAGTGACGTCACTGTGCGGAACGATGTGTCGCCGCGAACGGCGCGGCGAGTCCAACATGTGGAATGACGTCATCGTGGGACACGCGCGCACACACACACACAAATGACACATTCTTATCTGCAGACTTTCTTGTGAGCACAAAATCAGACTGGCTCAGCCCGGTCCATGTTGGATGTTGCCACATCCGTCATCACACCGCCAGCCGACAGCCACCGTTCCGGCCACGGTCGCCGAGCGGCCCGAATGTGGAGACAATCTCGCACGACTTTTTCTCCTGACGGCGGGACTCGTGTCGGCCGCGACAGAGTCGCCAGCGGCACGTGATAGAGTCGCCAGCGACACGTGATAGAGTCGCCAGCGACACGTGACAGGGTCGCTAGCGGCACGTGATAGTGTCGCCAACGGCACGTGATAGTGTCGCCAACGGCACGTGATGGAGTCGCCAGCGACACGTGACAGGGTCGCCAGCGGCACGCGCAGAGTCGCCAGCGCCCCGCCACAAGTCGGCCACGCCTACCGCTTGGAACACGGCTCCGTCTGGAATATTTTTAATCCAGAACAGCACCCCATCCGGGAAAGTACACGCTCCTTTTTTCGGCAAGACGAAATGAATTATTTGAAAGCGACCGAAAACCCTGAATTAACTGAAAACGATTCCTTACTATTTGATGAACATTCCTGCTGAAGCTTACCGAAAAGCACAAGCAAATTCTTCATCTCAGAACTACAAAACAAACTATCTTGTATGATACAAAATGTCGAAAATTTTCCTATCCAAGCCAAGTACTCCAAAACACACAACTCCAGTCGTGATACCTAACTGCAGCTGTGGTCCCTAACAGCAGCCGCAAACCATAACTGCAACCGTGATCCTTAACTGCAACAGTGATTCATAACAGCAGTCGAGATCCATAGCTCCAGCCGTGATCCCTAACAGCAGTCTGGATCCACAACAGCAGTCGTGATCCCCAGCCCCAGCCGTCATGCAGCCGTCGCTCACCAGCTCCATGGCGAGCAGGCGCTCCATCAGCAGGTCGCGCTCCTGCAGCAGCCGCTCCACCTCAGTCAGCGCCGAGATGTACTGGTCACGGGGACGCAGCACCGGCAGACTCAGCGGACAGTGGTCGTCGCTGCCGCGCCGCCGCCGCCGACGGGCGACCTGGCGGCGACACGAGGTGGTCATCACAGCAGCAGGGGTGGTCATCACAGCAGCAGGGGTGGTCATCACAGCAGCAGGGGTGGTCATCACAGCGGCAGGAGGTGGTCATCACAGCAGCAGGGGTGGTCATCACAGCAGTCATCACAGCGACAGGGGTGGTCATCACAGCGGCAGGGGGTGGTCATCACAGCGCAGGAGGTGGTCATCACAGCGAGGGTGGTCACACAGCAGAGGGTGGTCATCACAGCAGCAGGGGTGGTCATCACAGCAGCAGGGGTGGTCATCACAGCGGCAGGAGGTGGTCATCACAGCGGCAGGAGGTGGTCATCACAGCAGCAGGGGTGGTCATCACAGCGGCAGGAGGTGGTCATCACAGCAGCAGGGGTGGTCATCACTGCGGCAGGGGTGGTCATCACAGCGGCAGGGGTGGTCATCACAGCGGCAGGGGTGGTCATCACAGCAGCAGGGGTGGTCATCACAGCGGCAGGGGTGGTCATCACAGCGGCAGGGGTGGTCATCACAGCAGCAGGGGTGGTCATCACAGTGGCAGGGGTGGTCATCACAGCAGCAGGGGTGGTCATCACAGCAGCAGGGGTGGTCATCACAGCGGCAGGGGTGGTCATCACAGCGGCAGGGGTGGTCATCACAGCGGCAGGGGTGGTCATCACAGCAGCAGGGGTGGTCATCACAGCAGCAGGGGTGGTCATCACAGCGGCAGGGGTGGTCATCACAGCGGCAGGGGTGGTCATCACAGCAGCAGGGGTGGTCATCACAGCGGCAGGGGTGGTCATCACAGCAGCAGGGGTGGTCATCACAGCGGCAGGGGTGGTCATCACAGCGGCAGGGGTGGTCATCACAGCGGCAGGGTGGTCATCACAGCGGAGTGGTCATCACAGCGGCAGGGGTGGTCATCACAGCGGCAGGGGTGGTCATCACAGCGGCAGGGGTGGTCATCACAGCAGCAGGGGTGGTCATCACAGCAGCAGGGGTGGTCATCACAGCGGCAGGGGTGGTCATCACAGCGGCAGGGGTGGTCATCACAGCGGCAGGGGTGGTCATCACAGCGGCAGGGGTGGTCATCACAGCGGCAGGGGTGGTCATCACAGCAGCAGGGGTGGTCATCACAGCGGCAGGGGTGGTCATCACAGCGGCAGGGGTGGTCATCACAGCGGGCACCGGGAGGGGTGGTCATCACAGCGGCAGGGGTGGTCATCACAGCGGCAGGGGTGGTCATCACAGCGGCAGGGGTGGTCATCACAGCGGCAGGGGTGGTCATCACAGCGGCAGGGGTGGTCATCACAGCGGCAGGGGTGGTCATCACAGCGGCAGGAGGTGGTCATCACAGCGGCAGGGGTGGTCATCACAGCGGCAGGGGTGGTCATCACAGCGGCAGGGGTGGTCATCACAGCGGCAGGATGTGGTCATCACAGCGGCAGGGGTGGTCATCACAGCGGCAGGGGTGGTCATCACAGCAGCAGGGGTGGTCATCACAGCGGCAGGGTGGTCATCACAGCAGCAGGGGTGGTCATCACAGCGGCAGGGTGGTCATCACAGCGGCAGGGGTGGTCATCACAGCAGGCAGGTGGTCATCACGCGGCAGGGGTGGTCATCACAGCGGCAGGGGTGGTCATCACAGCGGCAGGCTCCCGCAGGTGGTCATCACAGCGGCAGGGGTGGTCATCACAGCGGCAGGGGTGGTCATCACAGCGGCAGGGGTGGTCATCACAGCGGCAGGGGTGGTCATCACAGCGGCAGGGGTGGTCATCACAGCGGCAGGGGTGGTCATCACAGCGGCAGGGGTGGTCATCACAGCGGCAGGGTGGTCATCACAGCGGCAGGGGTGGTCATCACAGCGGCAGGGGTGGTCATCACAGCGGCAGGGGTGGTCATCACAGCGGCAGGGGTGGTCATCACAGCGGCAGGATGTGGTCATCACAGCAGCAGGGGTGGTCATCACAGCAGCAGGGGTGGTCATCACAGCGGCAGGGGTGGTCATCACAGCGGCAGGGGTGGTCATCACAGCAGCAGGGGTGGTCATCACAGCGGCAGGGGTGGTCATCACAGCAGCAGGGGTGGTCATCACAGCAGCAGGGGTGGTCATCACAGCGGCAGGAGTGGTGATCACAGCAGCAGGGGTGGTCATCACAGCGGCAGGGTGGCATCACGCGGCAGGGTGGCATCACAGCGGCAGGATGTGGTCATCACAGCGGCAGGGGTGGTCATCACAGCGGCAGGGGTGGTCATCACAGCGACAGGGGTGGTCATCACAGCGGCAGGGGTGGTCATCACAGCGGCAGGGGTGGTCATCACAGTGGCAGAGGTGGCCATCACAGCGGCAGGGGTGGTCATCACAGCGGCAGGGGTGGTCATCACAGCGGCAGGGGTGGTCATCACAGCAGTAGGGGTGGTCATCACAGCGGCAGGGGTGGTCATCACAGCGGCAGGAGGTGGCCATCACAGCGCGCAGACAGACAGACAGACCTACAGACGTACAGACGTACAGACATACATAATTACATACACACATACATACATACACATCTTAATCATATACACACAGGCCGACAGACGGCGGGAGCGCCACATTTCATACGAATATTTGGTGTCTATCCACTCCCTGACGTCCCGCCACACCCCCAGTGACGTCAGCCAGCCTGCCCGTCCCGGCCCCCGTGACATCAGGAAATCCATCCACAATCTAACCCCCAGTGACGTCAGCCAGCCTGCCCCACCACACTCCAACCCCCCGTGACATCAGGAAATCCATCCACAATCTAACCCCAGTGACGTCAGTCAGCCCGCCCCCGCCACACTCCAATGCTCCAGTGACGTCAGCCAGCCTGCCCCGCCACACTCCAATGCTCCAGTGACGTCAGTCAGCCCGCCCCCGCCACACTGCATGCATGCTGGTGCGCCGACATTACCCACCAGCACTGGCAGCCCACCAGCTGAGCGGCTGGACGCTCTTTAATATACTCTGGACTGGACGCCATGCCAGACAACGCGAGGCAACCAATCGGAAATCCTGCCGCCACCAAATCAGAGGTGCCAATCGCCGCCACCATATTAGAGGTGCCAATCGCCGCCGAGGCGGAGCCCAACGCTGGAGACACCGCGGAGGTAAAACTATGACCCGGTGGTTTTTCTGTTGGGGCTCCACTAATTACATCAGCTGCCACTGCGTGCTAATTGCCGGTATGTCGCGACTGTCTGCGGCCGGCGCCAGACTTGGTTCCGTTCGTGGCCGGTATGGATTCGATTCTCAGCCACAGTGGATATTTTGCCACGACTGGAAACGAACTGGCAATTGCATTTCGTTTGAGCCAGCTGTGATACATAACTGCGAAACATGCCTGTATAGCTTAGCTCTAGTGCCACTGAAATAACGATGGCACATAAAACAGCTCACTGCAGTTCTACCAGGTAGCAAAATTTGCTGCGAACTGGGCATCCCGGTCTTGTCTGGAGATAAATAGGCTATTATTGTGCTTTGAGGTATTCACAAGTCAAGCTCTAAACACACTTTACCTTTATGCCACACAGAAGTTAGCAGTATGACGTGAACAGCACGTGGCCGGCTGTGACCTCGGTGACACGGAGACGGACCGCCATACCCGCCAGGACCGGAACATATACACCCCCAGGTCGCCAACAGAAGTTAGCAGTATGACGTGAACAGCACGTGGCCGGCTGTGACCTCGGTGACACGGAGACGGACCGCCATACCCGCCAGGACCGGAACATACACACCCCCAGGTCGCCAACAGAAGTTGGCAGTATGACGTGAACAGCACGTGGCCGGCTGTGACCTCGGTGACACGGAGACGGACCGCCATACCCGCCAGGACCGGAACATATACACCCCCAGGTCGCCAACAGAAGTTAGCAGTATGACGTGAACAGCACGTGGCCGGCTGTGACCTCGGTGACACGGAGACGGACCGCCATACCCGCCAGGACCGGGACATACACACCACCAGGTACCCAACAGAAGTTAGCAGTATGACGTGAACAGCACGTGGCCGGCTGTGACCGCGGTGACACGGAGACGGACCGCCATACCCGCCAGGACCGGAACATACACACCACCAGGTACCCAACAGAAGTTAGCAGTATGACGTGAACAGCACGTGGCCGGCTGTGACCTCGGTGACACGGACCGCCATACCCGCCAGCACCGGAGCATACACACCACCAGGTCGCCAACAGAGATGGACAGGCGCCGCTCTTGTTCCAGAGGTCCTGCCCTGCATAATGAGCTGCCACACGAACTGCCATACGAACTGAGGAAAGCCAGTTCCGACGCTTGGTTGCCGTCTAAGGCGGGATTTGTACACGAGGCCGGTCAGATTGATCTGATCTACTTCCTGACTTTTTATCACACTCTCTGATCTCATATCATACTTGCTGACATATCATCATACTTGCTGACTTCTTATCATACATACCGTACCTGCTGACTCTTTCTGTGCCGATGGTATGGGAAATTGCCACATGTTTTATGTGTACCTGTGACAGCCCTTTTCCCGTGACACATGTTTTAAAACTCGACAATAGGCTGTAATAGCCACGGGAGTATTTTGTATGGTCCGAATATACGTCTTTGCGTCTCAGACCCGGAGGCGGAGCGCCTCAGATCCGGAGACGCAGCGCCTCAGACGTGGAGACGGAGCCGGAGCGCCTCAGACCCGGAGACGGTGCTCCTCAGACTCATAGACGGTGCTCCTCAGTCCCGGTGACGCAGCGCCTCAGACCCGGAGACGCAGCGCCTCAGACCCGGAGACGGCCCAGACGACAGCCTCAGCCGGCTGCCCCAGACCCGGAGACGCAGCGCCTCAGTCCCGGAGACGCAGCGCCTCAGACCCGGAGACGGAGCGCCTCAGACCCGGAGACGCAGCGTCTCAGACCCGGAGACGCAGCGCCTCAGATCCGGAGACGGCACAGTCGGACCGCCGTTCGGCACCAGCGCGTCAGCCGGCCGCTGTCCGTTCCCAGTGGCCCGGTGGTCGGCCGTCGGCCGTCGCACCGGCCGCTCCGCCGGTCCGGCTCACACGCGGCCGACAGCTGGACAGCGATCACGCCCAGCCGGCCACCGCACTCTAGCCCACAGCCGGCCACCACACACTAGCCCGCAGCCGGCCACCACACCCTAGCCCGCAGCCCACAGCCGGCCACCACACACTAGCCCGCAGCCGGCCACCACACTCTAGCCCACAGCCGGCCACCACACTCTAGCCCGCAGCCGGCCACCACACACTAGCCCGCAGCCGGCCACCACCCTCCAGCCCACAGCCGGCCACCACACTCTAGCCCACAGCCGGCCACCACACTCTAGCCCACAGCCCACAGCCGGCCACCACACTCTAGCCCACAGCCCGCAGCCGGCCACCACACTCTAGCCCACAGCCGCAGCCCACAGCCAGCCACCACACTCTAGCCCACAGCCGGCCACCACACTCTAGCCCGCAGCCGGCCACCACACTCTAGCCCGCAGCCGCCACCCACAGCCAGCCACCACACTCTAGCCCGCAGCCCACAGCCAGCCACCACACTAGCCCGCAGCCGGCCACCACCACAGCCCGCAGCCGGCCACCACACTCTAGCCCCAGCCGGCCACCACACTCTACCCAGCCCACAGCCGGCCACCACACTCCAGCCGGCCACCACACTCTAAGCCCACAGCCGCCACCACACTCTAGCCCACAGCCGGCCACCACACTCTAGCCCGCAGCCGGCCACCACACTCTAGCCCACAACAGCCGGCCACCACACCAATCTAGCCCACAGCCCACAGCCGGCCACCACACTCTAGCCCCAGCCGGCCACCACACTCTAGCCCGCAGCCGGCCACCACACTCTAGCCCACAGCCGGCCACCACACTCTAGCCCGCAGCCGGCCACCACACTCTAGCCCACAGCCGGCCACCACACTCTAGCCCGCAGCCCACAGCCGGCCACCACACTCTAGCCCGCAGCCGGCCACCACACTCTAGCCCACAGCCGGCCACCACACTCTAGCCCACAGCCGGCCACCACACTCTAGCCCACAGCCAGCCACCACACTCTAGCCCGCAGCCGGCCACCACACTCTAGCCCGCAGCCGGCCACCACACTCTAGCCCACAGCCAGCCACCACACTCTAGCCCACAGCCGGCCACCACACTCTAGCCCACAGCCAGCCACCACACAGCCGGCCACCACACTCTAGCCCACAGCCAGCCACCACACTCTATCCCACAGCCGGCCACCACACTCTAGCCCGCAGCCGGCCACCACACTCTAGCCCGCACCGGCCACCACACTCTAGCCCACAGCCGGCCACCACACTCTAGCCCACAGCCGGCCACCACACTCTAGCCCACAGCCAGCCACCACACTCTAGCCCACAGCCGGCCACCACACTCTAGCCCGCAGCCGGCCACCACACTCTAGCCCGCAGCCGGCCACCACACTCTAGCCCACAGCCGGCCACCACACTCTAGCCCACAGCCGGCCACCACACTCTAGCCCACAGCCGGCCACCACACTCTAGCCCACAGCCCGCCACCACACTCTAGCCCACAGCCCACCACCTTAGCCAGCCACCACACTCTAGCCCGCAGCCGGCCACCACACTCTAGCCCACAGCCGGCCACCACACTCTAGCCCACAGCCGGCCACCACACTCTAGCCCACAGCCGGCCACCACACTCTAGCCCACAGCCGGCCACCACACTCTAGCCCACAGCCGGCCACCACACTCTAGCCCACAGCCGGCCACCACACTCTAGCCCGCAGCCGGCCACCACACTCTAGCCCACAGCCGGCCACCACACTCTAGCCCACAGCCAGCACCACACTCTAGCCCAACCGGCCACCACAAGCCCACAGCCGGCCACCACACCTCTAGCCCACAGCCGGCCACCACACTCTAGCCCACAGCCAGCCACCACACTCTAGCCCACAGCCCAAGCCAGCCACCACACCCGGCCACTAGCCCACAGCCAGCCACCACACTCTAGCCCACAGCCGGCCACCACACTCTAGCCCACAGCCCAACCACACTCTAGCCCACAGCCAGCCACCACACTCTAGCCCACAGCCGGCCACCACACTCTAGCCCACAGCCGGCCACCACACTCTAGCCCACAGCCGGCCACCACACCTAGCCCAAGCCGGCCACCACACTCTAGCCCACAGCCAGCCACCACACTCTAGCCCACAGCCAGCCACCACACTCTAGCCCACAGCCGGCCACCACACTCTAGCCCACAGCCGGCCACCACACTCTAGCCCACAGCCGGCCACCACACTCTAGCCCACAGCCGGCCACCACACTCTAGCCCGCAGCCGGCCACCACACTCTAGCCCACAGCCGGCCACCACACTCTAGCCCACAGCCGGCCACCACACTCTAGCCCACAGCCGGCCACCACACTCTAGCCCACAGCCGCAGCCGGCCACCACACTCTAGCCCACAGCCGGCCACCACACTCTAGCCCACAGCCGGCCACCACACTCTAGCCCACAGCCGGCCACCACACTCTAGCCAACCTAGCCCAGAACAGCAGCCAAAAGCCGGCCACCACACTCTAGCCACAGCCAGCGCCACCACACTCTAGCCCACAGCCGGCCACCACACTCTAGCCCACAGCCGGCCACCACACTCTAGCCCACAGCCGGCCACCACACTCTAGCCAGCCGGCCACCACACTCTAGCCCACAGCCGGCCACCACACTCTAGCCCACAGCCGGCCACCACACTCTAGCCCGCAGCCGGCCACCACACTCTAGCCCACAGCCACCCCACACCCTCCAGCCCACAGCCGGCCACCACACTCTAGCCCACAGCCGGCCACCACACTCTAGCCCGCAGCCGGCCACCACACTCTAGCCCACAGCCAGCCACCACACTCTAGCCCACAGCCGGCCACCACACTCTAGCCCACAGCCAGCCACCACACTCTAGCCCACAGCCGGCCACCACACTCTAGCCCGCACAAAGCCCACCACACTCTAGCCCACAGCCGGCCACCACACTCTAGCCCACAGCCAGCCACCACACTCTAGCCCACAGCCGGCCACCACACACCTAGCCCACAGCCGGCCACCACACTCTAGCCCACAGCCGGCCACCACACTCTAGCCCACAGCCGCCACACAAGCCGGCCACCACACTCTAGCCCAAGCAGCCGGCCACCACACTCTAGCCCACAGCCGGCCACCACACTCTAGCCCGCAGCCGGCCACCACACTCTAGCCCACAGCCGGCCACCACACTCTAGCCCACAGCCGGCCACCACACTCTAGCCCACAGCCGGCCACCACACTCTAGCCCACAGCCGGCCACCACACTCTAGCCCACAGCCAGCCACCACACTCTAGCCCACAGCCGGCCACCACCACACTCTAGCCCACAGCAGCCGGCCACCACACTCTAGCCCACAGCCGGCCACCACACTCTAGCCCACAGCCGGCCACCACACTCTAGCCCACAGCCGGCCACCACACTATAGCCCAAGCCGGCCACCACACACTAGCCCACAGCCGACAGCCGGCCACCACACTCTAGCCCACAGCCCACAGCCAGCCACCACACTCTAGCCCACAGCCAGCCACCACACTCTAGCCCACAGCCGGCCACCACACTCTAGCCCACAGCCCACAGCCAGCCACCACACTCTAGCCCACAGCCAGCCACCACACTCTAGCCCACAGCCGGCCACCACACTCTAGCCCGCAGCCGGCCACCACACTCTAGCCCACAGCCGGCCACCACACCCTAGCCCACAGCCGGCCACCACACTCTAGCCTACAGCCGACATCCGGCCACCACACTCTAGCATACAGCCCACAGCCGGCCACCACCCTCTAGCCCGCAGCCCACAGCCGGCCACCACACTCTAGCCCACAGCCTGCGGCCGCCCCACCGACCACGCCCACAGCCTACAGCCGCCCCACCGACCACGCCCACAACATACGCCCACCCCACCGACCACGCCCACAGCCTGCGGCCGCCCCACCGGCGCACGAAGAGACTCCGGGGCTTTAGGGCGTACCGCATCGTGGTCGGTGGGGTGGCCGCAGGCTGTGGGCGTGGTCGGTGGGGCGGCCGTATCGGGGTGTCGGCCGCCCGCCACACGTGTGCCTGAGATTATGTCGACTCCGTGTACCGTAGCCAGGTGTTCCAGCGGCCGTGCAGCGATCCTCGCCCGGCACTGGTCCCCAGCCCGTCAAGCGAATCCGACAACAGCTTACAAAGCCAATTTCTTCGAAATATAACAGGAAGCTATGCCACTCGGACTCTGTCTTGCCGACAGAGCGCAGGCCATGCGCCAACTAAGCTACCAACTAAGCTGCCAAATAGGCCGTCAACTGAGATGACAATGAGCTACATACTGAACTGTCGACTGAGCTGCCGACTGAACTTCCAACCGAACTGTCACTGAGATGCCAACTGGGCTACCAACCGAACCGTCAACTAAGAACTAACAACTGGGCTACCAACCGAACTGTCAACTAAGCTACCAACTGGGCTACCAACTGAGCTGTCAACTAAGCTACCAACTGGGCTACCAACTGAGCTGTCAACTAAGCTACCAACTGGGCTACCAACTGAGCTGTCGACTGAGATGCCAACTGGGCTACTTGGCGTATCATTGACCCCAACGACGTGCTGATCACGATCACAGGTTCCCGCCGGAACTCGTGCATCGTACGCGAACCATCGCCCGTTCAGACGGCAGCGGTAACAGCTAAAAAAAACATACACCTCACCACATATGCGTTCCTTACGCACAACTCCTACTTACATAAGCTGGGGATCGTGAAAGAACACTGGCTGCCACGATCCTGGTAAACGCACTCATGCAATGCGGCAACAACTACGACGAAGCCAATCAAGAATACTCACCTTCCAAAGTGCGAACATTTTCCGGCGAAAAGCGGAGTCTGGCCCACCGGCAGAGGAGTCTGGCCGACCAGCAGTGGAGTCTGACCGGCGGCATGACTCTGCCCCAGGAGGGGACTCTGTCCCAAGAGAGCACTTTGCCCCAGCAGGGGACTCTGTCCCAGCATGGGACTCTGTCCCAGGAGGGGACTCTGTCCCAAGAGAGCACTCTGTCCCAGGAGGGGACTCTGTCCCAAGAGAGCACTCTGCCCCAGCAGGGGACTCTGGGCGACCAGATGGCCGTGCGCGCCCAGCAGCGGCGTCAGCGGGCTCTGACCGCCCAGCTGCACGTTCAGGTTGAGCGCGTCGGTGACCGGGTCGCGCGCCAGCCGAGTCGGGTCACCACCGGCGGCGCGCGCCGGCAACGGCCGCTCGCAGTAGCGGCAGCGGAAGGTCACGTCGGGGTCGCGCGCCTCCGGCGGCGGCGGGGGCGGCGGCAGCGGCTCCTCCTGCTGCTGCTCCAGCTCGGTGTGGCTCAGCACCTCGGCCAGCTGGCGGTTCTCGTCGCACAGCCGACGGCCGCGACTGGCGATGGCGTCCAGCAGGCCGAGCAGCTCGTCGCCGTCCGACCAGCGCGGCTCGCCGCCGCCGCCGCTGACCCCGCCGCTGACGCCCGCGCCGCCCACGCTCGTGCCGATGCCGCTCGTGCTGTTGCCGCTGGCGCCGCTGTGGCTGGGCTGGGTGGCGCCGCTGTGACCACCCTCTGGCCACAGCGGCGCCTCGCCGGCAGACGAGGCCGACCGCGGCGCCTCTGGCGGCGGGCAGTCGGCCGCCGACGGTGGCGCCTCCGGCGGCGGCGGAGGCAGCGACGAACCGCAGGCAGGCGGCTCGTCGTCGCTGGCCGACCGCCTGGCAGCGAGGGTGACGGTGCTGGAGGAGATGTTGGTGACGGTGCTGGAGGAGATGTTGGTGGTGGTGCTGGTGGAGATGTCGGTGGCGATACTGGACGAGATGTTGGCGGGAGCGTGGCGCGAGGCGCGCGCCGCTGCCATCGTGTCGTGGTCACCACCGCTGAAGCCAGAATCCCTGTCGGACAGACAGACGACATCAAATGTGACGTCACGTATGACGCAACGCAACGGACATGACGACATATCACACGGCTGAAACGACATGTGACATGGCGCTGATCTGACCCTTAGCTATATGGGCTTTAGGGCGCATAGGACATGTTTGTTCTTTCTATTAAAAAAAATATTACGAACAAATTTCATCCGAGTTGTTGCTGGAGTGGCTTTATGAACCAGGATTCTATTGATAAGCAGAGCTTGTTGCGTGAACCCTGGCCCCACCACCCTATCCATGAATTCCAGTTCAACGACACAATGTTGATCGAAAGCTTAACGTGCCGTCAATGCACCGACACGGCCGCCCGGCAGCTCGTGCCCTGCCTCATCGGGCCAGCTGCCAACTGACACTCCGACCGGGGGCTAAATGCGAGCGCGCGAAGCGACTCGAACCCTATGCAGGCCAGTGCTCTAACCAACTGAGCTATCTGGGGGGGGGGGGGCAATGGGAATTTTGATGAAATATCGACCATGCTGATCTGACCCACAAAGGCACTCCAAATTACTATATATCAAAATACTTCATGACAAGTAGAGAACTTAAGCATGTACACAACTCTTTAATCCTTCTATATTTAAATTACTGCGCTGTGATTTGGGGTAATAATTATCCCACCAGATTAGACCAAATCATATAATCCAAGAAACGTGCATTGCGAATTATTGATTATAGATGTTATGTATACTCTACATTGAGTTATTTATCAAGCACATTTTGAATTTCACCGATATGGTGCAGGAACACAACATATTAACACTGCACAAATTTGTCCAGGACACATTGCCACATACTATGGCTTACTTTTTTCAATATGCAACACCTACTAATACAAGAATCGTTCAACATTCATCCGTACCATTTACTTATCGACAACATAGGCTGTATGCTATTATATACACTGCAACAAAATCCTGGAACACTGTAATTTGCAAAATATTTCCCAATTCCCAGCCAAGGAAAAAGATGTGCTAAAAATGCATTAGACGTCACTTTATTGCATTAAACAAATCAAATGAAAATTGAAGCCAGAATATAGCCTATAAAATTCACAAAGGCAACCTTGAAAAGTTGTACATTGCCATAGTCGGTATCAGTGTTCATCATATATGAAAACGTACAAAAGTATGCGTTTGAATGGACATTTTTTTGAGGTAGGCTCGTACACACCCATGCTATTTTGTATAACTTATCTCCACATTAATCTGTTTTCAAAGTTTCTGCACTCTCCTTAACATGTTCATCTGGTGACCCTGATAATTCTGTGGGCGTTACTAGCCTGCTACCTGTCCACTAATTTACCAGGATTACATGTCCTTTCTACTAACTGGTGGTGGTCTATCTGCAAAATAAAATTAAAAAACAGAAGGGATGCAAATTGTATTGATATAATCACATTGTATTGTACTTCTTGTTTGCATTCCCAGGCGCCTGATGTGTTGGCTGATATAATCACATTATATTGTACTTCTTGTTTGCATTCCCAGGCGCCTGATGTGTTGGCTGCCCTGATCTACGGACAGCTCACAAAGGAATATTCCACATTGAAAGACCCAAGGAAGGTGCATACAGCCAAAGGAAATGGGCTGCCGCTGCATCTGATATGGGGGGACAATTTATAAAAAATACACTAAAAACATTTGACTCATATTTATATTTTCAACACAAATTCATTGCCAACTATGTACCGAAAATTCAGCATCAGCGAAAGGAACTGTCCCAGTTGCATAGTCTAACGTACCGAAAATTCAGCATCAGCGAAAGGAACTGTCCCAGTTGCATAGTATAACGTACCGAAAATTCAGCATCAGAGAAAGGAGCTGTCCCAGTTGCATAGTCTAACTTCAGCCAGACACGCGGAACCATCGGGCCCCCTCACATTGGCTAACAGTATTAAGTTCCACTCCGAACTCTCCAGTAGGAGCACTCGAGGAACTGGCGCGAATAAATTAGAACCATAATACGCAAGCTGCGAGGCGCAGCTTTCTGTATCGGGCGGTCAGCACGTGGAATAATAGGGTTGATGCTCAGGGGCGTATTTGATGGCACGATTCATAATTTTATCTTTTTCCATTGACGTTTTGCGTCATTTAGTATTTTTAATAAGTCGTGTATCTCTTTTATCATTGAACCATGTATTGTCGCGAGTGCTGAAAAGCCATGCATATGGAAAACTCAATAAACGACTATGACTATGACTATGACTATGACCATGACCATGACCATGACCATGACCATGACCATGACTATGACCATGACCATGACCATGACCATGACCATGACCATGACCATGACCATGACCATGACCATGACCATGACCATGACTATGACTATGACTATGACTATGACTATGACTATGACCATGACCATGACCATGACTATGACTATGACCATGACTATGACCATGACTATGAACATGACTATGCCTATGACCATGGCAGGAGTTGCACTCTGTCGAACGGCATGCTCATTTTTCCCATCTGAAGCTCACCCAACTCGCAATTCGAACTCCAATCACCCCGTATGGCAGCAGGAAAGCACGATGGCACGATGGCGTGTGAAACCGGCACGATGGTGCTTGCCCCGATACGTCCGTGACGTCAGACAAGGGGACGTCATCGTGGGGCCATGTCACGTCCGGAAACAGTATACGAGTGCCATCACATCATGGACACATTCAGCGTTGTGTTCGGTATCTCTTCAAAGGTGTCGGACACCGTCGGATACCGTCGGATACCGCCGGATACCGTCGGACACCGTCGGACACCGCCGGACACCGTCGGACACCGTCGGCACCCGGACCAGTCGGACACCGTCGGATACCGCCGGACACAGTCGGACACCGTCGGATACCGCCGGACACCGTCGGATACACCGTCGGACACCGACACCGTCGGATACCGCCGATACCGTCGGACACCGTCGGACACCGCCGGACACCGTCGGACACCCGTCGGACACCGCCGGACACCGTCGGACACCGCCGGATACCGTCGGATACCGTCGGACACCGCCGGACACCGTCGGACACCGTCGGACACCGCCGGACACAGTCGGACACCGCCGATCGGACACCGTCGGATACCGTCGGACACCGCCGGATACCGCCGGATACCGTCGGACACCGTCGGATACCGTCGGACACCGTCGCGACACCCGTCGGACACAGTCGGACACCGTCGGATACCGTCGGACACCGTCGGATACCGTCGGACACCGTCGGATACCGCCGGACACCGTCGGACACCGTCGACCGTCGGACACCGTCGGACACCGTCGGATACCGTCGGACACCGTCGGACACCGCCGGATACCGTCGGATACCGTCGGATACCGTCGGATACCGTCGGACACCGTCGGACACCGTCGGACACCGTCGGACACCGTCGGACACCGTCGGATACCGCCGGACACCCGTCGGATACCGTCGGACACCCGTCGGACACAGTCGGACGGCCGTACAACGCCACCCGCTCCGTCCAGCAACCGGCAGATTGGCTGGTTATTGATTTCGCAACACGTCAACCGTTGAGTCATGCAGCGTCGCCAATCTCCCTCGCAGATTGGCCGGGGGCGAAGAGTAGCGACAGGTGAGACTCGAACCCACAACCTTTCGATTTTGAGACGGGCAACTTACCCCTAGACTGCTCGTCCACATCAACTGGCAGAGAACGCCCGACGAAACTGCACCGATGGCGAGGCTCTCTACGCCATCTGCTTCCACACTCTAAAACTGATCACTCCAGCGTCTGGCGACCTCAACCGTCTGGTATCGGCGACCATGTCCACTCGTAGCCGGTCGAGTGCCAACCACCGCCTGGAAACGCCGACTGGACCAGGATGTCGCCGGCCGGCACCACGGCGTCTCCAGGTGGAGCACCAGGACGTCTCCAGATAGGGCACCCACCGGATGACCGCTCAGGCGCCCGTCTTCACCTTGTTTCACTACACGATCCGATCCAACGCACGACCTTGACCGGTCTGAGCACTAGAGTTCAGTTCAGCAGCCGCGAGTTTATGGCAGTGTTGAGGTCCGCTGTGGAGTCCCACACCTCATCTGGGGACCGGTGAGGTTCGGAGTCCCACACCTCATCTGGGGACCGGTGAGGTCCGGAGTCCCACACCTCATCTGGGGACCGGTGAGGTCCGCTGTGGAGTCCCACACCTCATCTGGGGACCGGTGAGGTCCGCTGTGGAGCCCCACACCTCATCTGGGGACCGGTGAGGTCCGCTGTGGAGCCCCACACCTCATCTGGGGACCGGTGAGGTTCGGAGTCCCACACCTCATCTGGGGACCGGTGAGGTCCGCTGTGGAGTCCCACACCTCATCTGGAGACCGGTGAGGTCCGGAGGCCCACACCTCATCTGGGGACCGGTGAGGTCCGGAGTCCCACACCTCATCTGGGGACCGGTGGGGTCCGGAGTCCCACACCTCATCTGAGGACCGGATCCAGCTAACCAGAGTTGAAAATCACAAGACGCGCAAGAAGTGCAAACACGAGAATAGATGGACATCGCAGCCGAGTGATTTGCGGGGAAGTCCTTTCCAGGAAATACGTCACTAACCGCCCGCGCCAAGTACAAAATGACGAGCAAAATATGGTCAGATCAGCCAGGCCAGCCAGAGGCCGGTCTGGTGCGACATTGCACGAGCCAGAGGCCGGTCTGGTGCGACATTGCACGAGCCAGAGGCCGGTCTGGTGCGACATAGCACGAGCCAGAGGCCGCTGGTGCGACATTGCACGAGCCAGAGGCCGGTCTGGTGCGACATAGCACGAGCCAGAGGCCGGTCTGGTGCGACATTTGCACGAGCCAGAGGCCGGTCTGGTGCGACATTGCACGAGCCAGAGGCCGGTCTGGTGCGACAGAGCACGAGCCAGAGGCCGGTCTGGTGCGACAGAGCACGAGCCAGAGGCCGGTCTGGTGCGACAGAGCACGAGCCAGAGGCCGGTCTGGGCACAGGTCTGGTGCGACATTGCACGAGCCAGAGGCCGGTCTGGTGCGACATTGCACGAGCCAGAGGCCGGTCTGGTGCGACATTGCACGAGCCAGAGGCCGGTCTGGTGCGACATTGCACGAGCCAGAGGCCGGTCTGGTGCGACATTGCACGAGCCAGAGGCCGGTCTGGTGCGACATTGCACGAGCCAGAGGCCGGTCTGGTGCGACATGCACGCCCGCTGGTGCACACAAGCCAGAGGCCGGTCTGGTGCGACAAGCACGAGCCAGAGGCCGGTCTCACAAGCACGAGCCAGAGGCCGGTCTGGTGCGACAGAGCACGAGCCAGAGGCCGGTCTGGTGCGACAGAGCACGAGCCAGAGGCCGGTCTGGTGCGACATTGCACGAGCCAGAGGCCGGTCTGGTGCGACAGAGCACGAGCCAGAGGCCGGTCTGGTGCGACAGAGCACGAGCCAGAGGCCGGTCTGGTGCGACATTGCACGAGCCAGAGGCCGACCTGCTGCGACATAGCACGAGCCAGAGGCCGGTCTGGTGCGACATTGCACGAGCCAGAGGCCGGTCTGGTGCGACATCAGAGCCAGAGCCGGTCTGGTGCGACCCCAGAGGCCGGTCTGGTGCGACATTGCACGAGCCAGAGGCCGGTCTGGTGCGACATTGCACGAGCCAGAGGCCGGTCTGGTGCGACATTGCACGAGCCAGAGGCCGGTCTGGTGCGACATTGCACGAGCCAGAGGCCGGTCTGGTGCGACATTGCACGAGCCAGAGGCCGGTCTGGTGCGACATAGCACGAGCCAGAGGCCGGTCTGGTGCGACAGAGCACGAGCCAGAGGCCGGTCTGGTGCGACATTGCACGAGCCAGAGGCCGGTCTGGTGCGACATAGCACGAGCCAGAGGCCGGTCTGGTGCGACATTGCACGAGCCAGAGGCCGGTCTGGTGCGACATTGCACGAGCCAGAAGCCGACCTGTGTGACAGAGCACGCAATGAAGATTGCGAATGTGCGATTGTAGGAAAGCGAATCCACACCGATACAGGCAGAAGATAGAGCGTATCAGCTGGCCACCATCTGTCACAGAGTCCCAGCAGACACTTCCACTAAGCTAGTGAAAACACAACAACAATGGCCTCAGTATCAGGGAGACAGATACAGATGGACAGATGGACAGATAGAGCGATAGAGATAGAGACAGAGACAGAGGCAGGGAATACCTGGCTTCCTAGTTACTTGACATCGCTCGATACAAGTGTGCGGATGCCGAGACATGTAGGCGCTCCATGGAGGACAAAGCTCCGGCGGGGCAGGGGTTGAGGTCCTGTTGGACCACGCGACAACAGCAGCTGGGCACCGCTGATCGGCGCGAGACAGCCGGTCGCCTGGCTACCACATGACACAGAAACCGACTGACAATCCGACAGCAGGCCCGCCAATCTCCTCCCAGGCTGCTGGTCCACCAGAACAGTCACCTACGGCTGGGCCTTCGTCAGCGGCAACAACTCTTGGGAGCACGCTGATGAAAGACAGCCTCTGGGACGACGAGGCGGCGCCCGGTGAAAGGAACCTCCAAAAATAACCACGATAATATGACGAACACGGCACCGGCTGCTGACCGATGCGGTATATAAAACCAAAATTGACTTTCAACTTAATACCGGCCGAACAACTCCACATAGTACCGCGATTGTGGTTCACCGTACCAAAGTGGAAAGACACAGAGCAGCTGGGAGACGGTCAGGAGCGGAGAGGATGACGTCTGCTGCCCCTGAAGCCCCGCTATCAGCTGTGTATTTTGACGGACGAAAAGACATTTTGTTTGCTCTGGCGCAGAAGCAGCCGAACGAAGCTGGCCCAGTATCAACGGCTAGGCTAGCAGCAGGAGGAAAACATGGCTGCTGTTGCTGAACCGGGCGTGGAATATCTCAGCCGCTTATCGGGTACCAGGAACCCGGAGGGGAATACCTCACCAGATTTACCCCGCTTGCCGGGTACATGGAACCCGGTGGGGAATAGCTCACCCACATTACCCCACACCACCAGGAAAGCCAACGACATTCACAATGAGTTACGGCTGGCCGTATCTGAGTTTGGCACCCCAGATATCAGATGCCGATGATACCCCCAGGTCGAGGTATGCAGAATCCGCTGACGTACGCGGCCGATACGGTGCGACCCGCTTTGGCACCCCCCCCCAAAGGGCGGGGACCAAGATATCGAACGATGCTCCCAGGCCCCCTATGGCATATTTAACGCCGCGATATCCCTCCCGAGGTCGAGGTATGGCAGATATCGAACGCTGACGATAGCCCTGCCGATACGGGAGACATCGAATGCTCCGCTCCAAGCGCCTCATTGTCCCGCTCACGTGCAGGATGTGGAGGGGCTGCGCAGCTTGTGACACAGACTGCTACAGCAGTAGTGGGTCGCGAAGCACATCACGAACATATCTGCGCTCAGATGAAGCACCGTCAGGACAAAAAAACAGCCTTTTCTAGGGTAAATTTCAATGCACAGCCTCAGTAACCTCGGCGTCAACATATTTTCTCCCTGTACCCGATTTTCTGTGTGAGCTCTTATATAAGTGTACGCCTACAAATGCCCGCTTAAATCAGACTACAGCAGAGCGAATGGATCCATGATACAACTGAACTGAACTGAACTGAACTGAAATGAAGTTAACTGAAGTGAACTGAACAGGAACACTGGCTCACGTGGCCGACAGCACAATGGGGGCACCGACGAGTGCAGCCGATCGCAGACGACCTTGACCTCGTCAACTGAGATGGCGGACGTCGCGGAGCCGTCCGGAGCCTCGAAACGTGGCGGGAAAACTGCTCTCTAGTTCGAAATGCTCCACATTTGGCGGAGGAACACGACTGCGTAAACCGTGCTCTCAACTTCCGCATACACGCATTGACAAAAAAATGCAAGCTGCTCCAGCAGAAATTAGTTGCAATATCACCGCAGTTGGAATCTTCTGCAAAATATGGTGTTTTGTCGAATATGGCGATTGGTTGAACATAGCACAGGGTAAAAATATCTTTCATTAGGTGTGAAATGTCGAAACGAGTACATTCAGTATGTCAAAATCACCATTGAAATAACGTTATTAAAATGTGTGAAATCCTGCAAACGCAGTTCTGAGACAATTGCATACATATCAATGCTCTCGTCGAGCGTATTCAGAGGTACTTAATTTGGGGACACCGATATCAACGATAACGATACAAACGCCCACGCTGTAAACTAGTATTGCATAACATAGCACATCATAGGTAATCCCTTCACCTGGAATAGCACCACGAGATGCTCGTTATCACGATCCTGGATCCGTTATGGTGAGCATACGCATGATACTTTTAATGGGAAATAGTTACAAATGAGGAATGAATAGTTCATAAACATGTACCGAGTACCACGACGTCGATACTTCTTTGCGAAGGATGTCGATTCAGTGCTCAATAAGTGGCATATTCCACCCTATTTCCTGAATAGCTTATCACTGACAGGTGGTTGGATGAATGTTGCGGTCGGTTGGTTATGGCGGTTATTTGGACCCAGTGACGCATCGACCGCGTCGGCCACATAGCGCCTCCCGAATATGACGTACGGATTTCGAACTTGAATGCGGGATGGCGACCAGTGAATCGCTGCAACCACCAGGCTCAGTGCTGGTCCTTGTCGCACAACCCTACCGCTCAGACTACGTCGCGCACGGTCAATCGTTCAGCGCGGCATCCTCTGTCGGACTGACACCCGCCATACAACTGACGGTCGACCGGCATACGTCGTGGTACGCGGGTCACACGGCATGACGACATGAACACGTGACCGGCTCACACAGCATGACCACATAACACGTGACCGGCTCACATGGCATGACAACATAGCACGTGACCGGCTCACACGGCATGACGACATGAACACGTGACCGGCTCACACGGCATGACGACATGAACACGTGACCGGCTCACACGGCATGACGACATAGCACGTGACCGGCTCACATGGCATGACAACATAGCACGTGACCGGCTCACATGGCATGACAACATAGCACGTGACCGGCTCACACGACATGACGACAAGAACACGTGACCGGCGGCTGGCTGCTGGCCCTTGGTCGGTGTCGGCTGAGTTTAAGTTCCGGGATAAGACTTTTCTGTTGCAGTTAGTGAGTTATTTTGGTTTTGAGGCGACTTGACCATAAATTGTGATCATTTAGCGCTTTTTCTGTCGCAGATAAAAAAATCCCACACCTCGAGGAGAACATTGAGGTGAACACGGCCAAGAATCGACATTAAAGGAGCAGGTCAATTCACCAGCTGCAGAATGACCACCTGAAGCGATCCAGCACAAACAGTTGGCAGAGTTTTAACCGCGTAACGGTAGGGCCAAGGTCAGGTCGGTAGCCAAGGTCAGGTCGCCCGGCTGACAATTTGTGAGCCCGAGCCCTGAAGACGGCTCGGGCTCAGCCGTGAACACGTCACCCGAAACACGTCCGGAAAATGCTCGGCCCGCAGACTCGCCCCCGCAATAGAAGAATAATGATCGCGAAATAGGGTGGAATGTACCACTAAATGAACCGACATCCTTCCCAAATATTTATCGCAATCGTGCTTCTTAGTGCGTGTTTGCGAAGTTTGCTTGACTCGTTTCTAACTGTATCCAGTTCACACGTAACATAATTTTGCTCACCATAACGGATCTGGGATCGTGATGAAGAACATCCCGAAACACATAAGACATAAAGACATAAAAGATTAGTGCAACTAGGAGCCACAAGGGCCCTTCTTGGTTGCACTCTGTACACTGAACTAGTTGCCCATCAAATCTGTCTATCAGCCCTCCCTGTAATACTGAAAAGCAAGCCCTCTATTCTTATAATGATTGTCTATGCTGTTTTTAAAGATGTTCAATGTGCTGCTACTGACAATGTTTTCTGGCACCTGGTTCCAGTGTTCTACTACCCTGTTGGTGAAGAAAGTCTGCAGATAGCTGCCCCTGCGGTTTTTCTTAATTTGCCGCCATACTAATCGGGTTAGCAGGGCCAAACCTCGTATGGCTGTTCATTGATCTTTCCGCATATCCTCAGAAAGTTTTGACTCTGGGTCATCTCAGGTCAGGTCACCAGGTCAGGCGAATTGACCCAACTACACTCGGAGTTCTAGGTGGCATAACTTCCACAATAATTGGGCGATTGATTTCAAACTTATAACACGTCATGATCTCATCAGGGACCATAACATATGTCTCGGGTTTTTCAGTAGCACTGACCTGAGGTCAGGTCGCGCACATGGCTTCCACCATTATAGGGCTATGGTAAAATATACAAATGTTTCCTGGCTGCATATTTGCCCTCGGAATGACCTCACAACGATTGTGGCGTGTAGTTGGAAGCTATGCTCAATGTTACCGCTGACGTTTTTGCTCAGTGACCTCACCAAGGTCATCTGAGGTCACCTGAGTTCACTAGGACATTTCTGCGCATTATATCGCACTGCATTGAGCTAGAAGGCTGAAATTACCGTCATTGTATTTGTATTGCCAAGATGTGTCGATTGATACATTACATGACCTCCCTAGGCTACCTCATGACCTTAACCTGAGGTCATAGTTTGGGAGCAAAAAGTATTTCTTCTTGGGTACGAAGTTGGTCTCGATTGTCCTCTGTAAATCTCATGCACTTTGATGCCGTTTATGAATATGCGAGTCAATCATTTAGTCTATGACCTCCGCAAGGTCATATTAGATCATCGCACATAGCTGCAAATTATTTCTCACAGTATTGGACTGGAGTGATCATACCAACGCCAATCGGTTTGTCCCCTCAATACGCCAAAAATTGGTGTCGAATGATCCTAGGTCAGTTAGCACCCTCGATCTAAGGTCATATTCCTAATATTTGACCTGGTCAGGTCAGGTCAAGTAAAATGTGGTAAATTGTCCAACACTTTCACATAGCTACTTGATTTTGTCTTGCATCAAATTTGTTAGACGGGAATGCAATGACTGACTGCATAATAAATGAAATACATATGGACAAATTTTGCTACAGAGCTAGTTGGGTCAAGAGACCGGACAGATTTCCAGCGCGTTGCCAGCGTCGGAAACGCGCGTATTTCGTTGGTGGGCGGCACACGATAATCAGCGCCACACGATAATCAACGATAGCTTTACGGCTTTGTTTGCGGTGTCGCGTTTGAAATCGCCGCCGGGTCGCGCCGCCGCCGCGGCGACTGGTGATCCGAGCGTGTGAACAAAAGGGTTCTGAGCGTGTAATCTGCAGTTCAATGACACCCAGAGTGACGAGTTATCAGCGAAGCCGCTCATGGAGGGTGACATTTCTGTCAGTACGGGTCTGATTACGGGTCAGTGAGGTCGAAGTTCTCCCAAGTGCTACACTATGTCACACTTCCGATCACGTAAACTCACGCCTCTTGAGACTGCTCAGCTTGTACAAGAAATCGACAGTGACGAGGAGGAAGACGAGACTATTGAGTCTGAAGAGGAAGAAATCGAACCACACGTTTTGGAATTGGTGGATGATGAAGAAAGTGAGGATATTCTCTCTCAAGATGAGGAAGACGACTCCGATGAGGCAGCGGGGGAACCGTCTGTGCCGCCAAGAACAAGGTCGGCAGTTTTTCGTCAAGAGACGGTGTCGCAGAGGAAGCTGTCGGAAGCCGTCCTCCAGCCACTTCAGCAAGAGGATGAGGTTTTTGAAGTTTCCACCCGGCGTGAGGGGTCATAGCGGAGTGGAGAACCAAGCCGACAATACCCACAGGCAGCGTGACCCTTCAAACTTACTGCGGGAGGAGGGAGTAGCGATGCAGCAAGAATTATCTGCACAGAGCTGGACGCGTTTCTATTGTTTTTCAGCGATGCCATTCTGGAGGAGATGGTGAAGCGTACGAATGAGAAGCTGGAGGAACAGAGGGTGAGGTTCATGTGCGGAACGTCTCAACAAGATTTGAACAAGGATGAGCATCTGTTCAAGCCGGTTGATCGAACGGAGCTGCTGGCCTTCTTGGGGCTCAACGTGCTGAGAGGGACGGTGCCCTTGGAGTCAGCCACCGAGCTGTTCACTGGCTCGTTCGGTCCACCACCGTTCCGGGCTACGATGAGTCTGCACCGTTACAGGAAGCTGCTTTCTAGTGTCTGCTTCGACGAAAGTGATACCCGAACAGACCGCCGCCAGGGGGACAAGTTCTGCCTCATCAGGGACGTTTTCGAGAAGTTTGATATCAACCTCCGGCGACATTTTGAACCCTCGGACTACCTCACCATCGACGAGACCCTCGTGCCGTACCGCGGACGCTGCCCTTTCAAGGTATACATGCCGACGAAGCCCGGCAAGTACGGCATGTTGATCCGGTCGGTGGCGGACGCCAGGCACCGCTACGTCTGGAAGTTGCGGCCCTACTCTGGCCGCCCACAGTCACCCGAACTGGCACCACCCGGTGCGATCATCCAGTCTGAATTAATGTCTAAATGACATTAATTCCATGGCAAATTTCGAAATCCTACTGCACTCGTTTCGACATCTCACACGTAACGAAAAACAATTATTTTAACCCCGACAAATGCGTACCTGAGTTTCCAGGGCGGCTGTTTGGCTGGGACGGGGCGTACCTGAGTTTCCAGGGCGGGTGTTTGGCTGGGACAGGGGCGTACCTGGGTTTCCAGGGCGCCTGTCTGGCTGGGGCGGGGACGTACCCGTGTTTCCAGGGCGGCTGTTTGGCTGGGACGGAGGTGTACCCGTGTTTCCAGGGCGGGTAGGGCGGTGTCTGGCTGGGCCGGCGTCCGCGGGTTTCCAGGGCGGCTGTCTGGCTGGGACGGGGTACCCGGGTTTCCAGGGCGGCTGTCTGGCTGGGGGGGGTTCGGGGGTTTGTGGGACGTACCCGGGTTTCCAGGGCGCCTGTCTGGCTGGGTTTCCAGGGCGGGTGTCTGGCTGGGACGGGGCGTACCTGGGTTTCCAGGGCGCTGTCTGGCTGGGGCGTACCCGGGTTTCCAGGGCGCCTGTCTGGCTGGGACGGGGCGTACCCGGGTTTCCAGGGCGGCTGTCTGGCTGGGGCGGGGGGTACCCGGGTTTCCAGGGCGCTGTCTGGCTGGGACGGGGCGTACCTGGGTTTCCAGGGCGGCTGTCTGGCTGGGACGGGGCGTACCTGGGTTTCCAGGGCGGCTGTCTGGCTGGGACGGGGCGTACCTGGGTTTCCAGGGCGGCTGTCTGGCTGGGGCGGGGACGTACCTGGGTTTCCAGGGCGGCTCGCCGGCAGACTGTTTGCCGCCGGAGCTGTGTTTCCAGGGCGGCTCGCTGGGCGGGCTGGGCAGGCGCGGAAGCGTGTCCAACACGTGGTCGCGGAAGTCCAGCAGCGTCGTGACGTCACGCTGCAGCCCCTGCGCAGAACAGATCAGAACACACGTCAGAACGGAGCGGATCAGACGCAAACTTCAGACAACAGCGGATCAGGCGCCAGGCCAGTACGGATCGAGAAGAACCTCGGGTTCTTTTACGACGCATTCAACCGCTAGGTCATATAGCCTCAAATTTCTGTCATACCCACAACACCAGGAACACAACGCCGGTGATATTTTTGTCATACCCACAACACCAGGAACACAACGCCAGTGCTGTATCTGTCATACCCGCCACCTGGTTGGCTTGGTTGGTTATTTGAGTTTTATGGCGCATTGACCAGGTTTTGCCATTTAGCGCCCGTAACTGATAGTTTCGTACCGGTTTATCATGATCGGGCTTTCCTCTAAAGTACTAAATGTACACACACATACGCCCAAGTCCCATCCTTCAGCATACATGCAGGCGTAAAAAAAGCTTGCTACAGTGACGGACAGATGACATGAAGCTTGACATCTGAGATATATTCAAATAATTTGCCCGTCTGAATAAAACGAGAATCGCCGCCTAGAATATCAGAGAGCGTAAGCGCGTCCGCTCGTCGCCAAAAATTCCGTCTTCGCTGCACTCGAAAGCAAGGACAGGACAACAAAGCATGCCACACTGCAATGGGCACCTCACAATGGTCCCTGATCGGCCTCGGTTCGTTTATTACTGAGGAACGATGGGTGGCGTACGTGTTCCCTACCCTGAGGCCAGCAAGAACTGCTTCTTTCCTTCTGCATTTCCTCACTGATGATTCCCATAACACTGGTAGGGTTTTCAGTGTTTTGAGGTTGTTGCTATCAGTGCCATCAATTCCGAGCATCAACGCTCAAAGAACACGTTGATGCTCTGACTGAGATGTGTAGCAGGAGGGGGAGTGTGTAGCAGCAGGGCAGAAGGTCCACTGGCTGCCCTCTGCTACTGCTGCATCAGCCATGCCGTTTCCGGTAATGCCCACATTGCCCGGGACCCAGCACATCGTGACGCCTTTTCCAAATTGGCTTTCAATTTGATCGCTATCAATTCCGCTCTTTTTGGATCGCTACCAATTCCGCGGTGTACACGGATGCGTGTGCGAGAAGTGTAAACGTCCTTGTGCTGGAGCCACTCACGAAAGCACACCCCACGCCACTTTCTGTCTTTGAGCCGTGGAGGTGAGCAGAACACATACACGATAAGCTTCCAACTGTTCCAGGGCTGGGGATGCAACCTTGGGTAAGTCCTGTTCACAATCGAAGGCCCGGGGTTGAACCCCACCTGTCGCTGGCGTTACCCGCGACCAATCGGCGTGCGAGATTGCGACGCTAATGAATCAACGGTCATGTGTCAAACCAATAACCAACCAACCAACTGTTCCAGGGCTTTCATGCCAAACAATGGCGGTATAACCCGCACCACCTGGCGGTATAACCCACAACACCTGGTGGTATAATCCGCAACACCTGGCGGTATAACCCGCAACAACTGGCGGTATAACCCACAACACCTGGTGGTATAACCCACAACATCTGGCGGTATAACCCACACCACCTGGCGGTATAACCCGCAACACCTGGCGCTCGTCCAGGATGTTGCCGACCACGGCCCCGCAGTCACGGGACCTGTCCGCTACCTTATCATTACTGTGGGGGTGGGGGGCAGCCGCGCAGCGACGATGACCCCGCAGTAGCCAATTGACACGCCTCCCCCCACACTAAGTTGTGCCACGGTCCGTCACAAACCGACGGTGACGGTCCGCACCGGCACAGACGGTCCGTCACAAACCGACCGGCTGCTGGTGTCGGTACACTGAGCCGACATATTGCAAGCCTGGTGACCGTGGCTATTTGGCATGGCCAGTACGGTTTTCGCGCAATCAGGGCAAGTGTACATGTAGGCATATTCCATTATACAATAACCCGCCTTGGGTGAAATACTTGTGTCAATGTATGTCTGTCATCTCTTCTGTATAATTTTCCTCCGCCTCTGTCACGAATGCTGCTTAAAAGTCACCCAGGCATTTGCAACCAGGATGCATCACTTGAACTCGCTTCCAATACGTGGAACGCATTGTGGCCTTGCGAGGGAGGGAGGGAGGGAGGGAGGGAGGGAGGGAGGGAGGGAGGGAGGGGGGAAGGTTTAAATAGCCCATGGTTGGGACCTTTGATGGTGTCCGACGCGTCGACTGTTTCTGGTCATATGGTCCCACCGGTCCCACACAGGGCGTCGGTAGCTCAGTGGTCAAGATGGACGTCTGGTGAACCAGAGATACGGGGTTCGATTCCCCGCGACGGCCGCCCCTTCCGGGGTGAGAGGCGGGCGACGCCTTGCACCTTCAGCTGGCGCGTCGAAAAGCCACACAACCCGGTCTCTCGCGCCCATTAGCCGTGGGCGAAGAGTAGCAACAGGTGGGACCCCCAACCCACGACCTTTCGGGCGGGAGACTGGCAACTCAACGCTGGACTATCGGCTACCCGCCCTCGAACATAATGGCAGCGTACCATTGCTAATCACTTGCCCTGTAGGCTGGCGCTGTTGTCAGGATTTCAGGCGTTCACTACCCATTCACGCTCACCCACGCACCATTCACGCCCTCATCTTCCATAGCAGTCCGTGCCCACGCACCAAACACGCCAGTCTGCCCGACAGAACAGAACACAGGCCAGCCTTGGCCAACATCTCCCGGCAGGAGGTGTACCAGCCAACAAGTCACGTGCCGCCGCATCCAGAGATGCCGTTGTACAACGGTTCGTGATTGGTCAGCGGGCGGCGGAGGCGTCCCGACCTGGACGGCGATTGGCTGTTGTGATGAACAGCGAGCACGACCTCGCGGAGCGGGACTGGGCGGGTCAGGAAATCACTCAGCTGATCGTGACTAAGAAGGTGGGGCGGGGGTACGAACAGCCCGGGCTCTTATAGAAACGGCTGTACAACGAAACTTTGCGACCTCGCGCCGCGTTTCGACTCGAAAATTTAAGACCTGTATGTGTCGGGAGCGAAACCACACTCACAGTACACCCATCAGGCGACTGTGTCGGCAGAGGCCACACAACACCCACAGTAACCAACAGTAACCCACAGTACACCTACAGCACACCTACAGCACACCCACAGCACACCCACCAGGCGGCTGTGTCGGCAGAGGCGACACTCCAGTCGCGCCATGCTGTGCTGTCCCCCAGCACTGCTGTCGGCGCCACAGTCCGCCGTCCACTGGACCCCCGCAGCCGACCAACATCGCCCGCGCCACAGGCGGTCTCAGGTTGTCCAACCAGGGAGGGGAGGGTGGCGATGAGGGCGAAGGATGCGAAAATATTCCGCGGGGAATGAGGATATCTTGATGATGTATTTTGCATTTTGAGAAAAAGTGCATTGACATGTGTGCAACGCGATGTGCAGAAATGCAAAACGTTCTCCGGTTACGCGCCGGCGTGCTATGGTCCGACTCGTCCTGACGGATGTAGTGGTATGACAACCAAAACTCACCACGCATCGTGCAGCATTCGCAGGTGATTAACACTTGACACAGTTTGAGGTCTACTCGTTAATAATCTTATACGTGGATCCCGTATGCAGCCGAGGACGGGGGGAGGGGGCGAGCAGCCGCGAGCAGCCACGGGCAGCCGAAGTGAAGAGTGAAGTGGAAGTGAAGCACCCACCAGAGGCTGGTGCACGGCACCTGAAGGCAGACACCCTCTGAAGAACGGCCTTGGGTTCTCTTGCGACGCATTCAACCGCTAGATCATATAGCGTCGCCAACCTCTGACGCCGATTGATCGCGGGTGGACTCGGTAAATGCCGTGGGTTGTGAGAGTCGAACCCACGATCTTGCGATCAAGCGTCCGACTCTCTACCAGCTGAGCTACCGCGGTCCTGGAGTACTGGATCCACTGCAGCGCTACAATTATTATTAATGAAAATTTAATCAATTATTACCGTCAATTTACATGGTGCCAAAGCAAACAAAATGCTTTGGTACCATGAACAAAAAAGCAAAACAAAAACAAAAACGGAAATTTATTGTGGCAAGCAAAATGCTCACAACAGCAAAATAACAAAGTGGCATACAAAACACGAGCGCCACTCTATATCCAATAGTTGCTTGAAGCTGCCCCCTCCCTCCCTATCTGCCTCCCGCAGGTGCGCCCCTGCGCTGTCGGTGCCGACGTCGGCGACCTTGGCGGCAGAAAATCGATGCGGCACAGCTGGTGTCTGAGTCAGCGGCGGAGCGCACGTGGAGAGACGCCACCGTGCGCCGTCCGGCACGTACCGGCCGTAACCGAAGGGTCGCGGGTTCGAGGCTCACCGACCGCGCGACTTTTGGCTCTGCGCGACCCTTCTGTGACGCGGTGCGGCGAACCAGCTAGGTGTGTGGTGAGCGAAACTCTCACTCCAGCGATGTGTGGAGGGGAGTCCCCTCCCCTCCACACATCGCTGAGGAGTGAGAGTGAGCGTGGTGGTGGTGGATTTGAGCTTTAGGGCGCGTCGACTCCATTGGTCATTTTGCGCCCATGAGAGTGAGAGTGAGAGAGGGAGAGGGAGAGTAGAGTGAGAGTGGGAGTGAGAGAGGGGACCCACGTCCACCCACCGTAACGGGCGCAGAGTTTGCTGTTCACCCGGTCACACTGCCCGAGATCAGCTTCGCACTCAGCGTCGTGATTGACCCTAAAGGGACTGACAGCGACAGTGTGGTACTGCGGACGGTGCGGCGATGCTTCCCTGTCGTTGGCGCCCACATTCTCCAGGTGATTAATATGTCGCTTGTCTGCGCAGATGTTCCTGCGGTGTAGAAGCATGCTGTTGTTGCCATATTTAGACTAGGTAATGGAGCACAGCCTGGTAATTTTAGAGCATTTAGTGCTTTGAATGCCACCATGAGGCTAACTGAAAAACTAGTCAGCACGCAGCTGACAAACTACATTTCTAAGCATTGCATACTCACCGCTACACAGTGCGTATATCGGCCCCACCATTCCACTGGGAGTGCACCGTTGCCATTGTCAGCAAGATATGTTTAAGCAGAGATGAGGAGCGTGTAACTAGTGTTGCATCACGTGATCGGTCGGAAGCGTTTGACTATGTCGACAGCGGAGCGTTCCTAACAAAACTCCAGTGGTACGGGACATCGACAGTTCATAAATTACTTTTCCAATTGAACACCGTCGGTTAAAAACAGTGGTGCTCTGCAAGTGTCGCGCGGGATAGTGCAAGGCAGCGACCTGGGGCCGATTCTGTTCAGCCTGTTTACTAATTATATATTAAAATATATATATATATATATATATATATATATATATATATATATAAAAAATGCATTGCTCGGCACACCAAGGACGACAGAAAAGACAGCACTCGCTTCCATCGACATTCAAGGAGTCGCTTTTACGTCGGCCAAACACATGTTGCATGCTCGGCATCTATCTCGCCCAAAGCCTCAACACGACAAGGCAAACTTGTCACATTGTGCAACCCTGTTACAGCGGTCTTACTACAGTCAGCAAGACAAGAAACAATCTTACAAACACGACGCTCAGAAGGCTCACACAAATACTGGTGCTTCCGCATTTACATACTGCCTGCCAGCATAGGCCCCGCCCACAGGGAAGGAGCGGTACCGGTCTTAAAATAAACTTCGCTGTCCGCATTTTGACAAGTGAACCCCGGCACGAACATGTAAGCGAGGAACGCAAGCAGCAAACATGAATCACTTTCGACTCTATGGCCAAGCTCGATGACTGCGCCCTGACTTGCGAGATCATACACCAGGCAGATGGGCCCAACAAAACTCAGAAGCCCTGTCACATTTTTAACATTAACATTAACATTGTTGTGTTTCGTGTTGTGTTGTGTTAACATTGTGTCAGCTTTTTTATCGAGCGCATCACGCGCACGTCGCTGGCAGCCACCTCCAGGTGCGCAGGTACAGACTGGAGGCAACCAAACACACTGCTCCTTCCCGCCGGTGCCGCCGTAGCTCAGTTTATCAGAGCATCGGACTCTCGATCGCAAGGTTGTGGGCTCGAATCTCACAACCGGCGGCATTATCGAGTCCTCCCGCGACCAATCGGCGTGAGGGATCGGCGACGCTTCGTGACCTTGCAGTTGAATGTGTCGTAAACGAACCAAAGGTTCTTCTGTTCCTTCCCGCTCTATTTGCGCGTGGAACAGCCTACAAAACAAGGCTAGAACTAAACCGGGCGTACAGGAGCCGCGAAATCACTTGATTATCTACAACTGCGATTGTATCTCGACAACGCTTCATATTGCGTCTCTGTTCGTGCCCGGCTGCACGTCTGTGCGTACGTCACGACTTACTGTATGGCTGTGGTGCAACAACCAATATTGGCTTCGATACCAATATTGGTTATATTTTGTTATTGGCAATAACGAAATACAATGCAATCCAATTGTGTCGCGGGCCCGGCAGCCCGGTACCGGAGGGCTCTAGTCCAAACGATCCAGGGGCCCCACCGTCGGCACGGAGTACCCGATCCGCTACCTATTCACTGAGTATCCAACAACCAGGTAACTACAATACAGGCAACTACAGCATATGTAACTACAACTACAACGTAGGCAACCACAAACACAGCATAGGTAACTACAACTACAACATAGGCAACCACGACCACAAAATATGCAACTACAACCACAAAATAGGCAACCATAACTGTAACATAGGCAACCACAACTACAACATAGGTAATCACGACATGTGTAACTACAATGTAGCCGACTGCCACACAGACAACCATAACACAGCGAGGCGGACCGGCTGATGACGTCACAGGTCGGTGACGTCACACGTCGGGACGACTGCACTCGGGCGGCCACTGGAACCCATCGCCACCCACCGGCGCAATCACTTCCGCCTGCCATCGCCACCCCACGATTGAGACTTTTACCGTTGGTCACTTTTACCGTTGGCCAGCCTTTTACCGTCGCGCCGCGCGGTTCGATTGTCCGGCTGGCCGTCTGGCATCACTGCTCGACGGTTGGGTTCGGGCGTGGCCGCCGGTTGGCACCACTACTCGACGGTTGGGTTCGGGCGTGGCCGCCGGTTGGCATCATTGCTCGACGGTTGGGTTCGGACGTGGCCGCCGGTTGGCATCACTGCTCGACGGTTGGTTTCGGGCGTGGCCGCCGGTTGGCACCACTGCTCGACGGTTGGGTTCGGGCGTGGCCGTCGGTTGGTATCACCAGGCGACGGTTGGGTTCGGGCGTGGCCGCCGGTTGGCACCACTGCTCGACGGTTGGGTTCGGGCGTGGCCGTCGGTTGGTATCACCAGGCGACGGTTGGGTTCGGGCGTGGCCGCCGGTTGGCATAACTGCTCGACAGTTGGGTTCGGGCGTGGCCGCCGGTTGGCATCACTGCTCGACGGTTGGGTTCGGGCGTGGCCGCCGGTTGGCATCACTGCTCGACGGTTGGGTTCGGGCGTGGCCGCCGGTTGGCATCACTGCTCGACGGTTGCGTTCGGACGTGGCCGCCGGTTGGTATCACCAGGCGACGGTTGGGTTCGGGCGTGGCCGCCGGTTGGTGTCACCAGGCGACGGTTGGGTTCGGGCGTGGCCGCCGGTTGGCATCACGCTGACGGTTGGGTTCGGGCGTGGCCGCCGGTTGGTATCACCAGGCGACGGTTGGGTTCGGGCGTGGCCGCCGGTTGGCATCACTGCTCGACGGTTGGGTTCGGACGTGGCCGCCGGTTGGTATCACCAGGCGACGGTTGGGTTCGGGCGTGGCCGCCGGTTGGTGTCACCAGGCGACGGTTGGGTTCGGGCGTGGCCGCCGGTTGGCACCACCAGGCGACCGGCGTCCGACAGCAGCCGCGGCGGCCCGGCCCGTGAGAACGTTACGGGCCGGCCGCCGCCCACACCGGCAGCAAGTGGAGACGCTGGCGACATTCAACCGTCTCTTTAAACGCTCGGCGGGATGGCTGCTGATTCGAAAATCAGCAGCCATCAATGCTGATGATTTATGAATCAACATGGACGTCGATTAATCCTCATCGAGGAATCCTCCCACCACGTTAATTCACCCCGGAATCCATTTCGTAATTCAACGTGACACACATAATAGAAGGGCCTATTCACGGATTTCAGCACGCCTGAGAAGCGGAGCTGACTGTTTAGGCCCACAGCCGTCAGGTGAAGTCATGTCTCGAGACCACAGCCGTCAGGTGAAGTCATGTCTCGAGACCACAGCCGTCAGGTGAAGTCATGTCTCGAGACCACAGCCGTCAGGTGAAGTCATGTCTCGAGACCACAGCCGTCAGGTGAAGTCATGTCTCGAGACCACAGCCGTCAGGTGAAGTGATGTCTCGAGACCACAGCCGTCAGGTGAAAGTCAGGGAAGTATGTCTCGAGACCACAGCCGTCAGGTGAAGTCATGTCTGGAGACCACAGCCGTCAGGTGAAGTGATGTCTCGAGACCACAGCCGTCAGGTGAAGTCATGTCTCGAGACCACAGCCGTCAGGTGAAGTCATGTCTCGAGACCACAGCCGTCAGGTGAAGTGATGTCTCGAGAGCACAGTCGTCAGGTGAAGTCATGTCTGGAGACCACAGCCGTCAGGTGAAGTTATGTCTCGAGAACACAGCCGTCAGGTGAAGTCATGTCTGGAGACCACAGCCGTCAGGTGAAGTCATGTCTCGAGACCACAGCCGTCAGGTGAAGTGATGTCTCGAGAGCACAGCCATCAGGTGAAGTCATGTCTGGAGACCACAGCCGTCAGATAAAGTCATGTCTCGAAGGAGGATTTGTGGATTTCAGTGCACGCCGATCGGAGCCGATCTTTCGGCCCCAAAACCACGCAATCACGCTATGAACCACATCGGCCCACGTTAGCCGCCGGGTGCTCGCGACCAATGACATGGACCGAGGAGGGCACCTCTCTTCCTGTCTGAGATGCACGCCACTTCCTTGTGTACTCGAGTATAGTACTCCAGGAATTCCAGTACCTTCAGTGGGCTTCGGACGCCTGCTAAGGATCAAAAGGATCAGTCTGCTACATCACCAATAAGCCCGCACTGACCGTCCAACTGTACAACAGCACCATCCCAAGCTTCCGGATAGAAAAAGGAAGGCAATGCTCTGATGAAAAAGAAGCACAATGTCCACAGAAGGCACTGTTCCGAATGAAGCAAACACAAGACGAGGCTACTCTTCCCGTCCCGACGTGATCTCAGAGAGATGCATTGATTACCTGGGCTTAAGAGCGCACCGACCACAACGTCATTGAACGCCCATGACCCGAGAGAGAAAACCGATCGCTCGTTTCAACGCACTTCGATTCATACATCGCACTTTTGCTTAACCTCATCGCACTCAATTTATTTCTTCACAGATTTGTATTACTCAAACACACAGGTCTCACCACAATACTACACCACGCTTCACCCCTACACCCCTCCCTCAACGACCAGCGGCGATTACTCGGTGGCAGTCGCTTGTAACCATTCGACATCGACGTGACCTTGAGGTCAATTTTTTCGCACCGAGAGCGGCAGTTGCGAGGTGCGCCGAGCAAAAACGCCTCCGGCGCCGATGGTCGCCGCCAGTGCTGCCTCGCGCTGTTCACCGCCCGGGCGGACACAAAGGCCGGCCACCTGTCGGGGTGACGTGGGACATACTGTCGCAAGGTGTCGCTGGCCGCACACCAGCCAATGGCGGATACAGCGGGGGGGGGGGGAGGCAGCCACCTGTCGGGGTGACGTGGGACATACTGTCGCAAGGTGTCGCTGGCCGCACACCAGCCAATGGCGGATACAGCGGGAGGGGGGAGCAATATTTCCGATGGCGTTCAGTGACATTTCAGATTCTCCTCAGCTACATTTAACATGCTCTTCAGCGATAATTTAGCTGTTTTTTCACCGATAAGTCAGCAGTTTTTGAGCGATTTATGACGGTGGTGGCGGCGGTGGTGGTGGTTATTGGTTTTACGACACGTCCACCGTTGAGTCATATAGCGTCGCCAATCTCTCACTCCGATTGTCGCGTCGCGGGCGAAGAGTAGCGACAGGTAAGACTCGAACCCCCAATCTTTCTATTGTTGGACGGACAACTTACCCCAAAACTACTGGTCCCCCGGCGATATATGACGGACAGGTGGTGGGCGTTGGCTTCGTGAGATGGGAGCCGGGGAGGGGAAGGACGACTGTGCCATTCGGTGTGGCCGACTGAGCGCAGAGTTCCAGTCACACTTATTATTTCTGGACTTGGGTAGCATGCCTTTCCTTTTGGCTCTTTTACCACTAGGTCATATAGCGTCGCCAACCCCTCACGCCGATTGATCGCGGGTGGACTCGGTAAAACGCCGTCGGCTGTGAGATTCCAACCCACAACCTTGCGATCTCCGACGCTCTGGCAACTGAGCCAACACGACCGCCAAGCAGCCGGAGACGCTGAATTTGTCCGTGTTTTGACATCGCAAAATCAGAACCGTTGTCACAGCCACACTCAACATTCTGGCGCGAAGGAGCAGGAACATGCTCTGGATTACGAGAGTCAAGGACGGTGTCATTTTCGTCCAGCTCAGAACCAGACCTAGAGGAAAGCCCTGGGGGCCATGCCCTCCACTATCGTGGACCCTGAGCAAAAGTTGGGGCTTATCAGCCGACGGCAGGGTACAAACACAAAACATCACGGTACAAACACGGCTTGACCTGACTAGTATGCACAGGTTTTGTGCCTGAATAGCTCCAGCCACTTGGACATGGGTCGGCACGTCTAATTACAATTAGTTCATGAAAAACTAGGACGTCTCTCGCATGAAAAGCTATCCAAATCCAAAGGGCTAACATCGTGCGTGAATTTCCATACATCCAACGGAGTGAAATGAAGCCTGTCATGGGTCAGCAGCTGACACCAGCCGAGGCTACGTCAGCTGACATCAGCGCACGTCAACGCACGTCAGCCAACGTCAACTGACATCAGTCCACGCACCGGCGGACATGCCACAGCAATTTCCAGCGAACATGTTACATTCACATCAGGCCGTCACCCTACATTAACGTCCGGCGGATATCTTACGTTAACGTCCGACCGCCACGCTACATAAACGTCCGGCGTCCATGCTACATCAGCGTCCAGCGGATATCTTACGTTAACGTCGGGCGTCCATGCTACATAAACGTGCGACGGGCATGGACATTAACGTCCAGCGGACATGCTACATTAACGTCCGGCCGCCGCCGCCCGCGGCCGCCACCGTTGTTCTGGATTATCCCGGGCGCGCACCATCTGCTCTCTGCTGCTGTTGCTGTTGACCACGGATACCGCTGCACTAGTTCACGCGGTCCCTGCAGCTGCTGGCGAGGCGCACGGTACAAACACACACCCGGTCACACGGTACAAACACACACCCGGCGGCACGGTACAAATACACACCCGGCGGCACGGTACAAACACACACCCGGCGGCACGGTACAAACACACACCCGGCGGCACGGTACAAACACACACCCGGCGGCAGGGTACAAACACACACCCGGCCACACGGTACAAACACACACCCGGCGGCACGGTACAAACACACACCCGGTCACACGGTACAAACACACACCCGGCCACACGGTACAAACACACTCGGCGGCACGGTACAAACACACACCCGGTCACACGGTACAAACACACACACGGCGGTACAAACACACCCGGCCAAACACACCCGACGGCACGTACAAAACACACCGGTACAAACACACACCCGGCGGCACGGTACAAACACACACCCGGCGCAGGTACAAACACACACCCGGCGGCAGGTACAACACACACCCGGCGGCACGGTACAAACACACACCCGGCGGCACGGTACAAACACACACCCGGCGGCACACGGTACAAACACACACCCGGCGGCACGGTACAAACACACACCCGGTCACACGGTACAAACACACACCCGGCGGCACGGTACAAACACACACCCGGCCACACGGTACAAACACACACCCGGCCACACGGTACAAACACACACCCGGCGGCACGGTACAAACACACACCCGGCGGCACGGTACAAACACACACCCGGCGGCACGGTACAAACACACATACAACAGCACGGTACAAACACGGCTTGACCATGAGCTAGAATGCACAGGTGTTGTGCCTGAATAACTCCAGCCACTTGGACACACGGTCGGCACGTCTAATGTTTGGCAGTTTAGCCGCCCACTGACAGTGGCACTCGGAAACGGCACCGCCTCTCCAAAACTACAGCCGCCCGGGACTGGGTCGAACATCGTCAAGCCTGTCCAGGTTACCGCCCACCAGGCAGCGACAATACACCAAATGCAGTAAACACACCGAGCACACACCCGGAATGGGGAACAGAAAGCGAACAGCACGATGCGCGTTCCACACCACAGCCAAGATCCGGCACAACTCGCAGGGCCACCGCGGCGTCACTTTCATCACGGCCGTGACGTCAGCGATCGTGACGGCGCGTGACGCCGACATCGCACGGACGTGTCGTGTGTCACGTGCCAATGCCGATGCCGGTGCAGGTGCCGCAAACAATGCAACACTTTACAACACCGCCGGCCGCCACCAGGCAAGCCGACCGCCTGCAGATGAATGCAGATACACGACACACGACTTTCTCCCGTAGCTCGGGTGCCCAGAGATATATCTCACGTGTCGTGACATTTGAAACACGCATCCAGCATGGGGCGACACTGGGCAGCGAATCTATGCACGCCGCCATGACGGCCCCAGTGGGCATCTCGCGGAGTCAGTCCACTGACGCTGATCAAACTGAAGGGTACTGCGCGTACCAGGGCGCTCAATATTCGCCCCACCTGCCGGGGTGACACCCAGCAGCTCATGAAGTGTCCCCTCCCTCCCACCGGTACCGTGAGCCGTCACACCACCCGTACTACAATGCGATGCCATCTTTAAACGCAGTTGGTACGGATGGACCTTCGCCATCGTTGAAGGTCGTCCTCTGTCCCATATCCTTGCTTCTTTCACACACGGTCCTTGGTGGTGTCAAAAGTGCCTCGGAGGTATTACAGGGAATGTCACCGGGCAACTAGGCTGTCCCAACTGACCTAACTGGGCTGTCCGCACCGTCGAGTGTCCCGGAGGTATCACAGAAGTCCCCAGGTAACTACTGGACTAGCCAAACCGCGCCGTTGTTGATGTCAAACGTTTTGCGGATGTGTTGCGGGAACCGTGCACGGGCTACTGATCAAGCTCAACTGGCCCAGTTGGCCGTCAGACGTGTTGCGGATGTGTTGCAGGAACCGTGCACGGGCCACTGGTCTAGCCCAACTGGGCCGTTATTGATGTCAGACGTGTTGCGGATGTGTTGCAGGAAGCGTCCACTGCCCACTGGTCTAGCCCAACTGGGCCGTTATTGATGTCAGACGTGTTGCGGATGTGTTGCAGGAACCGTGCACGGGCCACTGGTCCAGCCCAACTGGGCCGTTATTGATGTCAGACGTGTTGCGGATGTGTTGCAGGAAGCGTCCACTGCCCACTGGTCTAGCCCAACTGGGCCGTTATTGATGTCAGACGTGTTGCGGATGTGTTGCAGGAACCGTGCACGGGCCACTGGTCCAGCCCAACTGGGCCGTTATTGATGTCAGACGTGTTGCGGATGTGTTGCAGGAAGCGTGCACGGGCCACTGGTCTAGCCCAACTGGGCCGTTATTGATGTCAGACGTGTTGCGGATGTGTTGCAGGAAGCGTGCACGGGCCACTGGTCTAGCCCAACTGGGCCGTTATTGATGTCAGACGTGTTGCGGATGTGTTGCAGGAACCGTGCACGGGCCACTGGTCTAGCCCAACTGGGCCGTTATTGATGTCAGACGTGTTGCGGATGTGTTGCAGGAAGCGTGCACGGGCCACTGGTCTAGCCCAACTGGGCCGTTATTGATGTCAGACGTGTTGCGGATGTGTTGCAGGAAGCGTGCACGGGCCACTGGTCTAGCCCAACTGGGCCGTTATTGATGTCAGACGTGTTGCGGATGTGTTGCAGGAAGCGTGCACGGGCCACTGGTCTAGCCCAACTGGGCCGTTATTGATGTCAGACGTGTTGCGGATGTGTTGCAGGAACCGTGCACGGGCCACTGGTCTAGCCCAACTGGGCCGTCGGCAGCTCCATGCGGCTAACCGAGAACGAACAACAGCACGATCAGGTCATTCGTCCCCAGCTCCTCACCAATAAACACAGGGTGACTGCCTCTGGAACATTGAAAAATAGTACCGTCAAACTACCGCCGACTATCGGTCGAGTTCGAAAAGTAGCCATACAGCGACTATATTGGCAGGTCGACGACGTCAGGTGGGAAGAACGCTTGTATTTTGCTCTCCATTGGATGGGCTCCGAGGTTGAGTCTGGCCGAGATTATCCGTCCAACCGGCGGCAAACCAGAGCACGGTACCGGGGACGGAACACAGCTGGGCTACCGTCGGAACACGGTACCGGGGACAGAACACAGCTGGACTACCGTCGGAGCACGGTACCGGGGACGGAACACAGCTGGACTACCGTCGGAACACACGAAGAACACAGCTGGGCTACCGTCGAACACGTACCGGGGACAGAACACAGCTGGGCTACCGTCGGAACACGGTACCGGGGACAGAACACAGCTGGACTACCGTCGGAACACGGTACCGGGGACAGAACACAGCTGGGCTACCGTCGGAACACGGTACCGGGGACGGAACACAGCTGGACTACCGTCGGAACACGGTACCGGGGACAGAACACAGCTGGACTACCGTCGGAACACGGTACCGGGGACAGAACACAGCTGGACTACCGTCGGAGCACGGTACCGGGGACGGAACACAGCTGGACTACCGTCGGAACACGGTACCGGGGACGGAACACAGCTGGACTACCGTCGGAACACGGTACCGGGGACAGAACACAGCTGGACTACCGTCGGAACACGGTACCGGGGACAGAACACAGCTGGACTACCGTCAGAGCACAGCACCGTAGTCGGAACACAGCTGAACTACCGCCGGCCGTCAGAGCACACCCTGAGCGCCCCTACATTTCCATCAGGACTTCTCCAACATTGCACCCTACCACCTAAACTATCAAGTTCAAACCAACGGTACGCCGACGGTATGAAAAGACCGAAACCATCCTTTGCACAATTAAACTCACGTGAGCAGGCCCCGAACGCCGCACACCAATCATGCCGGCGAACCGTCTCACAAACGCATTAACACAAAAAGCCACGGGACCGAACCGGCCGGCGTCGTATCGCCCACAACTGGACGGTCGCCATGGAAACCCGGTGGCCGCTCCGCCAATCAGCGGCCGCCAATCGGCGGCGAGCCCACGGCTCCGTGACAGCCTACATCGGCGGCTTGGGAACACGGTCGCGGAGCGCGCTCCGTCCAGCTGTCACCACCGTGTGTGCGGGTGGGGGCCTCACGCGGAGCAGCTCCGTCCAGCTGTCACCACCGTGTGTGCGGGTGGGGGCCTCACGCGGAGCAGCTCCGTCCAGCTGTCACCACCGTGTGTGCGGGTGGGGGCCTCACGCGGAGCAGCTCTGTTCGTTTGTCGACGTCGAAACGGCGAGACGTACGGGACACCGGGAGACGTACAGGACGCTGGGAGACGAACGGGACACGGGCATGCAATCCTGAATCAGATGCACCGAGTACAAGCACTGACCAGTCACGTGATAGCCGCACCGAGTACAAGTACCGACCTGTCACGTGATAGCCGCACCGAGTACAAGTACCGACATGTCACGTGATAGCCGCGCCGAGTACAAGTACCGACCTGTCGCGTGATAGCCGCGCCGAGTACAAGTACCGACCTGTCACGTGATAGCCGCACCGAGTACAAGTACCGACCTGTCACGTGACAGACGCACCGAGCAGAGGTAATTGGCCGTGCAACAGAGACACGCAACAGACGCGCGCAAGAAGAGTATTCAGACAAGACGATGATAAAACACGCCATCAGGTGGAGGAAGGAGTGCACGAAACATCCCACGCGCCAGACATAGGCTTCCAATCTCGAATTGCCGGCTGAGTATTTGACGCCGGACAAGACGTCGTCGATGGAGCATTGACGTTCGAGGTGCACACAGCGGAGGAAAGTACAGGAGACGATCTCACATACAGCCAAATCACGCATACAGCAAATCCGACCCGGACAGAAATCCAGGGCAGTTCAACATATTGCCGGGGCGGTCGTCCTTCTTGAACACGAAATCAGCCACAGTCCACGCCAAACCATCATCAGCGATGATGTGTCCAATGCGTCCTGCGATGACGTGTCTTTTTCTCACATAATTTAGCGGTCATCAAATTGTGCCATTTTTCTATGCTTCCCACGACCGGACAATGGTTCAAAGATGGATTCTAAACCTGGCGCAATATATACCTGAACATCAACCTTCGCGTGAAATAAAGCATACATTCAACCATAGAACCGTAGCAGGCAGGAGCCCCTGCCTCTCCGAGAGCGACCTACACCGACAGGTGACTAACTACCTCCCGTATTGTCAGCCGGCGGCAGCCACATCGCACAATAATCGCCCTCCCCTAGAGGTGGCCTTCCGGCAGCCCCCGGCTGGCTGGCCGTGACGATGACGTCATCGGTCGTCATGACGACTCGCCGGCCGCGACACGCCATCCGTGACCGGGAGCTATTTGGGGGGGGGGGACGGCGACACGCTGACCAGTACAACTTCGGACCACAAGCATAGCTAGGCACTTGGGCTTAAAGAGCGCGTGTTGGGTTTATTCGGGTTTTAGGTCATATAACGGGACCAGAGGGGTAGGGACGTCTCGAAAAGTGGGTGAAACCACTTTGAAGCTTGTTCTTGCCATGCATCGCCATGACAATGTTAAGCAGTCATTAAAAGTGGGGGCCATAACTCCCATCCCCCTGCTCCTACACCTACGCATCGGACCGCGCAGAACGTCCAATGTTACTTCAATCCAACTATGATATATACATTCAAGTTGCCCACGTGCGATATTTTGGTTGATTGATGTGCTTGTAGTATTTAAAACGCCAGAATATTAGTACTTCAGTGCAGGACTACTGGATTCCCCCCGTGAACAGCATATCTGTGGCCCGTTCCTGTTGACTAATCAATTTCATTGGCGGTTCAAGGGGCACAGGGGCATGTCGACAGGGGTAGAGACCTTCCATACTTTTAGGGGCACCTCCATCCAACTGTTTCTGAGGCTCTACGCAGAACCTATGGGAGTTGACTGGAAAGACTGACCTACAAACCATTTCAAAATCACTTTGGAAACTCTTCCGCCATTGCCTCCGCCCAAATGACAGGATTGGGAGTAAATGTGGCGTTTACTCACGATTTGCGGAGACTCCAGAACCATTCGTGGATAATATTGTCTTACACCCAAGCTCAAGTTCCCGCCATCCAAAACCTGAATTGTCTGTTGTTGAGAATGTACGGTTATTCTGCCATTTGTCCCTCGCTCCAAACCGGTCGGCTGGACCAGCCACTGCTGTTCATGCACGGGCCAGTGCCCAATGTCATATACCCGGGCCCTGCCAAGTGATCTGGCAGGCAAGCCAGGTGGTAGCGTGCACTAGTCGTAACTAGTGCACTAGTGGAGTGGAATGCGAAGTGGATGGCTGCAGTGAAAGGTCGGAGTGGAAGGCCGGAGCACACCGGCCGGCGTGCGGGCGGACCGACCTGTACAGAGTACACCGCCAACGATCACTGCGAACCCGGGAGTGTACCGCGGCGTGTACCGCCGCGTTCAGCGGAGTGGACCGGGCGTACTCGAGCGTATACAGTGGGCCTGAGTGGCCAGGAGTGGTCGGAGCGCGTGGGCCTGAGCGGTAGGAGTAGGCGTGTGCGGCCTGTACGGTGGGGCCTGAGTGGTAGGAGTAGGCATGTGTGGCTGGAGTGGGCCTGAGTGGTAGGAGTAGGCGTGTGTGGTCTGAGTGGGCCTGAGTGGCCAGAATGGTCTGAATGATCTGAGTGGTCTGAGTGGTCTGAGTGGTTCGGAGTGTGCCGGCAGCGGTGGCGCGCAGCCAAATTAGGTGCGCCACATGGCCAACGGGGCGGCAGCGGCCGGTTCCCACGGCGTCTGCGCCGCGGCGGCGATCGCCAGGTACTGTGATGGTGTCTGTCTGTCTGTCTGCCACCGACGGCACGGGGGGGGTGATCGCCAGGTACTGTAATGGTGTCTGTCTGTCTGTCTGCCACCGACGGCACGGGGGCAGAGTGATCGCCAGGTACTGTGATGGTGTCTGTCTGTCTGCCACCGACGGCACGGGGGCGGTGATCGCCAGGTACTGTGATGGTGTCTGTCTGTCTGCCACCGACGGCACGGGGGGGCGGTGATCGCCAGGTACTGTGATGGTGTCTGTCTGTCTGCCACCGACGGCACGGGGGCGGTGATCGCCAGGTACTGTGATGGTGTCTGTCTGTCTGCCACCGACGGCACGGGGGGGGGGGTCGCCAGGTACTGTGATGGTGTCTGTCTGTCTGCCACCGACGGCACGGGGGGCGGTGATCGCCAGGTACTGTGATGGTGTCTGTCTGTCTGCCACCGACGGCACGGGGGGCGGTGATCGCCAGGTACTGTGATGGTGTCTGTCTGTCTGCCACCGACGGCACGGGGGCGGTGATCGCCAGGTACTGTGATGGTGTCTGTCTGTCTGCCACCGACGGCACGGGGGGGGTGATCGCCAGGTACTGTGATGGTGTCTGTCTGTCTGCCACCGACGGCACGGGGGGCGGTGATCGCCAGGTACTGTGATGGTGTCTGTCTGTCTGCCACCGACGGCACGGGGGGCGGTGATCGCCAGGTACTGTGATGGTGTCTGTCTGTCTGCCACCGACGGCACGGGGGGGCGGTGATCGCCAGGTACTGTGATGGTGTCTGTCTGTCTGCCACCCACCGACGGCACGGGGGGGGGTGATCGCCAGGTACTGTGATGGTGTCTGTCTGTCTGCCACCGACGGCACGGGGGCCGGATCCAGGTACTGTGATGGTGTCTGTCTGTCTGCCACCGACGGCACGGGGGGCGGTGATCGCCAGGTACTGTGATGGTGTCTGTCTGTCTGCCACCGACGGCACGGGGGAAAGGGCCCCACGGCCCGGGGGGGTGATCGCCAGGTACTGTGATGGTGTCTGTCTGTCTGTCACCGACGGCACGGGGGGCGGGGGGTGATCGCCAGGTACTGTGATGGTGTCTGTCTGTCTGCCACCGACGGCACGGGGGGGCGGTGATCGCCAGGTACTGTGATGGTGTCTGTCTGTCTGCCACCGACGGCACGGGGGGGGCGGTGATCGCCAGGTACTGTGATGGTGTCTGTCTGTCTGCCACCGACGGCACGGGGGGCGGGTGATCGCCAGGTACTGTGATGGTGTCTGTCTGTCTGCCACCGACGGCACGGGGGGGCGGTGATCGCCAGGTACTGTGATGGTGTCTGTCTGTCTGCCACCGACGGCACGGGGGGCGGTGATCGCCAGGTACTGATGGTGTCTGTCTTGATGGTGTCTGTCTGTCTGTCACCGACGGCACGGGGGCGGTGATCGCCAGGTACTGTGATGGTGTCTGTCTGTCTGCCACCGACGGCACGGGGGGGGGTGATCGCCAGGTACTGTGATGGTGTCTGTCTGTCTGTCTGCCACCGACGGCACGGGGGCGGTGATCGCCAGGTACTGTGATGGTGTCTGTCTGTCTGCCACCGACGGCACGGGGGGCGGTGATCGCCAGGTACTGCGATGGTGTCTGTCTGTCTGCCACCGACGGCACGGGGGGCGGTGATCGCCAGGTACTATGGTATCTGTCTGCCCCGGGGGGGGTGATCGCCAGGTACTGATGGTGTCTGTCTGTCTGTCTGCCACCGACGGCACGGCGGCGGTGATCGCCAGGTACTGTGATGGTGTCTGTCTGTCTGCCACCGACGGCACGGGGGCGGTGATCGCCAGGTACTGTGATGGTGTCTGTCTGTCTGCCACCGACGGCACGGGGGGGCGGTGATCGCCAGGTACTGCGATGGTGTCTGTCTGTCTGCCACCGACGGCACGGGGGGGGCGGTGATCGCCAGGTACTGTGATGGTGTCTGTCTGTCTGCCACCGACGGCACGGGGGGCGGTGATCGCCAGGTACTGTGATGGTGTCTGTCTGTCTGTCACCGACGGCACGGGGGGCGGTGATCGCCAGGTACTGCGATGGTGTCTGTCTGTCTGTCACCGACGGCACGGGGGGCGGTGATCGCCAGGTACTGCGATGGTGTCTGTCTGTT